>ML661893.1:8058030-8163125 GCA_007570785.1 Antilocapra americana
TTTTTTTTTTTCTTCTTCTTATTTCTTTTTTCTCCTTTATTTTTATTTTCCGGTTTTTTTTTTTTTTTTTAAGTATTTTTGAGAACCCAGTCTTTACTCTACATTTTTAATCTTTGCTCCTTAGTACCTGGTATCAACTTTGTACCTTTCAAGATCCAAGCACCAGTACCCACTGCTACCTGGGAATGAGATCATTGGCTTGACTGCTTTCTCCCCATTCTTATCTCTTGCTAGTAACAGTGAGGAAACCTAGACTCACCCACCAGAAAACCACACAAGCCTTTCCACCCAGGAAACTTCGACAAACCACGCATCCAACCCCTCCCATGGAGAGGAATCCCCACAATAAAGGGACAACACAGCAAGATAAACAAGATAAAAAGGCAGAGAAATACCCAGCAAGTAAAGGAACAGGATAAATACCCCCTAGACCAAACAAAAGACGAAGAGATAGGAAGTCTACCTGACAAAGAATTCCGAATAATGGTAGTGAAAATGATCCAAAACCTGGAAAATAAGTTGGAGTTACAGCTCAATAACCTGCAGGCAAGGATTGAGAAGATGCAGGTAAGCTTTAACAAGGACTTAGAAGAAATGAAAAAGAGTCAAAATACAATGAATAATGCAATAAATGAGATCAAAAACACCCTGGAGGGAACCAACAGTAGAATAACAGAGATAGAAGACAGAATAAGTGAGGTAGAAGACAGAATGACAGAAATAAATGAAACAGAAAGGAAAAATGAAAAAAGAATTAAAAGAAATGAAGACAACCTTAGAGACCTCTGGGACAATATTAAACGCACCAATATTCGAATCATAGGAGTCCCAGAAGAAGAAGACAAAAAGAAAGACCATCAGAAAATTCTTGAAGAGATAATTGTAGAAAACTTCCCTAAATTGGGGAAGCAAATAGCCACTCAGGTCCAAGAAACACAGAGAATCCCAAATAGAATGAACCCCAAGCGGGACACCCCAAGACACATATTAATCAAATTGGCAAATATCAAATACAAAGACCAAATATTAAAAGCAGCAAGGGAGAAGCAAAAGATAACTCACAAGGGGAATCCCATAAGGATAACAGCTGATCTCTCAACAGAAACGCTTCAGGCCAGAAGGGAATGGCAAAACATACTTAAAGTCATGGAAGAAAACAATCTACAACCCCGACTACTCTACCCAGCAAGGATCTCATTCAAATTTGAAGGAGAATTCAAAATTTTCTCAGACAAGCAGAAACTGAGAGAATTCAGTAATACCAAACCAGCCCTCCAACGAATGCTAAAGGATCTTTCCTAGATAGGAAACACCGATGGGATAGATAATCTGGAGCCCAAAACAATAAAATAAATGGCAGCGGGATCATACTTATCAATAATTACCTTAAATGTAAACGGGCTGAATGCCCCAACCAAAAGGCAAAGATTGGCCGATTGGATACAGAAACAAGACCCCTATATATGTTGTCTACAAGAGACCCACCTCAAACCTAGGGACACATATAGACTGAAAGTTAAAGGCTGGAAAAAGATATTCCATGCGAATAAAGACCAAAAGAAAGCAGGAGTGGCAATACTCATATCTGATAAAGTAGACTTTAAAATAAAGGCAGTGAAAAGAGATAAAGATGGACATTACATAATGATCAAAGGATCAATCGAGGAAGAAGAAATAACAATTATAAATATTTATGCACCTAACATAGGAGCTCCACAATATGTAAGGCAAATGCTAACAAATATGAAAGGGGAAATCAACAACAACACAATAATAGCAGGAGACTTTAATACACCACTCACACCAATGGATAGATCAACTAGACAGAAAAGTAACAAGGAAATTCAAACTTTAAATGAAACAATAGACCAACTAGACCTAATTGATATCTATAGGTCATTCCACCCCAAAACAAGGAATTTCACCTTTTTCTCAAGTGCACATGGGACCTTCTCCAGGATAGATCACATCCTGGGCCATAAATCTAACCTTGATAAATTCAAAAATATTGAAATCATCCCAAGCATCTTTTCTGACCACAATGCAGTGAGATTAGATATCAACTAAAGGAGAAAACCTCTCAAAACCTCCAACATATGGAGGCTCAACAACACACTGCTGAATAACCAACAAATCACAGAAGAAATTAAAAATGAAATTCAGTTATGCATGGAAACGAATGAAAATGAAAACACAACAGCTCAAAACCTAAGGGACACTGTGAAAGCAATGCTAAGGGGAAAGTTCATAGCAATACAAGCTCACCTCAAGAAACAAGAGAAAAATCAAATAAATGACCTTACTATACACCTAAAGCAACTAGAAAGGGAAGAGATGCAAAAGCCCAAGTCTAGTAGAAGGAAAGAAATCTTAAAGATCAGGGCAGAAATAAATGCAAAGGAAACAAAAGTGACCATAGCAAAAATCAACCAAGCCAAAAGCTGGTTCTTTGAGAAGATAAATAAAATTGACAAACCGTTAGCCAGACTCATCAAGAAACAAAGGGAGAAGAACCAAATCAACAGAATTAGAAATGAAAACGGAGAGATCACAACAGAAAACACAGAAATACAAAGGATCATAAGAGACTATTATCAGCAACTATATGCAAATAAACTGGACAATTTGGATGAAATGGACAAATTCCTAGAAAAGTACAACTTTCCAAGACTAAACCAGGAAGAGATAGATAATATTAATAGACCCATCACAAGCACGGAAATTGAAACCGTAATCAGAAATCTTCCAAAAAACAAAAGCCCAGGACCAGATGGCTTCACAGCTGAATTCTACCAAAAATTTAGAGAAGAGCTAACACCTATTCTACTCAAACTCTTCCAGAAAATTGCAGAGGAAGGTAAACTTCCAAACTCATTCTATGAGGCCTCCATCACCCTAATTCCAAAACCTGGCAAAGATGCCACAAAAAAAGAAAACTACAGGCCAATATCACTGATGAACTTAGACGCAAAAATCCTCAACAAAATTCTAGCAAATAGAATCCAACAACACATCAAAAAGATCATACATCATGATCAAGTAGGCTTTATCCCAGGGATGCAAGGATTCTTCAATATTCGTAAATCGATCAATGTAATACACCACATTAACAAATTAAAAAATAAAAATCACATGATTATCTCAATAGATGCAGAGAAAGCCTTTGACAAAATTCAACATCCATTTATGATAAAAACCCTCCAAAAAGTAGGAATAGAAGGAACATACCTCAACATAATAAAAGCTATATATGACAAACCCACAGCAAACATTATCCTCAATGGTGAAAAACTGGAAGCATTCCCCCTGAAATCAGGGACAAGACAAGGGTGCCCACTCTCACCACTACTATTCAACATAGTTTTGGAAGTTTTGGCCACAGCAATCAGAGCAGATAAAGAAATCAAAGGAATACAGATTGGAAAAGAAGAAGTAAAACTCTGTTTGCTGATGACATGATCCTCTATATTGAAAACCCTAAAGACTCTACGAGAAAATTACTAGAGCTAATCAGTGAATATAGCAAAGTTTCAGGATACAAAATCAACACACAGAAATCCCTGGCATTCCTATACACTAACAGTGAGAAATCAGAAAGAGAAATTAAGGAAACAATCCCATTCACCATCGAAACAAAAAGAATAAAATACTTAGGAGTATTTCTACCTAAAGAATCAAAAGACTTGTATATAGAAAACTATAGAACACTGATGAAAGAAATCAAGGAGGACACAAACAGATGGAGAAATGTGCCGTGTTGGTGGATTGGAAGAATCAATATAGTGAAAATGAGTATACTACCTAAAGCAATCTATAGATTCAATGCAATTCCTATCAAGCTACCAGAGGTCTTCTTCAAAGAATTAGAACAAATAATTTCTCAATTTGTATGGAAATACAAAAAACCTCGTATAGCCAAAGCAATCTTGAGAAAGAAGAATGGAACTGGAGGAATCAACCTACCTGACTTTAGGCTATACTACAAATCCACAGTCATTAAGACAGTATGGTACTGGCACAAAGACAGAAACATAGATCAATGGAACAGAATAGAAAGCCCAGAGATAAATCCACGCATCTATGGACACCTTATCTTTGACAAAGGAGGCAAGAATATACAATGGAGAAAAGACAACCTCTTTAACAAGTGGTGCTGGGAAAACTGGACAGCCACTTGTAAAAGAATGAAACTAGATCACTTTCTAACACCATACACAAAGATAAACTCAAAATGGATCAAAGATCTAAGCATAAGACCAGAAACTATAAAACTCCTAGAGGATAACATAGGCAAAACACTCTCTGCCATAACCCAAAGCGGGATACTCCATGACCCACCTCCCAGAATATTGGAAATAAAAACACGAATAAACAAATGGGACCTAATTAAAATTAAAAGCTTTTGCACAACAAAGGAAACTATAAGCAAGGTGAAAAGACAGCCTTCAGAATGGGAGAAAATAATAGCCAATGAAGCAACAGACAAACAATTAATCTCAAAAATTTACAAACAACTCCTGCAGCTCCATTCTAGAAAAATAAACAACCCAATTAAAAAGTGGGCCAAAGAACTTAACAGACATTTCTCCAAAGAAGATATAAAAATGGCTAACAAACACATGAAAAGATGCTCAACATCACTCATTATCAGAGAAATGCAAATCAAAACTACAATGAGGTACCACTTTACACCAGTCAGAATGGCTGCCATCCAAAAGTCTACAAGCAATAAATGCTGGAGAGGATGTGGAGAAAAGGGAACCCTCTTACACTGTTGGTGGGAATGCAAACTAGTACAGCCACTATGGAAAACAGTGTGGAGGTTCCTTAAAAAGCTGCAAATAGACCTGCCATATGACCCGGCAATCCCACTGCTGGGCATATACACCGAGGAAACCAGAATTGAAAGAGCCACGTGCACCCCAATGTTCATCGCTGCATTGTTTACAATAGCCAGGACATGGAAGCAACCTAGATGCCCGTCAACTGACGAATGGATAAGAAAGCTGTGGTATATATACACAATGGAATATTACTCAGCATTAAAAAAAAATTCATTTGAAGCAATTCTACTCAGATGGACGAAACTGGAGCCCATTAACCAGAGTGAAGTAAGCCAGAAGCAAAAACAACAATACAGTATATTAACACATATATATGGAATTTAGAAAGACAGTAATGAGAACCCAACATGGGAGACAACAAAAGGAACGCAGATGTATAGAATAGACTTGAGGACTTTGTGGATGAGGGTAAGGGTGGGATGATATGGGAGAAGGGCATTGAAGCATGTTAATTGTCATGTGTCTAATCAATCGCCAGCCCAGGATTGATGCTCGGGACTGGTGCAGCGAGATTTCCCGGGGGGGAGGGAGGAGGGAGGGGGGTTCCGGAGGGGAAGCATATGTAAACCCATGGTGATATCATGACAATGTATGGCAAAAACAATAATAAAAAAATAAATAAAAGCAAACAAGAGGAAAGAATGAATGTGAAATGTTTTTTAGTGTCTTAGCTCCCTCTTTCAAAGAGTCTAAACATCTTAGCTGGCATCCCTAATCACACTCCATTTCCTTAATCCTTAAAGAAAACTGAGCATTTTTTATTTTCTCATAATAGCTTCTCATTCGTTTTCCAAAATAAGTCATTTGTGATTTCCTGCTGATGGTACATGTACATGAATCCATTTGAACTTTGACAGGAACTTGGGCATACTTCAAGAGATAGTGAAGGACAGGGAAGCCTGGCATGCTGCAGTCCATGGGGTCACAAATAGTCAGACACAACTTAGTAACTGAAAAGTAACAACATTTAAACTTGTTCTAACCTATCTATTAGGAAGAGAGCTTCCTGTTGAATTAGATGTAGGAAGGATGGCAATGTGTAGGGAGAGGAGGGCATTAGGTGACCCTGGGAGAGATGGTAAAGCTTGTGGTGCCTCGATTTCCTCAGGAATAAAAACACAGACATTGAAATAATGAGCTCAGAGATGGCTTTCTCTGCCAGGCAGCCTTCATCTTGAACCTAAAATCCTCTCCTTTAATCCCAAGTAAGGTTCACAAATGTTATTCACAAGGTCATGGAAACACTGAAATATATTTCAAATACATATGTATGTGCCTTATCATTATTTTTCCCTCAGTTAAGAGGCAACAGTTGTATTTTATTGGATTCCAAAAATAGTTTATGAACAATCTCCCTATTCCAGTTTTAAGAGCCACTGTCTGCTTTGTAGCTCTATCTATGAGAGTCTATATCTTACAGAGGTTAAGAAAACATATTCTGGATCCAGACTCCTAGATTTCATTCCAACTCTTCAAAATACTAATTTTGTGACCTTGCACAATTTACTTAATTTACATGTCAGGTCTTTCATCAATAACAACGGATAATATAGAACATTCCTTATAAGATTCCTTTTAGGACTCAAGATTCCTTTTAAGCATTATGTAAGCCAAATGCTTGACACAGAGTGAATACTTGATGCTATTTTTATTTAGGTTTTACAATTAAATGGCCATACAGATCAGATATGTTTACCTTTCTAATATGTATGTAGAAAATAATAGAATTCTGGAGCTTCCTGGGAGGCTCAGTGGTAGAGAATCTGCTGCCAGTGCAAGAGCTACAGGGGATGAGAGTTCAATCCCGGGGCTGGAAAGATCCCTGCAGAAGGAAATGGCAACCCACTTCAAATTCTTGCCTGGAGAATCCCATGGACAGAGAAGCTTGGCAGGTTATAGTCCATAGGGTAGCGGAGTCTGGCGCTACTGAGCACACATGCACAAATAATTAAAATAAATGATAAATTACTTTGTTTCAAATTGTGCTGAAAAGGGAAAAACTAAAAATGCTTACTCATTTAATCTTTATGTCATTTCCCCCCCTAATACTAGGATTCACATCTGATCTTATCATGTAAACAAGCAACCTACTCAGATCATCGTTGTTTTATCTTTTTGCACTCAGAATATATTTTCCCGCAATTCACTAAGTCAAATGTACTGTCTAGGCAATGATTTTTAAATAGTTTAAATTATTATCCCCCACACATACTGTATCTTGAAGCTTTTCTCCTTAATTTCTTCACTCTGAATGTTTATTCAAGGTGCCACACAGATGAATTAACACTTATAAAAAAGTGAGTATAAAAACAGTGGGGTTTTTTGTTGTTGTTCTTGCAGACTAACTGTAACACTGTCTACTATTTCAATTATTAGTGGTAAGTGTTTAGCAGACATCTGTTAATGTTGGAGGTTTAGGTGGCTTGTTCTGTAACAGCTGGGTGCCTGAAATAATGATCTCTGAATAATAAATTCACCTTTGAAGTACATTTTGTACTCAACCAATTTAAGGCATTTCTCACACGTCTTAATTATTTCAGACTTAAGATATGGTTTTGGTATATATTAGAAAGAGCGAGATTCAAAGTGGCCTTAGTTCTAGTAACTACACCCTCTCCAATTAGCAGTGATATTTTTGAACAGCCCTTAAAATTGCCAGGCTCTGTCTCTTCATTTGTAAAATTAAAGGTGGGAGGAGTTGGCAGGGTGATCTCTACACTTCTGGCCAAATAATCCTGTGACCCTCGCGCTGTAAAGGAAGCTAATAATGTAAGTCTTTTTAAAAAGAAATATGATTGAGTGGTTCCTGTTAAAGCAACCTGGAAAGTTCAACACTTTTTTTTTAATTTATGAATGAACTTGAAAAACGGCTTCTCTAGTGGCTCAGATGGTAAAGAATCCCCCTAAAATGCAGGAGACTTGGGTTCGATCCCTGGGTCGGGAAGATCCCCTAGAGACAGGAATGGCTACCCACTCCAATATTCTTGCCTGGAGAATTTCATGGGTGGAGGAGCCTGATGGGCTACAGTCCACAGGGTCACAAAGAATCAGACACAACTGAGCAACCAAAACGTTCACTTGGAAGAAATAGCGTAACAATGGCAAATGTCACTCTTAAATACGTATTTGAACAAAACCTCATGTTATCCCAGTAAGAAAACAATGCCAAGGGTTTGTACTCAACAATTTTATGTCTTGTCTAGCTTGATTCGCATTTATATCCCTTCGGTGAGCATTTGATGCATACTCACTTGACTGCAGCAGTCAAAGGATGTAGAAATCCCTCACAGAGTCCAAGCCCTTATGAATCCACTCCAAAGATTTAAGACTCACAGGTTGACAACAACAAGATGGTGGACTAGGAAGCCCCAGACCCACCTTCCCCCTACAGAGAGATCAATTCAATTAACCATATCAGAACAATTCACAATTCCTTTTGTGAGAAATCTAGAGAACAGATAAGAGTCTCATGTATCACAGGTGAGTGTGAAACCAACTTCACTGTAGCCAGCAGACAAGTTTCTAATATCCACTCACCACAGACACCCCACCCAGCTCTGCAAGCATAACTGAGGAAAAACAGCTCTTTGGTTCTCTCCAGAGAGGGAAAAAGAAGACTAAAACATATATGCAATGCTCTAGCTTTAGAGCAGTTTCCTGAAGGACTAGCCTGTGTCTTGCATACATCTAAAGACTGACAGGAAAACAAACCAGATTGGAAGCTGCAGAAAACAAAGGTGAAAGTTTCAACTAGCACACCCTCCTTCACCACAGTTCCTATCCATAGCTAAATGTGGGATAATTTGTGAAACAACCTCCCACTCCCAGCTTCTCTTAGGAGGGAAAAGAGTTGGAATGTACATGCAACATTTCAGCTTTTCAGAGAACTGCCCATAGGATTGGCTTTTAGTTCATTTGTTTTGGAGGGCTGACTAGACAGGACATACTCTGGTTGGTTGCCTGGAGGCTTCTGAGAATAAGACAAGAGTAGGGCACCCTGTGTCTACTCCAAAAGAAAACTGCTCCAAAAAACCTGCAGTGTAACAGACTGCAGATTGGCAATTATTTTCTTTGAACACTTCTAATTTATCATTCCACTCCCTTCTGGAATCAAGGTTTCTGCTGAAAAATCTAATTTATTGATAGTCTTATGGCAACTCCTTTGTAACGAGTCAATTTCTTTTGCTGCTTTAATAATTCTCCCTTTGACTTTTGACAATTTGATCATGATATATGCCTACGTGGACTTCTTAGGATACATTCAAGTTGTAGTTTCCTGGGTTTCTTGAATCTGCCTATCCATTTCATTTCCCAAATCTGGAAAGTTTTCAGCCAATGAAGAATACTATACCTTGCAAAACTGTCTTTCAAAATTGAAGAAAGACTTTCCCAGATAAATAAGAGCTGAGTGAATTCATCACATTAGATGTGCCTTATTAAAAAAATACTCAACGAATTCCTTCAAGTTTAAGTAAAAGGATTCTATAAAGCAAGAAAAAAAGCATGTAAAAGCATAAATATAAAAAGCATGAAGCTCAAATACAAATATAAATGTATGGAAAAATACAAAATAATTTATCACAGTAATGGAGGTGAGAAAATCACTGAAATCTAGCATCTAGCATAGAAGTTGAAAGAAAAAAGTATAAAATTACTAAACATAATTATAAAAATATGATAATGAATATACAATATAAAAATGTTATTTATGATATCAATAACAAAAATTGAGGAGGGGAAAGAAAAAAATAGTTTCTGTATGCTACTGAGATTATTATTAGCATAAAATAAGTTGGTCTACATTTTAAGTGAACCCCATGGTAACCACAAATAAATGCCTACAGAAGATACATAAGTTTATAAGACAGGAATCAAAACATAAATTAAAAATTAATTAATAAAACACAACACAAAGACAGCAAAAGGGGAAAAGAGGGCAAAAGAAGCTACTAGAGAGAAATCAAGAACAAAATGGCAACAGTAACTTCTTATATGTAAATAGTTTTACTCCCCCAATCAGAAGACATAGAGTGGCAAATCAATAAAACAAAGAAGCACAAATGTTTTTTTTTTTTTAAAGATCCAACTATATGCTATTTACAAAAGGTTCACTTTAAACATAAGGGCACACACAGACTGAATGAAAAAATTCAATGCAAATAGTTACATTAAGAGAGCAGGGGTAGCCATGTTTTACTAGCCAAAACAAACTTTAAGTCAAAAACATTTTCAAATGAAAAGGACATTATATGATGACAAAGAGTCAATTCACAGGGAAGATATAACAACTATTACTTATTTGTACCCATCATCAGAGCATGAAGGAAACACAGAACTGAAGGGAAAAACTGATGAATAATAATAGGAGACTTCAGCATCCAATTTGAAATAATGGACAGATCATCCAGACAGATTCAATAAGAAAACAGAAGACTCAAACAATGCTATAGACTAAATAGACCTAACAGACATATATAGAACATTCCACCCAACAGCAGCAGAATATACTTTCTTCACAATTGCACAGGACATCTTCTAGATTAAATCACATTTGAACACAAAAGCAGTTTTAATAAATTTAAGGAGATTACAATCATACCAAGTGCCTTCTTTTGACCACAGTGGGATAAAATTACCTAAAAGAAACCTGGAAAATTCACAAGTATCTGAAAATTAAGCAAAGAAGTCTTTAATAGGCAATGTGTTAAAAAAGAAATCAAAAGGGAAATTAGGAAATATCTTGAGACAAATAAGAATGGAAACACAAGATGCCAAAATTTATGATATGCAGCAAAAGCAGTACTAAGGGAAGTTTACAGTGTTAATTTTGATATTAAAAAAGATGAAATAGATCAGTAAGTAATCTAACTTTCCAGTTAAGAGAAATAGTAAACTAAGGAAAAACTAAGTCCAAAGTTAGCCAAGGAAGGAAGTAATAAAGATTAGAACAAAAATAAAATAATAGAAAAACAAAATATTTTTGAAAACTGAATTTTGTTTTTAAATTAACCAAACTGACAAACTTGAGCTACATTGAGAAGACAGACAGAACACTCAAATTAATAAAGTGAAAGAGTAGACATTACAACTGAGGTCACAGAAGTAAAAAGAATCACCAGAGGCTGATATGAATATTCCTGGCTTTCCCAGTGGCTAAGGTTGTAAAGCACCCACCTGCCAATGCAGGGTATGAAAGAGACTCAGGTTCAATCCCTGGGTAAGGAAGATCACTTGAAGAAGAAAATGGCAACCCACTCCAGTATTCTTGCCTGGAGAATCCCATGGAAAAAGGAGCCCATGGGCTTGCAAAGAGTCGGACACAATTGAGCATGTACTGCTGCATACCAAAAATGGATAATCAGAAGCAAGAAATAAACTTCTAGATTGTACAACCTACCAAGACTGAATCATGATTAAATAGGAAATATGAACAGACTAATAATAAATAAGGAAATTGAGTCAGTAGTCACAAACCTCCCAACAAAGAAAAGCCCAGGACCAGATGGCTTCACTAGCAAATCCTACCAGATATTTAAAACAGAATTAAGGCCACTTCTTGTCAAACATTTGCAAAACACTGAGAAGAAATGAACATTTATCAACTCATTATGGGACCAGAATTACTCTGATATTTAAGCCTAAAAATTACATTATATCAAAGATGAACAAGATGTAAAAATCCTCAACAAAATACTAGCAAACAGAATTCAACAGTACATTAAAATAACAGTACATCATGATCAAATGGGATTTATTCCTGGGATAAAGCTGGTTCAACATCTACAAATCAGTTAGTGAAATGCATCATATTAACAGATCAACACTCAAAAGTTATATGTTCATCTCAACAGATGCAGAAAACTGCAACAAAATTCAAAACCCTCATGAAAAAACAAATGCCCAGTAAACTATGTTTAGAGGGACTGTATCTCAACATAATAAAGGTAACACATAATAAGCCAAGAGCTAACATCATCTTCAGCAGTCAACATTGAAAGTTTTTTCTCTAACGTCAGAAACAAGTCAAGAATGCCCATTCCCAAAATGGCCCGAGAAATATCAACAATCTCAGATATGCAGATGACACCTAATGGCAGAAAGTGATGAAGAACTAAAACATCTTTGATGAAGGTGAAAAAGCAGAGTGAGAAAGCTGCCTTACAGTCAAAAAACTAAGATCATGGCATCTGATTCCATCACTTCATGGCAAATAGATGGGGAAAAAATGGAAATAGTGACATGTTTTATTTTCTTGGACTCCAAAATCACTGTGGACAGTGAGGGAAGCCACAAAATTAAAAGATGCTTGCTTCTTGGAAAAAAAAAAGCTATGAAAAACCTAGATGGCATAATAAAAAGCAGAGACATCACTTTGCTGACAAAGATCCATATAGTCAAAGCTATAGTTTTTCCAGCGGTCATGTACAGATGTGAGAGTTGGACCGTAACAAAGGCTGAGCACTAAAGAACTGACGCTTTTGAATTGTGGTGCTGAAGATTCTTGAGAGTCACTTGTAGAGTCAGGAGATCAAACCAGTCAATCCTGAAGGAAATCAACCCTGAATACTCACTGGAGGGACTGATGCTAAAGCTGAAGCTACAATAATTGGCCACCACAAAAACCTGACTCATTGGAAAAGACCGTCCTGTTGCTGGGGAAATTGAGAGCAAGAGGAAAAAGGAAGAACAGATGATGAGGTAGTTGGATGGCTTCACGGACTCAATGGACATGGGTCTGAGCAGGCTCTGGGAAATGGTGGCCTACAGAGAGGCCTGGCATGCTTCAGTTCATGGGGTTGCAAAGAGTTGGACATGACTTAGCAATTGAATAACAACAACCAGCCAATGTTATCTATAGATTCAATATACCCCATATTGAAGTCCTAATGGGAATTTTGCAGAAATAGAAAAAAAAATTGAAAATTCATATGAAACCCCAAAGAGCTCTGCCAAAACAATCTTGAGAGACAAAAAAAAAAAAACTGTAACCATCACTCTTCCTGACTTCAAAATGTATCACTACGTTATGGTAATCAAAGCAGTATGAGATATGCATAAAGATAGATATATAGACCAAAGGGACCCCCAAAAGATCTCATTTGTTCATAGAATATGAGTAAGAAAAGCCACTATAAATATTTCTTGACACAGAAAGGTACCTATAATGAAAACAAAGAATCAAAATTTATAATTAAATCTTTAGATAATTCCATCTTTGTTTATAATTTTACATATATTTATGTAAGGTCTGCAATCATTTAAATAAAAATATTAATGCCAGTTTTTTTTATCTCACTCTTCCACGTACACATGGAAGCCCAGTTTTCAATGTAGGTTCATTGCAACTAATAAAGAAATGCAGAAAAAAGTAAAGAAAAAGAAACTATTCATCATATACCATCCAGAGAAAACTGGCATTAATATTATGAAAACCTCTGAAACCCTGCCTTGCATTCTAGTTTTCAGCTTTACCTCCAACTCCCCTCTGCCTCCACAGAGGCCCTCCAGGGAGCCCTGAAATTCTGGGGTCCCAAACTTCTTAATCCTCAGAATATTTGTATGTCTCATAAACACTGTCTGTTATCATCTGTTATCTTGAGTTATTAACTCTCTCTTCCATGCCTGTTTTGCTTCTTAAACTAGCTTGTAAGTTTCTTGAGAACAGTTATTCATGCCTCGCATGAGATTTACTTGGTTGCTTAGAGATTTTCTACAAATTCTACTCATATGACACTTCTTTTAATTCACATCAAATTATCCTCTGTTCTTTAATTAGTTGTTGGGTTACAACTAAACTAAACATTCGTGGCTATGTTTATGATGTTCCCTCATCACAGAAACTGCCCTCCTCTCTCTCTCTCTCTGCTTGAAAGATTTTTACTGAATCTTCAAACTCAGCTCAAATGTAGCATGTACTCTGTAACTCTCCTTGACTTCCCTACCTTGCCCTCTTGTCTCTGCTCTGAAGTTCTGTGTCACTTTGTCACGGTGCATTTTAGCTATTTTCAGGGGTGTATGTGTCCTTCAGCGGGTTGCCAGCTCTGTGAAAGCAAACTATGTCCCTCTACATGCCATGCTTCACAGACAGTAAGCATTCAATAAGTATTTGTTGGACTGAAAAAGACAGAAAAGTACAGAGACTCTGATACCGATAAGCGAGTCATGCTTTAGACCTGCACTTTGCCTCTCTACAATGTGATTCTCCATATTCTCAGCAATAAACTTAAAGGATGAAAGAGTTCTGATTTGGGAGACTGTCAGGAGCAATAGTAAATGTTCTAGTTTTCACAGTTTCTCTTTTTCTTGTGGTAAGTCTTGATCTGAACTGACAGAATATCAAGCATAACCTTGCTAAAATCTCTATCAAAATTTGCACCATTGCCAAGATTATTCTTTTTTTTAATTCTATTTTTTTAATTTTCTAAATTTTCTTTATATTATCGTGTTGGTTTTGCCATACATTGACATGAATCTGCCATGGGTATACATGTGTTCCCCTTCCAGAACCCTCCTCCCACCTCCCTCCTGATTCCCTCTCTCTGGGTCATCCTGGTGCACCAGCCCTGGGCATCAAACCTGGGCTAGCGATTGATTTCACATATGATAATTTACATGTTTCAATGCCATTCTCCCATATCATCCCACCCTTGCCCTCTCCCATAGGGTCCAAAAGACTGTTCTATACAACTGCGTTTCTTTTGCTGTCTTGCATACAGGGTTGTCGTTACCATCTTTCTAAATTCCAAATATATGCATTAGTACACTGTATTTTTGTTTTTCCTTCTGGCTTACTTCACTCTGTATAATAGGCTCCAGTTTTGTCCACCTGAGTAGAACTGATTCAAATGTATTCTTTGTAATGGCTGAGTAATATTCCATTGTGTATATGTACCACAGCTTTCTTATCCATTCATCTGTTGATGGACATCTAGGTTGCTTCCATGTCCTGGCTATTGTAAACAATGCAGCAATGAACACTGGGGTACACGTATCTCTTTCAATTCTGGTTTCCTTGGTGTGTATGCCCAGCAGTGGGATTGCTGGGTCATATGGCAGTTCTATTTTCAGTTTTTTAAGGAATCTCCACACTGTTCTCCATAGTGGCTGTACTAGTTTGCCAAGATTATTCTTGAAAACCCTGCTGTTTTAAATTAACCAATTCCTTCCATTCGTAGAGCTCCCTGAAAACTAAAGACAACCAAAACAATATGTAAAATACACTCAGAAGATCTGGATGCCTAAAAACACATGAGCTAAGTTGCCAGCAGGTGTCCTAATAACTATCATTTCACCAAGTTGTATTTATTAGACATCTGTGAATTGCAAGATGCAATCAAAAGTCTTCAGAAAGAAGCACTGTGTAGTCATGTTCCTCTTGGGAGGGACTACGCCAGGAGCAATATTGCTCCTGTCGTTGAGTGTGTGGTGAGCAGATGCTGTGAACCTTCTCTGAGAGGTTCACAGGAAAGTCACTCAGCAACTGGCAAAGGGTCCTCCCTCTCATTGGAGGGGATGCCGAGCAGGGAAGGAAGCAGCTCAGTGTCCCTCAGTCCCCTCGGATGACATCAGTGACAGTTTCTGCCCTTGGTCATTCAATGCCCATTTTAATTCCCCTTATTCTGTGTTGAGCCATCTGTTATATGACTGTAAGTGACACCACCTATGCAGAGCAGAAAACTGTCTCTACTTCACTCTCCTTAATCTGCTATAAAACATAATGACTCTTACTTTGGTCCACATCTTGACGCTGCCCTCTAATTGAGTGTTCTGAACAAGAATCCAGTCAGCAGCCATTTCAGCCACTTTGCCTCACTGTCTTTCCTTCACAAAATGCAGCAACAAACGGTGCAGAATTCTTGCTAGAGAGAAAACCAATTTGGAAAGACTCATGGACTTTAGGACCTGACTAAGTCCTCTTATGATGTTTAATTCTTTGAAACATAACATTTTTCTCCCCCAAAACTTTCCCTAAAGAATCTATCTTAGAAGTATTTTATCCAGAGGCTTTTCAAGAACTAATTGCTAGCCAAAAGATAATATGACTCCTTTTCAGGAAGTTATAGTATGTCAGAATTTTAGGGCTGAAGGCAACTCAGAAACAACTTTAATCAATTATTTCATTTCATGGAGAAGGCCAATTTGGCAGGCTAAAGGGCTTTCCCACTACCACTCCATTAGCTAGCAACAGGACTCAGTTTATACTTGAGCCTCCTAACTCAGGGTAGAGGGTGCATGTTTAATTAGGTTTTTGTGCCAAAGGGGAGAAAATTGTTTTATTGAACTACCAAATCAGTAGAATCATAATATGCATCTGATTTTAATCTGCAATGCAAACAAAATAAATACATACAATCCAAAATGAATAAACCCTCTAATTTCCAAAAAAAAGCAGCTAATGTTAGAACAAATCCCTTGGCCTGATGTCAAGGGTCAAGTTCAGAATATTGGTATGGGACACATGTTTTGATCAAATAAATGATTCATTAGTTTCAATCAGAGTTTGTTATTTACAGGATGCCAAAAACAACCACTCAATTCAGTAAAACTGGACAAATGAGTGAGAAAACAATTCCAAATCTCTCTATTCAAAAGAGCTGAATATAATATGTAACTAGATGTTGTCAGAAATTAAAAGAGCAAAGGAGAAGTGGGAACGTATCAGAATCCTACCCTAAGAAATCACAGATACAGAGAAGAAAGGAAACCATCTGGAGATGTGTTTAGGTACACTGCCTTTCTCCACACCCCTTTAACTGTCCCTATCCAAAAATGCAGGCTTTTGGCATAGATAATGCATACCTTGACCCACTCCCTTAATAATACTTGACTGTACCAGGCCAGGTCACCTGAACCAAGCTGGGACAGTTAGTACCCTCTTCCAGGAGTTTGGAATTGGGACAAGCATAGTGTCACACAGTCTTACTGGGTAAATGAAATCCTAAAAGGTAACAACAGAAGAAGGAGCCTGGATGACCTAAGTAGTTGCCTCAACTCTCCTCTCTGTAGGCACATCTTCAGGACCATTACATAAGAGCATTCACTCACTTCTATTCAATGCGGTCACTTAAAAATAATTCCTCTGAACATGCAAGCATAACCCTGAAGCCAAATCAGAGATGAAAGAAAAGATTGGATGAGAAGACAGTAAAGAATTCCACATGTAATTGCTGACTTCTGAGTAAGATCAAAGATAATTTTGAAACACCTGAAACAGGGATGCCTTAAAAAGAAAGTCTGCCTGGCAATCATCAGTCCCCAGAAACAAACGTAGTTATAAGGCAAAAAAAAAAAAATTAACAATTTAAAAAGTACTGTTGGGCTTCCCTGGTGGCTCCGTGGTGGAGAATCCACCTGCCAAGGCAGGAGATATGGGTTTGATCCCTTATCCAGAAAGATCCCATGCACTGGAGAGCGGCTGAGCCCATGCGCCATAACTATTATGCCTGTGCTCTAGAGTCCCAGACCTGCAACTTCTGAAGCCTGCGTGCACTAGAGCCAGTGCTCTGCAACAAGAGAAGCCACTGCAATGAGAACTACAAGTGCCACAACTAGAGAATGGCCCCTGCTCTCTGCAACTAGAGAAAAGTGCACGCAGCAATGAAGACCCAGTATAGCCAAAAGGGAAGAAATAAAATTTAAAAAACAAACTGCTAACTTTCAATGGTACAAGAAAGCATGAATTAAGACAAATTGGCTACCTCTTTAAAATGAGAGACTCCTCTCTATGCCACCCACTTGTTTTGGATGTTTATGAAGAGTGATGAGTTGCTTGGGCAAATGAGCATTACTGAGAGCTTTGTAGGGTTATCTTCAAAGAATCAGGAAGGTTAAAGCAAGTGTGATGGCTACTTACATAGGAAGCAAAGGTCTAATACTGTGGCAGTTTGTAAAAGTATTCCCATATTATGGTGCCCCAGTCATGGTCTATTTTCCTAAATCCTATTTATAGATTTGAGCTACTTTAAAGACACATCCTTTCCCTAGTCCAACCTCTCCACTTTTACATTCCTTACGCTGCAACAAGAAAGACAATATAGTATTTCCTCAAACATAGCTGAAAGCCTAATTACTTCATCATGAACACTTTTCTCTTAAAAAGTATCATATTCCTAAGGGGTGAGGTAAGACTAAGAGAAATAGAATCTTCATGGTTTAAACATCATTAAAAGTGCACACATATATGGCTCAGATGGTAAAGAATCCACCTGCAATGCAGGAGACCTGGGTTCAATCCCTGAGTCAGGAATATCCCTGGAGAATGGTATGGCTACCTACTCCAGTATTCTTGCCTGGAGAATTCCAAGGACAGAGGAGTCTGGTGGGCTACAGTCCATGGGGTTGGACATGACTGAGGAACTAACACTTTCACTTTCTTTTTCATATATATTTTTTCAACCTAAAAATGGTGACCAGAATTGCACTATTAAATAAATAGCATTTGATTCTATTAAATAAGTATATCCCATGATACCTTTTGCAGGCTCTGACTTAGGCTGGTCTCCCTGAGGAACATGGCAGGAACCTAAAAAATGTTCTGTGATCTTGATATTATATTTTGGGAAAGTGTCCACAAGAAAGTCAGGAGGGAGGAGATATAAACAGACCAGAGGAAAAAAAGAAAAGATACAGAAATTAAAGCTAGAGCCTATTATACAGAGTGAAGTTAGGTCAAAAAGAGAAAAAACATCATATATGAACACATGCATGTGGTATCTAGAAAAATGGTACAGATTAACCTATTTGCAAAGCAAAACAGAGACACAGACATAGAGAACAAATGTATGGACACCAAGCAGGGAAAGGGTGGGTGGAATGAGTTGGGAGACTGGAACTGACATATATACACTATTGTATATAGACAGGGTTTCCTGGCGGCTCAGCGGTAAAGAATCCCTAAGCCAATGCAGGAGAAACGGGTTTGATCTCTGGATCAGGAAGATCCCCTGGAGAAGGAAATGGAAACCCACTCCAGTATTCTTGCCTGGGAAATCCCACGGACAGAGGAGCCTAGTGGGCTACAGTCCGTGGGGATGCAAAGAGTCATACAAGACGGCAACTAAACACAAGTAGATAAAACAGATAACTAACGAGAATCCACTGTATCCACAGGGAACTCTACTCAGTGTTCTGTGGTGACCGAAATGGGAAGGAAATCCTGAAGAGAGGAGATATATGTGTACACAGAGCTGACTCACTTCACTGTACAGCAGAGACTAGCACAATACTGTAAAGCAACTATACCCCAATTTAAAAAAAAGAAAGAAACTGAAGCAGTGTTTGTCAAAGTGCAACCAAAAGACCACCTGCACGAGAATCAGTAGGGGTGTGTAGTAGACCCTCAAATACCTTCATAAACCTAATAAATCAGATTCCCTGGGGATGGGACCAAGAATGCAAACACTATTACATCAGTTTCATGATAAAAATCCTCCAAGCAAAATAAGAATAAAATCCAAGTACTTTACCAGGACCCACCGTGTTCCACATGTCCTGCCACCTGCTGGCTTCCCTGCCTCACCTCCTCGTCTGTCCTCTGTGCCCCGCACCACCTCCCTAAATGCACACATCTCACTCTCAATAAATCTCCAGTTACACTGGTATTCTTTCCAGCCCTCAAATGACGAGCTTTCCCCATCTTGTCCTGTGATCGACCATCTTGTTTCCTCTTTGGAACGTTTTTCATCATCACCTCAGCCAGTGCAGCCACCTCACTACTCTGTAGACTTTGTATTCCACAGACTCCACAGACGCCCTTTACAGTACCGTGTTAGCATTCTACCGCAGCAGAACCACCTCAGACCAAGGGGCTTAAGGCATCACCAAAGGATTATTTTATAATTCTGTAGGTCAGAAGTCTAATACGTGCCTTTCTGGGTTAAGATCAGTATTCAAGCTAGGTTGCGTTTCTTTCTTTAGGGGAGATTACGTTTCCTTCCGGTTCTCAGACGCCATTCACAGTCCTTGGTTCATGGCCGCTTTCCTTCATCTTCAAAGCCAGCAACGTTCCAGGTCTCTGATCCTTCTGTTCTGACACCTCCCTTTAACTGTAGCCAGGAAAGATGCCCAACTTTTGTAGACTCATATTATTGTACTGGGAACACCAAATTAATGCAGGATAATTTCTCCATGTTAAGGTCCTTAGCCTTAATGACATCAGCAAAGTCCACTTTGTTACAACAGTAATATATTCACAGATTCTAGGCCCTAGGACATATATATTATTGGAGGCCACTATTTTGCCTACCACAAATACTTAACACTTTCAGAAATTACCTTACTTATCTATTTGCTTATGCACTTACTGTCTTTATTATCCTGCTAAAACTGAAGCTCATCCCAAATGCTGAGTACCTAGAAAGCATGCTAACATATAGTAGGTATACAATAAATAATGAGTGAATAAAGAGTGAAAGGATCACACACTTGGCACAGAAAATTCCTGAATTATCATTTAATTTATGCTCTTTTATTTCTATGTCAGAAGTTACTGAAGTCATACTTGTCAAGTCTACCCAGTTAGCCAGTTTTCAATAATTCCACATCTCTAACAGTCTCGTCTATACTACATGGGTGGAGTATCTAGTCTATCTGTGCATGCTAAGTTGCTTCAGGGTCCAATTCTTTGCAACCCTATGAACTGTGGCACACCAGCCTTCTCTGTCCATGGGATTTTCCAGGCAAGAATAACAGAGTGGGTTGCCATGCTCTTCTCCAGCAGATCTTCCCACCTAGCGACCATACTGTCTCTTGTGTCTCCTGCATTGGCAGGCTGGTTCTTTACCACTAGCGCCACCTGGGAAGCCCCAGTCTCTCTGTATTGTACTCTAGACATGCTTCACCTTTCTTGGAGAATGCCTAAGGGAGAAATATTTTATGTCTAACAAAAATCTCTTTTATTGCCACTGAAGCTTCTTTCCTCTACTGTGGCTTTGAAGAACAGAGAACATACTGTTCTTTCAAAACACTTCAAGAGATGCAGAAATCAAATGATTACAGAGGGATATACAGGTGATAAAAACAAGTTCAGGTAGAAGGGTGAAAGACTATAGAGAGTGGAGAAGACTGTGCGTTCCATGAAATGCATGCTGAGTTGAAAGGAGAAGAATTCTGTTTTGCTATATTTTGTTACTTTTCAAGTGAAAAAAAGTCTGAATTTTCATGTGAGACGTGCTTCTATCTACAATAATGTACAGGTAAGAATTCTGAGGTTTCAAACTTCTAAGGAGTAGCACATCTTATTAATAGCAACTAAAAATCCCAACATATGTGCACACACATATATGTGTACACAAATACATTCACAACAATCTATTTGAAGGCACAGTTTAAAAAAAAATGCCACTGCAGCCAGGATTTGTGAGAGCAATATTTCAGAAAAAGGAAGCTCACTGAGGTGAGGTGTAAATCCTAACACCACTCTTCTGCTGGGAGGATTTTTAACATTTTTTTGCAGAAAATGAGAGTCTGGGAAGCCAAAACGGAAGCAGCAACTATAAAGAGGTAAACAAGTCATCAGGATTATTCCTTTCAGGAAAAGGAAAACAAAAACTGAAGTTCAAGGATGTCAAGGCTGTTAGTATAAGAGGAAATAAGATTTTTCAGAGGAGAGAGAATAGATACATAAGCCTAAAAGTGTTACTCACTTAGTCACGTCTGACTGTTCGCAACACCATGCACTGTAGCCCAACAGGCTCCTCTGTCCATAGGATTTCTTCAGGCAAGAATACTGGAGTGGGTTGCCATTTCCTTTTCTAGAGGATCTTCCTACCCAGAGACAGAACTCATGTCTCTTGTGTCTTGTGTATTGCAGGCAGATTCTTTACATATGAGCCATTGGGGAAGCTGCATAAGCCTACAACTCAGTATTTTCCCTTTGAGACATTTGCCAGTTCTTAAGCTGTGTCTTTAAATCTAACACAAAACCACTTTATTGCCACTAAAGTTTCTTTCCTCTATTAAGTCTGAAGAACAGAGAATATCCTATGCACCTACTTGACTTGAGGAGATAGAAACCAAATGATTACGGAGCAGGTGATGAAAATGAATGAAGTAGTTGTGTGGAAAACAGTAGGGTGGGGTCTGCAGTGAGCTGGAAAGGGCACACTGCATCTAAAGAAGGCAACCACTTAGGACCAAGAAATGGGTGCTTTTTAGGAACAAGAATTCTGTATGTTTAACACAGGACAGATTCTTTTAGTAGCTCTGAGTAAACAAAATTGGAGATGAGAATCCCAAGGAGGGACCATGACAAGAACTCCAGCCTTTCAGTTGGAAATTCTGGAGACCTACACCTTAGGAATACTTATCTTTTTTATTAAAGAATGAATCTTTTCTAATATTTATTTATTTTTACTTTTTGGCTGCATAAAGTCTTAGTTGCAGCATGTGGGTTTAGTTCTCCCGTGGCATGTGGGATCCCCGTTCTCCAACCAGGGAACAAACCTGAGTTACCTGCATTGGAAGGCAGATTGTTAACCACTGGACCACACTTATCTTTAAATTGATCTTTAAATAAACCCTCTCCCTGACTGTACTGAATGTATATGTCTTTATTGTGGCCAACCACCAATGAAAAGGGTAAATAAATTTATTGAGGAGTATAATATTATCTAAAACCTCTATAAATTCCCTACAAATATTTAATATTCATAGGGAATTTTTGAATATGTCATATTCATTGGGAATATTTCCCTATAGATATTTAATCAAAAATTACCAAGCATCTCAAGAAAAGTGACTAAGACAAAAAAGACAATAAAACAAGCCTAAAGTTCATCCTTTATATATATAGATAGATAGATAGATATAGATATATGTATGTGTGTGTGTGTGTGTGTGTGTGTGTGTATAAAAGCTTAAGACATATGGAAAAGGTCTAACATATATGTAACTGGAATCTCAGAGAGGAAAGAGAATAAGATACAAGAAATACTTGAAGTCAATTTTCTAAACTGATTTAAAAAAATCAACCCACAGCCTTAAGAAGCTCAGAAAATTCTAGGCAAGGTAAATACAATAAGGCCACACCTAAGCACATTAGAGTCCAACTGTAGGAAACAAAGCAAAAAGGAAATTTTAAAAATGAAGAGAAGAAAAAAAAAAACATTAGCTTCAAAGCATCAACAATAAAACTAACCACTTGTTATTTAACAGAAATAATGAAAATAATAAGATAATGGAATGGCATTTTTTAGCTTGTTAAAGGAAAATAAATGAACAACAACAACAAAGTCACTAACTTGGAACTCTGTGCCTGTTAAAACATCCTTCAAAACCAAGAGTTGAACAAAGACATTTCCAGAAAAAAACAATAACTGAGGCAATCTATCAATAGAAGCTTCAAATGCACACATGATGACATCAGTATTTCATTTTACTTCATGCTGTGCTTTCATCATCCTTTTTGTGACTTTTTTTTTTTTTTTTTTGGTGGTGGTTCATTGCTAGAACTGACCTCAGGAAGATTCAGGCTTATATTTTTATAATTATCAGTTGAGTGAATAAAAAGGGATGTCTTCCAGAAGTTCAAACTAGAATTGGGTCATATGTTTAAAAAAAATGACTAAATCCCAGGAGTCAAATTTATTATCATTTAGATCCTGGTCAAACAGACCATCTAGCTAGAAGTGAATCAAGCTGGCTCACCCAAGTCACAGAGAAGAGATGATGTTCAAGTGAAACAGGAGTTCTGTTATTCACACAATGGGGAATGATAAAACAGCAAAGAAGGACCAGGCTCCTGACTTGTGACACATTTACAGATTCCTCTAGGGCTCCATACATTCTCTTATGTAAATCAGCAGCTCTAGAAAGGTTTGATGTGTCTGTTAAGCCTGGGAGCCTCAAACCATGTCTCAGATGCAAAATCAAGGGAGACACGGAGGTTACTCTTGGTTAGTCCTATAAAGCCTGCATTTGACAGTATCCTGACACACAATGACCTAGGACTTTTGGAAACACACATTCAGTTGGCTCCATCCTTTCTTCTTCTCTCCCTCTTTCCTTCTCTTCCTAATCCTCTTATTTTCCCTTTCCATTTTCCAGTTTTGTATCATGTGTACTGGATAGTATGAATGGCAACCCACTCCAGTATTCTTGGCTCAAGAATTCCAGACACAGGAGCCTGGGTGGCTAGAGTCCATGGGGTCGCAAAGAGTAGGACATGACTGACAGACTAATACTTTAACTTTTATCCTGGATTTATCTGTCCAAGATGGCTCCTCTTAAACCCAAGGCTTTCTCCTGAAACATTTAGAAGTTCAACTTTATTCCTTTACTTTCTTTTGGTATTTCATACTGAATGTACAACTTCTTGGATACTGAATTCCATTCAGTTGCTTGGTCGGGTCTGACTCTTTGTGACCCCTTGGACCACAGCACGTCAGGTCTCCCTGTCCATCACCAATTCCCAGAGTTTACCCGAACTCATGTCAATCAAGGCAGTAATGCCATCAAACAATCTCATCCTATGTCATCCCCTTCTCCTCCTGCCTTCAGTCTTTCCCAGCATCAGGGTCTTTTCAAATGAGTCAGCTCTTCGCATGAGGTGGCCAAAGTATTGACATTTCAGCTTCAGCATCAGTCCTTCCAATGAACACTCAGGACCGATCTCCTTTAGGATGGACTGGTTGGATCTCCTTGCAGTCCAAGGGACTCTCAAGAGTCTTCTCCAACACAACAGTTCAAAACCAGCAATTCTTCAGCCCTCAGCTTTCTTTATAGTCCAACTCTCACATCCATACATGACTACTGGAAAAACCATAGCCTTGATGAGATGGACCTTTGTTGGCAAAGTAATGTCTATGTTTTTTAATATGCTGCCTAGGTTGGTCATAGTTTTTCTTCCAAGGAGCAAGAGTCTTTTTATTTTAAGGCTGCAATCACCATCTGCAGTGATTTTGGAGTGCCAAAAAATAAAGTCTCTCACTGTTTCCACTGTTTCCCCATCTATTTGCCATGAAGTGATGGGACAAGATGTCATGATCTTAGTTTTCTGAACGTTGAGCTTTAAGCCAACTTTATCACTCTCTTCTTGCACTTTCATCAAGAGGCTCTTTAGTTCTTCACTTTCTGCCATAAAGGTGGTGTCATCTGTGTATCTGTGGTTATTGATATTTCTCCCGGCAGTCTTGATTCCAGCTTGTGCTTCCTCCAGCCCAGCATTTCTCATGATGTACTCTGCATATAATTTAAATAAGCAGGGTGACAATATACAGCCTTGATGTACTCCTTTTCCTATCTGGATCCAGTCTCTTGTTCCATGTTCAGTTCTAACTGTAGCTTCTTGACCTGCATACAGATTTCTCAAGAGGCAGGTCAGGTGATATGGTATTCCCATCTAAGACCTTTCCACAGTTTATTGTGATCCACACAGTCAAAGGCTTTGACATAGTCAATAAAGCAGAAATAGATATTTTTCTGGAACTCTCTTGCTTTTTCAATGATCCAGCAGATGTTGGCAATCTGATCTCTGGTTTCTCTGCCTTTTCTAAAATCAGCTTGAACATCTGGAAGTTCATGGTACACATATTGCTGAAGCCTGGCTTGGAAAATTTTGAGCATTACTTTACTACTGTGTGAGATGAGTGCAACTGTGCAGTAGTTTGAGCATTCTTTGGCATTGCTTTTCTTTGGGATTGGAATGAAAACTGACCTTTTCCAGTCCTGTGGTCACTGCTGAGTTTTTCAGATTTGCTGGCATATTGAGTGCAGCACCTTCACAGCATCATCTTTCAGGATTTGAAATAGCTCAACTGGAATTCCATCACCTCCACTAGCTTTGTTCATAGTGATGCTTCTTTAGGCCCAGTTGACTTCACATTTCAGGATGTCTGGCTTTAGGTGAGTGATCACACCATCATGCTTAACTGGGTTGTGAAGATTTTTTTGTACAGTTCTTGTGTATTCGTGCCACCTCTTTTTAATATCTTCTGGTTCTGTTAGGTCCATACCATTTCTGTCCTTTATCGAGCCCATCTTTGCATGAAATATTCCATTGGTATCTCTAATTTTCTTGAAGAGATCTTTAGTCTTTCCTATTCTGTTGTTTTCCTCTATTTCTTTGCATTGATCGCTGAGGAAGGCTTTCTTATCTCTCCTTGCTATTCTTTGGAACTCTGCACTCAAATGGTTATATCTTTCATTTTCTCCTTTGCTTTTTGCTACTCTTCTTTTCACAGCTATTTGTAAGGCCTCCTCAGGCAGCCAATTTGTTTTCTTTTTTTTTTTTTTTTCATTTCTTTTTCTGGGCGATGTTTTGATTCTTGTCTCCTGTACAATGTTACAAACCTCCGTCCATAGTTCATCAGGCCCTCTGTCTATCAGATCTAGTCCCTTAAATACATTTGTCACTTATACTATATAGTCATAAGGGATTTGATTTAGGTCATACCTGAAGGTCTACTGGTTTTCCCTACTTTCTTCAATTTAAGTCTGAATTTGGCAATAAGGAGTTCATGATCTGAGCCACAGTCTGCTCCTAGTCTTGTTTTTGCTGACTGTATAGAGCGTCTCCATCTTTGGCTGCAAAGAATATAATCAATCAGATTTTGGTGTTGGCCATCTGGTGATGTCCACATGTAGAGTCTTGGATAGTCAAATGACTATAAAAACTTTCTTTAATTTCTCTCCCAAAGGCACATGCTTTCTTCATTATCAATATTATCCTAGCAACCTCTTCTTCACCTTCAACACCCAGGTGAAACTTCTGTTCTTTAGACAAGTCTTTTTTTCTGATTGACCTAAGCAATAGTTTGATATGTATAACTTTAATTTCCCTTATCAGATGGCATTGCAATTATAGGATAATATTTATTTCCCTTCCCTAACACCTTTTGACCACCTCAGTGGTAAGGATTGAATCATATTAACTAGTGTAGCCTCCATACCCAGCACACATTACTTGCTCAACACGTTTGTTGAGATGAATGGAAAGGAAAACAAATAGAAGATTCCGATCTAACTCTGAAAAGCAAAAGTTCCTAGTTCACTAAATCATTTTGACATTTGTTTCTCTCCTTTCAACTCCTTCCCTCCCTTAAGAATTGTTTTATGTATTTTCTGAGGTGTAAATTTATGAAATAGTGTAGTATGACAGCAAAGTCTCTTTTTTTTCCCATCAGATCTTAGACCATTTAAAAAGTAATTATATGAACTCACAGTGTTATTAGTTATGTCCATTGAATTGACGTTCCCATTATGAATCCATTTTTAATTACATTTGACACATTTCATCAATATTTCTTCTGAGGGCAGCAGAATGTATAATGGCACTTGCAGAGACACATAAGCCAGAATAAATGGAAATTCTATACCTGTACACTTACACCAGCCATTATGGAAGATTTGATAAGGTATCTCAAGAACCTCATCAGCTTAAATGTGGCCAATATTAGCAAATAAAAGAGGGAAGCAAGGACACTCTGCCTTTGTGCAGGTTGTTTGCATCATCCACGTCCCCTTGGTTAGAAGTGTTAGAACTCTAACTTTAGTGGCTTTGGAAGAACAAAGGGGTTTGTTGGCTCATGTATGTGAAAAGGCCAGGGAGGTATTTTGCTGTACTAGGACCTTAGTAAAGCATTTCTAGACTTTTACTAGTGCTGTAGTTCAGGAATTAGCAAGCTGTTTTACCTAAAGATTCAGATAATAACTGTTTTAGGCATTCAGACCATCATTGGGTCTCTCCTGGATTCTTTGGGGTGGGAGGTATGATGTGCTCATATTTAAGAGCTCTTTAAAATGTAAAAACTACTTTGAGCTCCTAAGTCATAGAAAAGTAGACCTGGAATGAATCTGGCTCACATGCTATAGTTTTCTTGTCCCTAATAATTCATAGTCCATATTCAAAATTTTATTAATTCTTACAATAGCATCCTTTATAATCTTTTTTCTATGGGCAGAAGCTAATTCAGGATAATTCATCATATTTAGTTGTCATGAATAATTCAGAATAATATATTGTATGCATTTAGTTATTTTTCTTTTAAAATTAATAATACCACAGGTGTCTTTCTTTTTTAACTTCATATATTTTAAAGTACATGTCAGTTATCTTGTTGAATAATCTCTCATTTTGGATTTGTCTAATGTTTTGACACAATTAAATTAAGGATATGCATTTTTTTTATTAAACTTTTTTTTTATTAGTTTTGCCAAACAATGACATGATATCACCATGGGTTTACATATGCTCCCCCTCCAGAACCCCCCTCCCTCCTCCCTCCCCCCGGGAAATCTCGTTGCACCAGTGCCAGGCATCAATCTTGGGCCGGCTATTGCTTAGACATATGATAATTAACATGTTTCAATGCCATTCTCCCATATCATCCCACCCTTTCCCTCATCCACAGAGGCCCTGAGTCTATTCTATACATCTACGTTCCTTTTGCTGTCTCGCATGCTGGGTTCTCGTTACCATCTTTCTAAATTCAATATATATGCGTTAATATACTGTATTGTTTTTGCTTCTGGCTTACTTCACTCTGGATAATGGGCTCCAGTTTCGTCCATCTGAGTAGAACTGATTCAAATGAATTTTTCCTTAATGCTGAGTAATATTCCATTGTGTATATGTACCACAGCTTTCTTATCCATTCATCAGTTGATGGGCATCTAGGTTGGTTCCATGTCCTGGCTATTGTAAACAATGCAGCGATGAACATTGGGGTACACGTGTCTCTTTCAATTCTGGTTTCCTTGGTATATATGCCCAACAGTGGGATTGCTGGGTCATATGGCAGGACTATTTGCAGTTTTTTAAGGAACCTCCACACTCTTTTCCATAGAGGCTGTACTAGTTTGCAATCCCACCAACAGTGTAAGAGAGTTCCCTTTTCTCCACATCCTCTCCAGCATTTATTACTTGTGGATTTTTGGATTGCAGCCATTCTGAGTGGTGTAAAGTGATATCTCATTGTGGTTTTGATTTGCATTTCTCTGATAATGAGTGATGTTGAGCATCTTTTCATGTGTTTGTTAGCCATTTTTATGTCTTCTTTGGAGAAACGTCTGTTCAATTCTTTGGCCCACTTTTTGATTGGGTTGTTTATTTTCCTAGAATGGAGCTGCAGGAGTTGCTTGTATATTTTTGAGATTAATTGTTTGTCCGTTGCTTCATTGGCTATTATTTTCTCCCATTCTGAAGGCTGTCTTTTCACCTTGCTTATAGTTTCCTTTGCAGTGCAGAAGCTTTTAATTTTAATTAGGTCCCATTTGTTTATTCGTGCTTATATTTCCAATATTCTGGGAGGTGGGTCATGTAGGATCCTGCTTTGGTTGATGTCAGAGAGTGTTTTCCCAATGTTGTCCTCTAGGAGTTTTATAGTTTCTGCTCTTATGCTTAGATCTTTGATCCATTTTGAATTTATCTTTGTGTATGGTGTTAGAAAGTGTTCTAGTTTCATTCTTTTACAAGTGGCTATCCAGTTTTCCCAGCACCACTTGTTAGAGAGGTTGTCTTTTCTCCATTGTATATTCTTGCCTCCTTTGTCAAAGATAAGGTGTCCATAGATGCGTGGATTTATCTCTGGGCTATCTATTTTGTTCCATTGATCTATATTTCTGTCTTTGTGCCAGTACCATACTGTCTTAATGACTGTGGATTTGTAGTATAGCTTAAAGTCAGGTAGGTTGATTCCTCCAGTTCCATTCTTCTTTCTCAAGTTTGCTTTGGCTATACGAGGTTTTTTGTATTTCCATACAAATTGTGAAATTATTTGTTCTAATTCTCTAAAAAAGACCTCTGGTAGCTTGATAGGAATTGCATTGAATCTATAGATTGCTTTGGGTAGTATACTCATTTTCACTATATTGATTCTTCCAATGCACGAACACGGTACATTTCTCCATCTGTTTGTGTCCTCTTTGATTTCTTTCATCAGTGTTTTATAGTTTTCTATATACAAGTCTTTTGTTTCTTTAGGTAGAAATACTCCTAAGTATTTTATTCTTTTTGATTCGATGGTGAATGGAATAGTTTCCATAATTTCTTTTTCTGTTTTTTCATTGTTAGTGTATAGAAATGCAAGGGATTTCTGTGTGTTGATTTTGTATCCTGAAACTTTGCTATATTCACTGATTAGCTCTAGTAATTTTCTCGTAGAGTCTTTAGGGTTTTCAATATAGAGGATCATGTCATCTGCAAACAGAGAGAGTTTTACTTCTTCTTTTCCAATCTGGATTCCTTTGATTTCTTTATCTGCTCTGATTGCTGTGGCCAAGACTTCCAAAACTATGTTGAAAAGTAGTGGTGAGAGTGGGCACCCTTGTCTTGTTCCTGACTTCAGGGGGAATGATTTCAGTTTTTCACCATTGAGGATAATGTTTGCTGTGGGTTTGTCATATATAGCTTTTATTATGTTGAGGAATGTTCCTTCTATTCCTGCTTTTTGGAGGGTTTTTATCATAAATGGATGTTGAATTTTGTCAAAGGCTTTCTCTGCATCTATTGAGATAATCATGTGATTTTTATTTTTCAATTTGTTAATGTGGTGTATTACATTGATTTATTTGCCAATATTGAAGAATCCTTGCATCCCTGGGATAAAGCCTACTTGATCATGATGTATGATTTTTTTAATGTGTTGTTGGATTCTATTTGCTAGAATTTTGTTAAGGATTTTTGCATCTAAGTTCATCAGTGATATTGGCCTGTAGTTTTCTTTTTTTGTGGCATCTTTTTCGGGTTTTGGAATTAGGGTGATGGTGGCCTCAAAGAATGAGTTTGGAAGTTTACCTTCGTCTGCAATTTTCTGGAAGAGTTTGAGTAGAATAGGTGTTAGCTCTTCTCTAAATTTTTGGTAGAATTCGGCTGTGAAGCCATCTGGTCCTGGGCTTTTGTTTTTTGGAAGACTGCTGATTACGGTTTCAATTTCTGTGCTAGTGATGGGTCTATTAAGATTATCTATCTCTTCCTGGTTTAGTCTTGGAAAGTTGTACTTTTCTAGGAATCTGTCCATTTCATCCAGGTTGTCCAGTTTATTTGCATATAGCTGCTGATAATAGTCTCTTATGATCCTTTGTATTTCTGTGTTTTCTGTTGTGATCTCTCCGTTTTCTTTTCTAATTCTGTTGATTTGGTTCTTCTCCCTTTGTTTCTTGATGAGTCTGGCTAATGGTTTGTCAATTTTATTTATCTTCTCAAAGAACCAGCTTTTGGATTGGTTGATTTTTGCTATGGTCTCTTTTCTTTGCTTTGCGTTTATTTCTGCCCTGATCTTTAAGATTTCTTTCCTTCTACTAGACCTGGGCTTCTGCATTTCTTCCATTTCTAGTTGCTTTAGGTATAAAGTAAGGTTATTTATTTGATTTTTTTCTTGTTTCCTAAGGTGAGCTTGAATTGCTATGAACCTTCCCCTTAGCACTGCTTTCACAGTGTCCCATAGGTTTTGGGCTGTTGTGTTTTCATTTTCATTCGTTTCCATGCATAACTGAATTTCATTTTTTATTTCTTCTGTGATTTGTTGGTTATTCAGCAGTGTGTTGTTGAGCCTCCATATGTTGGAGGTTTTGAATGGTTTTCTCCTGTAATTGATATCTAATCTCACTGCATTGTGATCAGAAAAGATGCTTGGGATGATTTCAATGTTTTTGAATTTACCAAGGCTAGATTTATGGCCCAGGATGTGATCTATCCTGGAGAAGGTCCCGTGTGCGCTTCAGAAAAAAGTGAAATTCCTTGTTTTGGGGTGGAGTGACCTATAGATATCAATTAGGTCTAGTTGGTCTATTGTATCATTTAAAGTTTGAATTTCCTTGTTATTTTTCTGTTTAGTTGATCTGTCCATTGGTGTGAGTGGTGTATTAAAGTCTCCCACTATTATTGTGTTGTTGTTAATTTCCGCTTTCATACTTGTTAGCATTTGCCTTACATATTGTGGTGCTCTATGTTGGATGCATAAATATTTATAATTGTTATTTCTTCTTCTTGGATTGATCCTTTGATCATTATGTAATGTCCATCTTTATCTCTTTTCACCGCCTTTATTTTAAAGTCTACTTTATCTGATATGAGTATTGCCACTCCTGCTTTCTTTTGGTCTTTATTTGCATGGAATATCTTTTTCCAGCCTTTAACTTTCAGTCTATATATGTCCTTAGATTTGAGGTGGGTCTCTTGTAGGCAACATATATAGGGGTCTTGTTTCTGTATCCAATTGGCCAGTCTTTGTCTTTTGGTTGGGGCATTCAGCCCGTTTACATTTAAGGTAATTATTGATAAATATGATCCTGTTGCCATTTCTTCTATTTTATTGTTTTGGATTCGAGATTATATATCCCATCCGTGTTTCCTATCTAGGAAAGATCCTTTAGCATTCGTTGGAGGGCTGGTTTGGTATTGCTAAATTCTCTCAATTTCTGCTTGTCTGAAAAACTTTTGAATTCTCCTTCAAATTTGAATGAGATCCTTGCTGGGTACAGTAATCGGGGTTGTAGCTTGTTTTCTTCCATGACTTTAAGAATGCTCTGCCATTTCCTTCTGACCTGAAGCGTTTCTATTGAGAGATCAGCTGTTATCCTTATGGGATTCCCCTTGTGGGTTATTTTTTGCTTCTCCCTCACTGCTTTTAATATTTGGTCTTTGTATTTGATATTTGTTAATTTGATTAATATGTGTCTTGGGGTGCTCCGCTTGGGGTTGATTCTATTTGGGACCCTCTGTGTTTCTTGGACCTGAGATGTTATTTGCTTTCCCAATTTAGGGAAATTTTCCGCCATAATTTCTTCAAGAATTTTTTGATGGTCCTTCTTTTTGTCTTCTTCTTCTGGGACTCCTATGATTTGAATATTGGTGCGTTTAATACTGTCCCAGAGGTCTCTGAGATTGTCCTCATTTCTTTTAATTCTTTTTTCATTTTTCCTTTCTGTTTCATTTATTTCTGCCATTCTATCTTCTATTTCACTTATCCTGTCTTCTGTTTTTGTTATTCTACTGTTGGTTCCCTCCAGGGTGTTTTTGATCTCATTTATTGCATTATTTATTGTATTTTGACTCTTTTTCATTTCTTCTAAGTCCTTGTTAAAGCTTACCTGCATCTTCTCAATCCTTGCCTGCAGGTTATTGAATTGCAACTCCAACTTATTTTCCAGGTTTTGGATCATTTTCACTATCATTATTTGGAATTCTTTGTCAGGTAGACAAGCTATCTCTTCGTCTTTTGTTTGGTCTAGGGGATATTTATCCTGGTCCTTTACTTGTTGGGTATTTCTCTGCCTTTTCATCTTGTTTATCTTGGTGTGTTGTCCCTTTATTGTGGGGTTTCCTCACTATGGGAGGGGTTGGATGAATGTTTTGTCAGAGTTTCCTGGTTGGAATCTTAAGCGGTCTGTCCTGCTTGATTTGGCGACCTCTGCTGGCCCCTTCAGTGTCTATTCAGAGCTCTGGGGTTTGCCCCACTCGCGGTGCCTGTGCTTTTCCCGCTGCCTCTGCTCAGGCTCTTGGCTGGCGGCGCACTCTGATGACGCAATTGGAGGCTGTGGCTTCTCCTCTCCCCAGGCCCAGCCGCTCGGCTCTTTCTGCTTGCAGCTGGGCGTGTCTTCACAGATGTGCAGCGGCAGACTCTGGCGGCGCACTCTGGTGACGCAGTTGGGGGGCTGCGGCTTCTCCCCTCCCCCGGCCCAGCTGCTTGGTTTTTCCAGTGTGCGGCTGGGGGCGTTTTCTCAGATATGAGAAGCGCCGAATTCTGGTGGCGACTGTCCAGAGTCCCCAGAGGTCTTGGCTAGCACCCAATTCTGCCTGCAGTTTGGGGGCAGAAGCCTCGCAGGGGCGCTCTCCATAGCCCGCAGCCTCCCTGTTCCACCCGACTGTCTCGCGCCACGGTCCGAGTCCCCGCTCCCCTTTGTTCTGTTCGCGAGCCTGGCAGGGGTCTTCCTCGGGAAGGCTACCCAGCGGTCTATCTCCGGTTAGCGCCCTCGGTTAGGACCCTCAGTCTGCCCCAGGCGTTCAATCTCAGTCCTCCCCCTAAGCGCGTGGCCCGCCCCTCCCTGAGCAGTCCTCTGGCTCCTGGGGGATGGGGCGACCGGCCACCGCTCCGTTCTCCAAGGGGCTTAACTATTTATTGGCTTCTAAGTCCCGACTTTTATGCTCTTTGAGATTCGCCTCAGATCTCTAAGTTCCGCCAGTGAGAATGTTTCCTGACGTTCGTAAACCTTTATCTCTTTTGAGGCTCCCCTTCTGAGATGAATCTCAGTCCCTGCCTCTTTGCCTCTTTTTACTTTTTTTTTTTCCTTTGGTCCTACCTTCTTTCGTCGGCAATGGGCTGTCTTTCCAGATGCCTGAAGACCTCTGCCAGCATTCAGATGTTGATTTATGGAGTTTGTTCGGTATTTAAATGTTCCTTTGGTGTATTTGTTGGGGAGAGTGTGGACTCCGCGTCCTATTCCTCCGCCATCTTAGTCCCTCCCAGAGGATATGCATTTTTAAAGGAACGCCACTAAAGGAGCATTTACAATGCATTATGTCAGAAGTCACTTGATTCAGTTTATCTCAATATCAGTAATATTCAATGTTAGCTTTGTCAGTTAAGGTAGTGTCTTACACAGTAAGGTTACTTTTTCCCTTGTAGCCAGAAAAAAGCAATTTTGGGGGCTATTTTGATACTATATAAATATCTGGTTCTGGATCAAAATTACACCTACAAATTCTAGCTTGCATTGATTTTTCAACTTCCATACATATTAGTTGCAATTCCACTTAAGAAAGAGCTTTCTTTATTTGTTTATTTCAGCATAAAATCAAGTAATTCTGACTTTAATTAATGGGTTATAATTCATTGCTATCATTATTTACCTTGACATTTAAAGTATTTAAGACTTTATCACTCGCAGCCCATTCAAGCTGGTTGCTCTATCTTTCTGACATGTATCTTCCTTATTTTTGATAAAATGAGACATTCCTGCCTTTTCCTGCCTCAGTCCTGAAATAAGCCATTTTTCTAAGAAAATATCATGGTTCTTTTCAGTGCTGAGTCATGTATCACAAACATGATAAGGACGTCCTTTACAGTATCAGTGAAGGTGATACAGGGATAGTAATAAGCCATCTGTGACCCTCCCAATGTTCAGTTCAATTCAGTTCAATCCCTCAGTCATGTCCGACTCTTTCTGACCCCATGGACTGCAGCACGCCAGGCCTCCCTGTCTATCACAAACTTCTGGAGCTTACTCAAACTCATGTCCATAGAGTCGGTGATGCCATCCAACCATCGCCTTCTCCTCCTGCCTTCAAACTTTCCCAGCATCAGAGTCTTTTCTAATGAGACATTAAAGTTAAGTGTCATGGATTTTGAAGCAGGCAACTGAAAAATGCCCCAGGGAGCAATTATGAACATGCTTGAAAGTAATGGAAAAATAGCAACTCTCAGAAAAGATGCAGAAAATACTAGCAAAAAAGAAAAATTTAGAACTTAAAAATAAAATAACCAAAATATAAAACTTTTACATGAGCTCAACAGCAAAAAACAGAGGACAAAGGGAACCATCAGTAAATTTCAAGATGAAACAGTAGAAATTATCCAATTAAAACAGTAGAGAGATAATAGGCTAAAAATCTATGAAAAGAACCTCAGATACCTTTAGAACTAGAGACTGAACATTTGTGTCACTGAAGCCCCCAGAAAAAGAGGATAAAGAAGGTGAGGCTGAAATAATATTCCAAAAATGGCTGAAAATTCTCAAACAGGGAAAATCCCATAAAAAAATATAAAGGTGAGCAAATTCACAGTGGGTAGTCAACAAGACATCATTTGATGAGTAAACATCTACTCATATTCAAAGGACTTTAACAAAATCTGAGTATATCTGTTAGCAATCATCTAATACAAAGGACCACGTTAGTTCAATAGCTTCACTGGCTGCCTTTAGACCAGATGTCAACAGTCTGAGGCCAGGAGAGAGGGGGTCTCATGATTCAAAGGGTACAGATTTATGTATAAGGGATGTCAGAGATTTCTGACAGTCATTGTCCTAAAGCTAAACATAGTTGAACAGGTTACTCATAATATTCCTTCTGACTGAGAATACCTGAATAACATTGTTCAACCTTTGGATGACTCTCCTTGAAGTTCTAATTAACAGATTGATACCCAATGTGATAGGCTTTGCATTAATGAAAGGCTGATGTCCAAGAGATAAGGGCAAGGATGCACACAAGCTATTTCTTTGGAAAACAGTGAGAATGGCAAGAACATAGATTAAAAAAAATGATGGCAGAAATTGCAAAATAAATAAGGTTTATAATGCTTATTAAGAACAATGGTCATCTCTTAGTTTCAAATTTGTTCACGTTCTTTGTAGATTCTTGTCCCATTTTCCAGATGAGTGGTTATCAGTGTAGAAAGAATGGCTGAGATATTATTAATGGCATTCAGGTTCAGTGCCCCCTGGGTAGCAGTAAGAGAGCAGGGAGGCACTGCATTAATAATGTGGAAGGAGAGATGGGAAGGAGGGAAGAGGTAAAGGCTGCCCCCTGGGATAACCTCCCATCTCTTGCACCTGCTGGTCTCATCTAGGACACGAGGAAATTCATAGGAATCTCTTCATAGTGCCATTACTCTCAGGGACTCTACAGACATTATGATTATGGAGGAAAATTACTCTCCTTGGGGGAGTTATTCTTCTCCATTCATTGAGTGTGACTAACAGAAAAGTTACAGAAAGAATATTATCAGCTAAGCTGAAGCTGCTCAATTCTCCTTGGCCATTAGACATCTGCCTTTCTGGCACAAAATAATCTGCAAATAGATGGAAAGGATATTACTCTCTGAAGGGAGAGCATGCTTTTCAGGTATGTCTTCCAGATTTTCCCATCGTAAAAACATATTGCAGCACTCTGCACAAAGTAGTTGCTAAAGATTAATACTAAAATACAAATTGAACATGTCAAGAGTTAAAATCCACATCAGAAGTTCTAAGAAATATATTTCAGCCACAACATAGGATTATAGCTTATACTTCATCATATATGTGACCTTGACCACTATTGTGTAACCCAATAAAGTAGTTAATATTATATTCCCCTATTTTACATATGAGTACATTAGGCCATTCAGGTCATAAATTATGGAACCAGGATTTGAATTTTATTTCATCATCTAAGTTCTTAAACACTATGCAGGAACATAGGCTGTGTGATCAAGACAAGTTTCTTCAAGTTACTACTTGGGACCAGGCCAAGATGGCTTTGAATACCAAAGGATGAGTCTGTGCTTTATTCTCCAAGCCTATGGGAATCATTAAAGAATTTGAGCAAAGATGTGACATCATTAGAATGATGTTCTAGGATTAATGTGAGTGGAGTGTACAGGATAGACTGAAGGGAGAAAGAAAAGATATTCACAAAAGTATCAAATCTACCATTTATTGAGCACCTTTTAAGTGCCAAGCACATGCTATTGAATTTAATGAAAGATATAAGGGCCTGGACTAGAGCAAAAGGAGTGAGATTCAAGCTTAGTTGACAAGTATCAAGAATATACAGCGAGTAAAATCAGTGGAATTAGCAATGAGAATCAACATTTGACAACTAGAAAGTTCTCAAATAGATTTACAATAACTCCTTTCTCTCACCTATACCATGAAGAAAAAGGTGTGGCAAGATTCAAAGGCAGTGAGGAAACAGGACACTGTGCTATGAACTAATCAGCATCATGCTATGAAACTAGTGTTGTGGGTTAGCACTGGCCGAGTCCAATCTGTTTCAATCACAACACAGGATTACAGTTTAAATTTCATCAATCAGTAAACAGCTTTTATTGGGAACTCACAATGTGTATAGCCCTAAACCTGCTGTATATCTATTTTAATAAAATCCTCAGAAACCAGCAAGTAGCATATGTTTATTTTGAAATACATATACTTAATAATTTATATAGTACCATGAGAATATCTATATAAAACTTCAGAGTGTACCTCAAATTCCCTCAAAGAGATTCTTTTTTCTTGGATCTGCACATGAATTTCGCAGCACTGGGGCTTTGAACAAAAATGTTCAAAATTCCAAAACTTCATGAATTAACTTTGATGTAAAAGATTTTTGAAGCCCACTGAGCTGAACATATTAGAAGATTTCATTTACTATTTCCATGTTAGGGTTGATCCTAATTTACTAGAAATGCTGGCACAGTGTCAGTCTCTAGAAATTAAACTAAATCCTCCTCTGATGGATTTTGTTACCCATCAGATTCCCAGTAACCAGCTCTTCCCAGTAGAGTACAACTTCTCCCTACAACTACTTTTTCTCAGGATTGTGTGGAAAGCAAGATGCATTTCAATTTCACATGGTAAACTCAAATGTGCACTAAGTCCTAAAAGAAGAGGTGTCTTGGATGAAGAATAAGGGACTGGACTGGGTAACAGAGGAGGTGAGTTACTGGGCTCAATTAGAGAGGAGAGTGACAGAAAAACTGTACAAAAAAGGAAGTTTTCTGTTTATTAACTATAAATTATTATTTATTAACTATACTCCATAGGGGAATACTTATTGCTTATATATTACTTCCCGAGCCTCTATGATTGTCTGTTGTTTGGAAGACATCAAAAGCCTGGTTCTGTAACACAAGGGCTTTTCTGAAGTCATATGAGTTACTTAATTTTACATGAGCCAAAGGTCAGTTAAGAAAGTGCACTTGTAGAGAATACAAGAACAGTTAATAAATGAATCTGACACTTAAAATTTAAATAGCCTATGTTTCATCTATCACCTTTCATGAGGGAAAGTTGTAGTTATGCCAGGTACTGGATATATAAACTCAAATAAGAGAAGTCACTTTTTTCAAGGGGCTATGTATGGATAGTAGGTTGTGGAATGGACAGATCAATAAATCTCTTTACCTTAGAATTATAAAGAGGTACATGCTAGACCAATACATGGAAAGGCTATAACATCACATTCAGGAGATTAGGGATACTTTCATCTGAATCCAACCAAAATGATCAAAGAACTGGGGACAGTCATGCAAGGCAGAAGGAGCTCCCCACTTCTGCTAACTACTGCTATTCAGGAACGAAATAAACTGAGCTATGCGAAGGCTTTCTAAACTCTAAAATGACTCTCATTTTGATGGTTTCTAGATCCTCCAACCATCACAAGAATTAAGCATGCTTCTAAAAATAATATGTCACACAAACAGAGGGGATCACCTTGCCACCCAATTTAAAGGAAAAACACTCCCATCATAGTTACTCCCTATTAACCTTTTCTACTTGGTATTTTTTTTCAAACTTCAAACTTTTAATTTTGTCTTTCTGTATATCCAATTAACAATGTTGTGGTAGTTCAGGTGAACAGCAAAGGGACTCAGCCATACATGTACATGTACCATTCTGCCCCAAACCCCTGCTCCCATCCAGGCTGGTACATAACACTGAGTAGAGTTCCATGTGCTATCCAATGGGTCCTTGTTGGTTATCCATTTTGAATATAGCAGTCTGTACGTGACCTCCCCAAATTCCGTAACAATCCCTAAGTTTGTTAGACTGTGTCATACTGAGTGAAGTAAGCCAGCCTAGAGAAGTAGAAATATCATATGATATTGCTTATATGTGGACTATGAAAAGAAATGGTACAAATGAACTTACTTACAAAACAGAAAGATTCACAGACTTAGAAAAAGAACTTATTTGATTTTATTTATAGCACATATCACTTTCTGCACCTCCTTTACTTATTTACTATCTAACTACACCCATTAGAAGTGAAGTGAAGTGAAATGAAAGTCGCTCATTCTTGTTCGACTCTTTGCGACCCCGTGGACTATACAAGTTCATGGAATTCTCCAGGCCAGAATACTGGAGTGGGTAGCCTTTTCCTTCTCCAGGGGATCTTCCCAACCCAGGGATCTAACCCAGGTCTCCATATTGCAGGTGGATTCTTTTCCAGCTGAGCCACAAGGGAAGCCCACTAGAACACAAGTCCAAAAGAGCAAAGACCTTGTGTATCTTGTTCACCCCTCTATGCCCAGGGTCTGGGACACTCCCTGTCATATAGAAGATGATCAATAGATGAGCAGCTGTTATACTTATGCCCTGGCATTTTTAGCAGCATATTAATGGACTACATTTCTTGATTTTAGTGAATACTGAGTCATAAAACAACATCAAAGTGTCTATTCTGTCACATTAGAACTTTACTGTAGTGAGAGTATTTGACAAAATGAGAATCACTATCACTGTGTTAAATAGTTTTATGATAGCAATCAACAAATCTTGTGCAAATATCCTAAGTCCCAATTGATTAGTTTTGTGCATAGAGCCACATTTTATATGCTTACCTAGCTTATATTAGAACAGATATTTTACAAAAAAAAGTGCATCTCAATTTATGGAGTATTTGTTAAGTAGCTATTATATGTCAAATTTTAGGTAAAATAAGTCAATAATTACAACATGATTTAAAGGTTTTTATAAAGCAAAGCTACTTCTTTTTGGAAGACCTAATAAAATTAACATGGTTTTCAATTTGTATACCTGCCTCATGGCACAAGGATGAATTTGAACCCCAGTGAAACAATAATTGTATATATGTGGCTAAAAATGCCAGGGGATAAGTACACCAGCTGCTCTTAACCTTTTTTCAGTTGGTGCAGAAGGCAACCATTCACACATTTGACATGCATCTATTGAGCATCTTCTGTATGATATTTTATGTACCTTCACACAGGTATTTCTATCTTCCTATATACTATTTCATCATAGTGATAAATCATAGTTGATGATTACAGTGTATCAATGCTCACAGCAGGCCAGACTCTGTGTATATGGAGCATCTACTTCATTGGTGGAGAGGTGCTACCATTATCTCCATTTTGTTGTTAGAAGACTTAAGCACAGAAAATTTCATCCTGAAAAGTCACAGAGCTACATAGTATCAGGACCTGTAAATATCCTACCATAAAGGTAAAGTTTGTAGTTACTAACACCCTATGAAACTAACATACCTGCATTTTTCTTTTCAAATGAAAAATCTACTCACCTATTTCTTACCTAAATTGGTCCATAACTCACGTTAACTTTGGTTATTAAGAGCAGCTTGTCTGTTTATCTACTTTATCATAGATTTAAGTATACAAAGAATCAATGCTAAAATCATTTGCTACTGAGCTGGAATCTCACTTTTCATTTTCAAGGTTTCTGCAGGGAACTCTAATGACACAGTGAACATGACGATGATAGACCCCAAAGAGCCCTGATTGCATCTCAAAGCAATTAGAGATCAGAAATCCTGCTCACAGCTCTTCTCTTGATGACTTTTCTTAACTAGCAGCTGCTGTCCTACCAATACTATGTCATGAGTGAGTTTACTTCAGATACCATGAGGTTTTCTTTTAGCTATGAAATGAATCTCACAGATAAGGGAAAACGCTGTGTTAACCCACTTAATACTTTCTCTCATTTGCCCTCTTCCCAGGCTCCAGCAATACTTCATACAAATAGTGACTTCAAGTGATAGTGAGATCAATAATCTCCAACTGATCTGGCTTTGAGCTCAAACCTGCTTGTAAAGAGGTCATTTGTATATAACGGAAAGTTCAAAGACATCAACCCAAAGACATTGAGACAACACTACTGGTTCAATGGTGGCCCCACCTCCTACCTTCTGAATGTCCTAGAGCATGCTTGTTACTCCTTCTGGCCCTCAGTTTCTTCTATTTTAAATCAATCAATCAAATTTATACCTATTTCTCAAGAGTTCTTTTTTTATTTTTAATTAAAGGTCATTAAAGTATAGTGTTGACCATGAAATAGGTAACTTAATAAATAGTAAAACACTTTGATGACACAAGCCAAGAACAATCTCAGCTTGAATCATTAGGGTAAAATTTCCATTACCCATGGCCCTGGAGTTAGTTCACATGAACTATTTAAGACAAGAGGAAAGTACATTGTGGGCCCAATACCTTTAGGTCTTTTCCTAACAGACTGTGATCCCTCCTCTATTCACCAGAGTGGCTCCTGCTGTAAGTTTTAGTCTTCTTGCTCCTATCTTCTCTGGCTGAGGCACAAATCTGACTAGAGGACAAAATTAGAGAACAAGATCAAAGAAAACTTGGGCTTTGAACTATTCATTAATTAATTCTTCCATTCTTGATATTGAAGGGGAAGGAAACTAGTATGTATCCAATACTGATGAGGGATAAGTGACTAAATCTAAGATCTACCTACGTTGCCAGCAGCTCCTTGACTAGTGAATCATTAATAAGGGACAGAGCCAAATATGAGCATCAAGATTCCTAGAATTTCAAATGTTTTTACCATGAGTACAGCTTATTCACAAACCACCCAGTAAGAATCCATATATTGTTTCCTTACGGGATGAAAACTTGGTAATATTTTTGTCTTTCTATGGTATTAGAAGATAAACTATGTATTTGTATGTATGTATCTATTTAAAAAATGATTTTGAACAAATCTTAATAAGAGCTTATTTGAAGAAAAAGAAAATTTAAAAATCTCCCAATGGTCATAGCCCATGGGATAACAAACTGGGAAAAAAAATAAAAAGGCAAAACATTTTAAATCAGCTTTCCTTAAATGTCTCAAATAATTCAATTCAAAAAATTCATGTTCTTTTCTTTTAATCATTACCTTTCTTTCAAAAAATATTAGTTAACAGCACTATCTCCACTGAAGCAGGGAGCATTATCTAGTTTTGCAGCCTGTACTGAATTTAGCAGAGCTGATGATTTAGAAAGAGGTTAGTGACTCAGCCATATTTACAAATGTAAATATGAGAATAACTTTGGGTTCTCCAACAGTGCTGCCACAGAGTTTCCATCACCACTTCCAGAATCAAAAGGTTGCATGGAAATATGATAGAAATCCAAAGGCATGAGTGACATACAGGAAGACCAGATGACCATGATGCAGGTGAGGGAAAAGGTGTCTTGGTTGCAAATCAACACCAGGTTTTTGAGTAGTGACAACTCTTTTCTTTTGAAAACCAGATTAATTTTGTTAGCTGCTTACTCTCCAGTGGCTGCCTTATTATGGGCCAAATAACTCATTTAAAAACTTATGGTTTATCCATTTTTAGTCCAATTAATCATCCAGAATATAAATGTGCTTCCATAAAATATATGCATACAATCATAACCAAACCCTCTTGAATTAATACAAACTTTAGAGAACCTGCAATCCATACATGTCAATTATTCTAAGTTCACTAACTCATGTGTTATTGAAGCCTTTGCATGCTCTTGAAAGCCTTCTCTGTCTCACTCAAGCTGGTCCCATCCCCGTCTGCATTCTCACAGAAACTTCACTTGGATATTCAATGCTTGAAGACTTATTAAAAACACGATAATGCAGTCTTAACCATACCCATCCTAAGCTGGTGGCTGTCTGTCAAAATGCCTCACTCTGTCCTATGTCACACAGAACTTCAAACAGAAACTCCACTAAAACACAATTTTAATAGGTTGATTTTTATACAATGTGATTCAATCTTCCTTGCACTCCTAGTTTTTAACACATTGTGTGATAGATAGTAGAAGCTTATATTCTCTTTGTTGAATGGATGAAAAAGCATTAGGCTTGCGAATTTTTAATAATTTGGATACATCACATGTAGATTTATTCATAATTAGCCTGCAGGCACTTTAAATAACCTATTTAATATATAAATAGATAAATTTAGTATGTTAACTATGAAGCAATAATGATAAATACAAAAAAATAAAGCCTCCTCACTGCCTCTTCACTCCTGGCCCCAAGACCTTGGCACATACTCTTGCTCTGTCTTAAAGAAGTTTCCTTCTTTTGTCATCTCTCATCCAACTCAAACTCCATCTCCTCCACAATATTTTCTCTGCTTTTGTTTGCCTTTTTGTTGCATTAATCTGCTTTTATTAAAGCAGGAAAGGTCATCATCATATACTTAAGGATCTTTTTAGTTTAGTGCATGCTAGGGATAGTCTACTTCTTTATTCTCCAACCTAGAAGAAGTTCAGTTTAAATAACCACATCAGAAAACAAAAGGAATGGAAGCAAGAGAGGATGAGAGAGAAGATGAACACAAGTAATGTAACCTTTTTTTTTAATTTTGATTTTTACATAGGCATCCTGCAGCTGTTTAATAAAACCATCCCCTTGCAGTGATAAATTACTTGCAAATTATATCAACCTTAAATTGCTTCTCTAGCTGCTGATGGCAACGATGTTTTATGGAGATTTAAACAAGGTGATTTGGCAAAGGAGCATCAACTCATACTTGTACAGCTCTGAAATGATTGTTTTGGGGGCAGAGAGAAACAGAAATGAGGTGACTGTCCCCAATATGTAATTTGTCACTCTGTGTGCTTGTGGTGTGTGAGTTAGCTATGGAACACATGTTAGATGGTCAAAAATATTAACCTTCATTAACCAACAGTCTTCTGTGGGCTTTTGCTGTTTTACTGGTTAGTTCAATATCATGTAAAAATATTCCAGAGACAAAGGAGAGGAGAACATTCTCCATTATTACAAAAGAGAGGTGAATACTTGAGTCTCAGTCTGTCTCTGTCTGTCTGTCTGTCTGTATCTCTCTCTCTCTCTCTCTCACTCAGCTTCTTTTTCCAGTGACAGCCTAATAAAACTTTTAATGTTTGGGTCTCCTGAACCAAAGTTGAATTGCAATCACATGACATTTTTGTTTTAAAATGAGATGCAGTTACAGTGTCAGTAAAATTTAAGAGTTTAAGAATTATTAGATTAAGGAATCAGATGACATGGATATTTATCTGGACTCTTGACTTTTTGCACAGATCCTCCCATTTAACTAAGCAGTCAGCTACGTCTCAGGCTCAGGGATTAAGTTGCAATAGCTTAATTCAGACCACTGTGACGACACATGCCCATCTCTTTAAAAGTCTTTACTAACAAAACATTCCCAATATTTTGCACTTCCTGGAAGCCACTGCAAGAATGCAACAGGCTACTTATATCAGAAACTGTATGGAAGAAAGAGGTGACTTTCCATGCTTGGGCATCTGGTGTGAAGATACATAACTCCCTAGGGAAAGCACCTACCTGATATAGTACAGGTCCCCACAGAGTAGCTTTATAAACTAAAGCAAAGACTCAGTTTATGAAGAAGGCTGTTTTGATTGACAGAGCTTCACAGAAATGAAGCAGGAACTCCAGAGATGTAGATGTCCAGAACTCACAGATGTAGATCCTAAGTAGCTTAGCTTCACTGACCTCTTGCATTTCATTCATTTATTCAATTAATAAACATATTAGAGTGACTACTGCTATTCATTTTGTCAGACATTTTAGCAAGGTAGAGAGCATCAAAAGGACAAAATCTCTGTTCATAAACTTATATTCTGGGAAGGAAAGGAAATTTCCCTTCATTTACATTACTGTGAGTGCTATAAAGAAAACACATAGGGCATGAGATACGATAAAACATGGACTAGTAAGGTTGACTGATCTAAGATGCCCTTTGGGGGATATAAAATAGCTACATTTCAACAGTGATCTCAAAAATGACAAGGCATCAGATACCCATATATGCCAATAAAGCAGGAAGGGATTTAGAACTGGGGCAAGCTGAGGCAAGAACATGTGTACAGATGAGGATTCTGTAATACATCATTGCATTTGATTTGCTAATCTTTTGCTAAGGACTTCTGGCCCTTTTTCATGAGAGTTATTAGCCTTTGATTATCTTCTCTTGGGGGACTGGGGTCAGAATTGTGCTGAACTCATACAACATGTAGAGAAATGTTTCTTCTTCTGTTTTCTTTAAAAAAAAATGAGTAAGACTGCAATTCCTTTTTCTTAGACGTTTGAAAGAATTCACTAGTGAAGTCATCTGGGCCTCAATTTTCTTGGTAAGAAAGTTTTAATTTTGTTATTTATAAATGGAATACCTTTAATAGATCAGGGTCTAGTGTTATGTTTTTTTCTATTTCCTTGCATCTATTTTTAAAAATTTTTTCAAAGAATTTGTCCACTTCATCTAAATTTTTAATTATTTTCATGAATTTGTTTGTCATATCCCCCATCCGTTCATTATCTATAGAATACAAGCACATAAAACAACACATTTCCCTGTTAATGCATAGGATATATTTTGACTGAGGGTTCTTCTGACTCATTTTGTGATTCATTAATTATTTCAAGGATTTTATTGAATTTCTAAATAATTGAGTCTTATATATATCTCATTATTACTTATTTTCATCTATTGTTGAGTCCAAAAATATATTCTGTATGATTTCAGTCATTAACAATTGTGGAGACCTGATTTGTGGCCCACCATATAAATTCTGTTGGTAACTAGTCCATATACATTTGAAAAAACTGTATTCTGCAGCTTTGATGCCGTACTTGTAAATATCAAATAGAGCTAATGATTGATAGTATTAAACTGATGCATGTTTTGCTTCATTGGCTTTAACTGCTACAGTTCATTTTTTTCCCTCCAAATGCTTCCACTTAGATAATGTTCAAGCTTCCTTATCCTTTCCTGTTATGTCCAGACTTATGTTTAGATCCTCATATTAAATTTTCATTTCTTCTAACAATGATATTATTTTTACTGTTTCCGTTTTGTACTTTTTAATAGTTTATCTCTCTGCTGAAACTTTCAATCTGTTCACACATTTTGTCTACATTTTCCACAGTATTTTCTAACATTCTGTTATTTTAGAGTTCTCATCTGTCTCTAATTCCAATTATCTAAACCATTTTTGCATTTCTTGATACTTTACTCTCTTGACCATGTTTCATATTTTCTGGCTTCTTTATGCATATTACACTTTAAAAAAATCTAATGCTGGATACTGTGCATAGAACAATATAAAGTGAAGCAAGCAATATTACTCCTAGACAAAAAGTCATGATTTGTTCTTTTGATGTTGCTAAACTGTTATCAACCTGAGTATGATTTCTACTGTATCTTTAATAAGATTCAGTTCACCCTTGGCTTCAAACGTTTATTTGGGAAGAATTTCCCTTCAGCAGGGCTTGAGATGCAAAGTGATAATGATTCTCCAGAAATCTTCACACATAACAGCCTACCTGCCAACATTTTTGGTTCTTAGGGAGTTCTCTATGCTCTCTGACATTTCACACTTTCCAAAGTCATGCCCAAAGACATTTTTAACATCTAACACACTGCTGCTGCTGCTAAGTCGCTTCAGTCATATTTGACTCTGTGCAACCCCAAAGATGGCAGCCCACCAGGCTCCTCTGTCCCTGGGATTCTCCAGACAAGAATAGTGAAGTGGGTTGCCATTTCCTTCTCCATCTAACACATTAAGTGTTTTGTAATCTGTAGACATTCTGCATATTTTTGTTTATCTCAGTTGAGTGCTACTGTAATTGGAACTGGTAGATAAAAAGTTAACAGTTGTCACATCTTATCAATTTACACTATGACCAGTTTAGAAGGGTATGAACAGATAGTGCATCCACCAATTACAACACAGCTGAAAACACACTTCCTGCATTCTTCCCTGAATAAAGGACTTTCTCATATTTTAAAATAAGTATAAACAAAAAAACAAGAATTTCCTAGGGGCAGAAGCTGGGCAACACCCATAAGCAGTGTATCCCACTACAAGCATTCTTCATTTTGATATTGAGATAGAGGTGAGCAGGTTAATTGAAACTTAGAATATGCTGAATGTGAACATCAATGAAGTCTGACAATTTTGTAACTTTATTAACTCTTATCTTTTGCATTTGGGGAAAATATAATTCACTATTCTTCCTCTGTCAGCTCTGGAGAGGTACATGAAACCCACCTTTAAATCTCTAATAATAATATGATAACAAAATGTACCATTGTCGTTTCCCTTTGAAGAGTGGCTACTACAATTTAAAGTATCTAAGAGTCATAAGGTGATTGAGCTAAAATGAAGACTCCCTGGTTTCTATCCCAAGAGATTTTGATTCAGAAGGTTACAGGTGAGGCTCAAGATCTGAATGTAATGACTGAACAAGCTCTATCTGAAGGATTGCCTTATACTTAAGCCCCAAAGTTACATTTGCAGAAAGCCCCAGTGACTTATTACATTCTGATATGGGTGTGTCTAGACACTTATCCCTTTATTTTCCACATATATTACTCTCCCTTCATTGTTTCACCATAAGCTACACTGACTGTCATTCAGTTTCTATAAAACCACACATTCCTTTCTGCTTTAATACTGACATATATGCTGTCTCCTCTGTCTTGGACTCCATATTTTTGTCTCATCAACTCCTCCTTAACTTTGGGTCTCAGTGTGAAGCCTCCTCTAGTACAGAGATTCAGTTCAGTTCAGTTGCTCAGTCATGTCTGACTCTTTGCAACCCCAGGCCTCCCAGTCCAACACTAACTCCCAGAGCCCAGCTAAAATCATGTCCATTGAGTCAGTGATGCCATCCAACCATCTCATCCTCTATCATCCCTTTCTCCTCCTGCTCTCAATCTTTCCTAACATCAGGGTCTTTTCAAATGAGTCAGCTCTTTGCATCAGGTGGTCAAAGTATTGGAGTTTCAGTTTCAACATCAGACCTTCCAATGAACACACAGGACTGATCTCCTTTAGGATGGAAGGGTTGGACCTCCTTGCAGTCCCAGGGACTCTCAAGAGTCTTCTCCAACACCACAGTTCAAAAGCATCAATACTTCAGCACTCAGCTTTTCCCACTCTCACATCCATACATAACTACGGGAAAAATCATAGCCTTGACTAGATAGATTATTGTCAGCAAAGTAATGTCTCTGCTTTTTAATATGCTGTCTAGGTTGGTCATAACTTTCCTTCCAAGGAGTAAGTGTCTTTTAATTTCATGGCTGCAATCATCATCTTCAGTGATTTCAGAGCCACCAAAAATAAAGTTTTACACTATTTCCACTGTTTCTCCATCTATTTGCCATGAAGTGATGGGACCAGATGCCATGCTCTTAGTTTTCTGAATGTTGAGTTTTAAGCCAACTTTTTCACTCTCGTCTTTCACTTTTATCAAGAGTGTGTTATAGGAGTGCAATTGTACAGTAGTTTGGCCTTGCCTTTCTCTGGGATTGGAATAAAAACTGACCTTTTCCAGTCCTATGGCCACAGCTGAGTTTTCCAACTTTGCTGACATAATTGAGTGCAGCACTTTCACAGCCTCATCTTTCAGGATTTGAAATAGCTCAACTGGAATTCCATCACCTCCACTAGCTTTGTTCGTAGTGATGCTTCCAAAGGCACGCTTGACTTCACATTCCAGGATGTCTGGCTCTAAGTGAGTGATCACACCATCGTGATTAACTGAGTCGTGAAGGTCTTTTTTGTACAATTCTTCTGTGTATTCTTGCAACCTCTTTTTAATATCTTCTGCTTCTGTTAGGTCCATACCATTTCTGTCCTTTATTTAACCCATCTTTACATGAAATGTTTCCTTGGTATCTCTAATTTTCTTGAAGAGATCTCTAGTCTTTCCCATTTTGTATTGTTTTCCTGTATTTCTTTGCACTGATTGCTGAGGAAGGCTCTCTTATCTCTCCGTGCTATTCCTTGGAACTCTGCATTCAAATGGGTATATCTTTCCTTTTCTCCTTTTCTTTTCAATTCCCTTCTATTCACAGCTATTTGTAAGGCCTCCTCAGACAGCCATTTTGCTTTTTTGCATTTCTTTTTCCTGGAGATGGTCTTGATCCCTCTTTCCTGTACAATGTCACGAACCTCTGTCCATAGTTAATCAAGCACTCTATCAGATCTAGTCCCTTAAATCTATTTGTCACTTCCACTGTATAATCATAAGGGATTTGATTTAGGTCATACCTTAATGCTTGAGTGGAAAAGACAATCTCTTTAATGAGTGGTGCTGGGAAAACTGGTCAATCACTTGTAAAAGAATGAAACTAGAACACTTCCTAACACCGTACACAAAAATAAACTCAAAATGGATTAAAGATCTAAATAAAAGACCAGAAACTATAAAACTCCTAGAGGAAAACATAGGCAAAACACTCTCTGACATAAATCACAGCAGGATCCTCTACGACCCACCTCCCAGAGAAATGAAAACAAAAGCAAAAAGAAACAAATGGGACCTAATTAAACTTAAAAGCTGTTGCACAAGGAAGGAAACTATAAGCAAGGTGAAAAGAGAGCCTTCAGAATGGGAGAAAATAATAGCAAATGAAGCAACTGACATAGAATTAATCTGAAAAATATACAAGCAGCTCATGTGGCTCAATTCCAGAAAAATAAACAACCCAATTAAAAAAATGGGCCAAAGAACTAAAGAGACATTTCTCCGAAGAAGACATAAAAATAGCTAACAAACACATGAAAAGATGCTCAACATCACTCATTATCAGAGAAATTCAAATCAAAACCACAATGAGGTACCATCTCATGCCAGTCAGAATAGCTGCTATCAAAACATCTACAAACAATAAATGCTGGAGAGGGTGCTGAGAAAAGGGAACCCTTTTACACTGTTGGTGGGAATGCAAACTAGTACAGCCACTATAGACAACAGTGAGGAGATTCCTTAAAAAACTGGAAATAGAACTGTCATATGACCCAGCAATCCCACTGTTGGGCATACATACTGAGGAAACCAGAATTGAAAGAGACACATATACCCCAGTGTTCATCGCAGCACTGTTTACAATAGCCAGGACATGGAAGCAACCTAGATGCCCATTAGCAGACAAATGGATAAGAAATGGACTTCAAATGGAAGGGAAGTGGTTCACATGGAAAAGCAAATGTTTGCTGGGCCATATAGAGACAACAGAACACAGAGGAGATTCTTATTTCCAGCCCTGCCTGTGTTTCCCCATCCACATCTAGGCAATATTCCTGGCAAGTACCTCTGGTCATAGCTTTATTCTCGGAGCCTCTATATGAATTCTTTTAGGTGGTTGGGTTAAAGTCAAAGATTCTTCCTGAGTCTTTGGGGCCTTGATTGTTTTCAGCTTGAAATAATTGATATGCTAAAGGCACACAATTTGGGCAGCAAATTTTGCTCCCCTACAAGACATGTTAAAGATTGAATTATTAAGTCTTAAGGATTGAAATTGATAGGCCTTAAGGAAAGAAGATCAAGCCAGTCAATCCTAAAGGAAATCAGTCCTGAATATTCACTGGAAGGACTGATGCTGAAGCTGAAGCTTCAATATTTTGGCCACTGATGCAAAGAGCCGACTCATTAGAAAAGACCCTGATGCTGGGAAAGTTGAAGGCAGGAGGAGAAGGGGACAGCAGAGGATGAGATGGTTGGATGGCATCATTTACTCAACGAACATGAGTTTGAGCAAACTCCAGGAGATGGTGAAGGACAGGGAAGTCTGGTGTGCCTGAGTTCATGGAGTCACAAAGAATCAGACACAACTTAGTGACTGAACAACAAGGAATGGAATATAAAGACAGAAGGTAAGAGGTCTAAGAACTGAGCCTAGGGGTGCACTCTAGAGTGGTTTTAAACTTGGGACCTAAGAAAATGTCAGCAGAGAAAATCAGTAAGATAATCAGTAAGGCAGCCAAAGGAGTAAGAGAGGGTGGTATCCGAGAAGCAGGTGAAGAAAGTTTAAAGTACAAGAGAGGAATCTAATCTGTCAAAGGAAGCTGATACAAGGAGGAGATTAGAGGTCACTCTTCACCTCAATAGGAATCATTGTCTCATCAGGACCAAAGTCCTATTGGAGTAGGTCTAGGGTAAAAGAGGGGTGAAAATGTGGAGCCAACAAGAATAGCCTGTTCTTTTGAGGAGTTTTTCTGTGAAAGGGAATGGAAAAATTAACTAGTAGGTGAAAACAGACATAAAATCAAGGGCATCTTTTTTCTTTAATTGATTTTAAGATGTTTGCCTATCTGTGGGGTTTCTGATATTAAGCTTTATTGTAATGGGGTTGACTCTACTACAAATGCCAGTAACATCTTGGATAACAGTTCTCTTCGAAGTCTAGTAATGTAGTCAACAGCACATGTGGTAATTAAAAAGTTGAGCCTCATAGTAATTATGACTCTGCTATTGGTATGTGGGGGCTTCCCTGATGGCTCAGCAGGGAAGGAATCCACCTGCAATGCAGGAGACATTAGAAACATGGGTTCGATCCCTGGGTCAGGAAGAACCCCTGTTGTAAGAAATGGCATCCTACTCTAGCATTCTTGCCTGAAAAATCCCATGGACAGAGGAACCTGGCCAGGCCATGGGGGTCACAAAACAGTCAGACATGATTGAGCGACTGAGACCCACACACCCACATGTTGCTAAGTGTATGAACTGAGACTAGTTAACTTAGAATAGTTACTGAAGGTCTCTGAGGCATTATTTCCTTATCCACATAATAAGGATGATAATTTATTTGAGGAGGACAAAATGTAACTACATATATTTTGCAGGCAAGATATATATGCATATATACACATAGGTGCATATATATATATATATATATATATATATATATATATAATCTACCATGTACATACACATATACATATATGTGCATATATATACATATACACAAATATACATATATGTGCATATATATATACAACATCTACCATGGTTCCTGAGAAATAGTAAGCACTCAGCATTTGAGATGACTTGTCATTATTACTACTTTACTATTGAGTGTTGGGCTGTTAATCCCTTCTACAATAAGTAATATAGCCTACTAGGATTTTAGTGGTATCAAAGAGAAACACTCAGTCTTGACTTCCTTCCCCATTACATACATCTTGTTCCAAGGCAGACCCTAATGCCCTTTCCTATTTCAGAACACCACAGGGGATATATAGCCAAAGGAAACCAACAGCTGTGTGCCAAGTTCCACATAGAAACCTGGTGAGTTAATGTCATTTTAAACATGGTTTTCTTCTGTGTAAATGAGCTTGCAAATCTGCAAGCTTCCTACCACTAATTACTAGATTAGCTAGAGTTAACCTGCAGGGAAATTGCGATGAGGAAGACAAACATGCTTTCTTATATGAATACTTATTTGCATAGTTCATACAACTCTAGGCTTGCAGGAAGAAAGCCCCCTGCTTCTGCTAGTTAAATCTAATGTGACATCAACGGATTTACACAAGAATACTAGGCAACAAATTAGCCCAACACCACACTTAATCAGAATCTAGAGTTAACCCAAGGGAACCGAAAACTAAACAAATAAATTTCTTAATGTTTAGCTCTTCTCTTTACCTAGATAAACTGGGTAAGATAATTGCCTAATTCAAGAAATGCTGGGTGAAACTGCAGCAAAGTAGCTTTGGTAAGAAAGTTGGGACATGCTTAGTCTCAAATATATAGTCATCTGAAATTGATCCCTGACTTCAAATGTCAACGTCTTGTGTTGAACAAATGTTTCCAGAACGATCTTGTATGCAAGGAAGGGAGACACACCTGACTCAAACAGCTTAAGCAAATATATTGGCACACTTAAAGAAAAGTCAGGAGATCAAAAGACTGCAGGCATGACTGGGGTCCAAGAGTTCAAAGCACAAAATCAGCAAATGGTCTCTCTCTGCCTCTTCATTCTGCTTTTCTTTCTGTGCATCACCTTTACTGCTAGTAGACCTAGACAGAGATTCTTTCTTTCTTCATAGTTTAAAAACATCCCTAGAATTGAATCACATGCCACATGTCCACACACTATGAACCAATAACAGTAAGCTGTGTTGCTGTAAAGCTGATTGGCCAGGTCTGGGTCACATGCACAACACTGAGCACAGGAAGGAGTAATCTTCACCTATACCATGCTAGACAACACTGAAGATTTTGCTCCCAAGGGGAAAATCAGGATGTTGTTATTGACTCTAAGGAGATAAGAATGAGTTGAAGCTAGAAAGGAAAATATAACAGATGGTCACTATTGCAAATGACTCAACTAGTCAAAGGTTCAGTTTTTGTAAAAATATAAATAACTATTAATAATAGTATCTACCTCATGGGATTATGAACACATGTGTACAATAAAGGATAGAGAATTGTGTTTATCAAAGCTTTCTCAAAGTTATTATTCACATGTGCAAGTATTGGCCCTAACAACTGATTTACCATCTCATTACTGTAACTACAGACATATTATGTGTTATAAATTAACTGTTATCTTGTTTAGCAAGTAGTTCTTTAATCATAAGAAGGGAAGTGATTTCCAAAGACACACATAAACACGGCTGGAATTAGCCTTCTAGTCATCCAAGTTCAGAGAGATGTGTCTCTTCTTAGATGAGTGAAGAGAATTCTGTTCAATACAGAGAGGTCAAATACCAGGACCCATCACCTATAAAACCTCTGATGATATACCCCATATAAGGGTCAAGTATAGATACTGTTTGTGAGGTACTATTTACAGACTGTGCTCAGATAATCTCTTGAGAAAAGTTCCCCAATCCCTTACTGTTTCCCTTACTTAAAACAATTCCATAGTTTATAATATATCACAAAGGGAAAGAGTAATATTTCTATAAACGCTTCCATGAAAATAACTTGCAAATTTGCATTACAGTTAGACAGTTTAAAAACCACAGGAGACTTTCATCCTCACTCTAACAAACCAAACAAACCCAATAAGCTATAAAACCACAGCTAGCAAAACAAAACACCCCATCAAAGACTTCAGGATGCAAAGAAATAAAAAAAAATAAATAACTAAATTCCAGAAAGTAGCAATTCCTTCATAGAGAAGAGATGGATAAAATCAATTAAAAATATGAAAAAATAAATGCTAGAAGTGAAAAATTCAGTATTAGAAATGGATAATTCATTTGCTAGGCCTAAGTGCAGACTAGACACAGCAGAAAAAAGCAGAACTTGAAGACTGATTAAGAGGCAGCATTCAGATGGAAACACCCAAAAATGGGGAAGGGGGGGTTAAAATCAGATGTTCATGGGACAATATCAGTTAGTCTAATACTTAGAGTTTCAGAACAAAAGACAAAAAGGGGTAAACTACACAGATAATGGTCAAAGACTTTCTAAAATGGACAGAAGACATTAACCTAAGACACAAAAAGCTCAGTAGAAGGAAGTAGAATAAAGTAAAGAACATCTAAAATTACCATGGTCAACTGATAGAAACCAAAGACAATGAGGAAGTCATGAAAGCAGTAAGAGGAAGACAGATTAAAATGTTTTAATATCAGCAAATCAAAATTGAAATAACTAAGTGATATTTATCCCATAATGCAAGTTTAGTGCAAGATTTGAAAAGCAGTCAATATATGTCATTACAATAAAGAATCTGAGCTATAAGTCATGCAATTATAACAATACATGCAAAAAGTTTTTGATAAAATTCAGTATCCACTTATTATAAAATCCTCAGTAAATTAAAAGTCAAAGGAAACTTGCTCAATTGAAAGAAGGCACCTAATAAAATCCTGAAATCTAACACAATGTATAACAGTAAAATACTGAAAAATTTTCCTCTAAGACAGGAACAAGGCCAGAATGACTATTCTAGTGATGTCTATGCATATTTTACAAGTGGTCTTGCCCAGTGCAATAAGATCACAGGTTAGAAAGAAATAAAAATGCTTATAGATAATATAACTGAATAGGTAGAAAGACTGAATGGAATCTTTAAGAAAAAAATAAAACCAATGAATGAGTTCAGTAAAAATAGATGATGCATAGTCAATATAAAAAATTACAAGTGTTTCTATATATTAGCAAAAAATAATTAGAAACATAAAAAATAACCATTTACCATAGCAACTAAAGGGCTTCCCATGCCACACTAGTGGTAAAGAACCCACTGCCAATGCAGGAGACATAGAGACGCAGGTTCTATCTTTGAGTCAGGAAGATCCCCTGGAGGAGGGCATGGCAACCCACTCCAGTATTCTCACTGGAGACCTGGCAGACTACAGTCCACAGGGTTGCACAGAGTTTGACACAACTGAAACAACTTAGCATGCACATGTGCATAGCACCTAAAACATAAAATATATAGGAACGAATGTAACAACAAATGTATACGACTTGCAAAAATTATTTAAAATTTCTGGAAAAAATTAAATAAGACCTAAGTAAATGATAACAAATACAATACTTCTGAATCAAAAGACTCAATATTGTAAGATACCTATTCTTTCTAAGGGCTTCCCTGGTAGCTCAGTTGGTAAAGAATGCATGCACCTGCAATGCAGGAGACCGCAGTTTGATTCTTGGGTCAGGAAGATCCACTGGAGAAGGAATAGGCTACCCACTCCAGTATCCTTGGGCTTCCCTGCTGGCTCAGATGGTAAAGAATCTGCCCGCAATGCAGGAGACCTGAGTGCAATCCCTGGGTTGGGAAGATCTCCTGGAGAAGGGAAAGGCTACCACTCCAGCATTCTGGCTTGGAGAATTCCTCGGACTAAGCGACTTTCACTTTCACTCTTTCTAAATTGATCTACATACAATAAATATCTAAATTCTAACAGACCTTTGAACAAGAAATTGACAGGTTGATTCTAAAATGTATACGGAAAAACAAAAGATCTAGATATGCTAAAACACTAAAAAAAATTTTTTTTACAAAGAGACAGATGGGGAGCTTACATTATTTATTTAATGACTTACTACAAAGCTACAATAATAAAAACAGTGTTGAATTGGCCTAAAGATAGATAAATACATGAATGGCATAGTTTATGAGTGACATTACATGGTCAAAATGTTTTCTTTTTTTTTAATTTTATTTAATTGGAGGCTTATTACTTTACAACATTGTAGTGGTTTTTGCCATACATTGACATGAATCAACCATGGGTGTACATGTGTTCCCCATCCTAAACCCTTCCCTCCACCTTCCTCCCCGTCCCATCCCTCAGGGTCATCCCAGTGCACCAGCCCTGAGTACCCTGTCTCATGCATTGAACCGGGACTGGCGATCTATTTCACATATGATAATATACATGTTTTGATGTTATTCTCTCAAATCACTCCATTTCTAACATGGCACCAAGTCAAATTTTGTTTGTTTGTTTGTTTTGAGTTATTTTAAACTTAGAGAAAAGTTGCAAATACGGTGCAAAGAATTCATATACATTTCTTACTTGGCTGCTCTTATTGTTAATATATTAAATAACCACAATACCTCTGTCAAAATTTAAAAATGAAAGTAAAAAAGAAAAACATTTTCTAATTATTATTAACTAAGCTCAAATCATTCCTTGGATCTCATAAGTTTTTACACTATTGTTCTTTATTTTGTAGTTTCAGGATCTAGGTCAGAAAGTCAAATTGTGTTCGTCATTATGCCTCCTTACATTCCCCTGGTTTGTAACAGTTTGTTTGTGATGACCTTGGTATTTTTGAAGAGTACTCATCAAATATTTCGTACAACGTCCCTCAGTGTGGGTTTGTTGTTTTTCTCATGGTTGGTCTGGGGTTAGGGGTGTTTGGAAGGTATATCAAATGTAAAGTACCTTTCTCATGTCATCATATCTTGGGGGCATGCTGTCAATATAACTTATAACCAATGATATTAACTTGGATCATGGGGCCAAGACAGTATCACCAAGCTTTTCCACTGTTGCATCCTCGTTCCACTCTCTACTCATTGGAACCAAGTCCAGCCCATCACTCAAGGGCAGAAAGGAGATTAAGCCCTACTAGCTGGAGAAGATGTCTGCATAAATTATTTGGAATTCTTCTGTATGAAAAACACTTCTTCTCTTTATTGATCCAATTATTTATTTTAATCTTGTGATTTAATCCTATATTATTGTGTTACTAAGCTGTTCCAGCTTTGGCTACTGGGGCCTTTTTCAGATCTGTCCACGTGTATCTTCAAGAAGCCCCGGGTTTTGAACATGTTCTTACATTTAAACACTACAAGAAGCACCAGGTTCATCTTGTATTTTCTCTTCTTTGGCCCTAAAGTTAACAATTTCTCCAAGAGACCCAGGTACCTACTATTAGAGAATGGTGTCCAGAAACAAAGATCTAGGCACTGAGTATCCTCATTGTTACTTGGAATGTCACTACCTTTAGGCTAAATTCTTGGAGAACAGGACTAAGAAATTTATATATGCATACTAACTCATGCATATATATGTACCTATATTTATTTCTGGTTCTCTCCATCTGTATTATGATAAATTAAACCTATGTTAATACTAATATCTCCTACTGTGATCCAGTACCATATAACTCATTCTTGCCTCCTCGCTTGCCCATCTATAAGTTTGTTCTCCAACAATGAAAAGTCTCTCACAACCATCCATGTTCATTTAATTATTTTTTACCTCAGTATACAAATAAGAAATTTTCAGAATTGTTTAACCTATAAACAGCTTTACTAACTAGAGTACAGCATTTGTGTTCAACACATTTTGGTTTTGGCCTTACAGTTTCTAGGTGAAAATCTATTTTTTAAAAGTTACCTAAGTCAACTCCTATTTCCTCATCCCTCTCTGTGAAGTCATGTCATAGATATGCTGCACAGATTATTCTTTTGTCACAGTCAACATTTCATCCTTGCATTTTCTGCAACCTCCTGGTTGATTTTTAATTTAATTTGAACACTAAAGTCTACTCTCTGGGATGTAAATTTCAGTGGGTTTTGACAACTTCATAGTCATGCATTCATCACACCAGACAGAATGGATCAATCACGCTAACCATTCTTGTTTACCTTTTGTGATCAGCCACTCTCTCCTCTCCCAACTTTTGGCAACCACAGATCTAATTTCTGTTCTTGTTCTTATAGCTTTCCTCTTCTAGAATACCTTATGAAAGCATTCATTTGATATGTAACTTTTTGGTTCTTTCACTTAGCAAAATGCACTTAAGTTTCATCTGTGTTTGTATCTGGATCAGTAGTTCATTCCTTTTTATAGCTAGATAGAATGCCATTGTATGGATACATATCCACTCACCTATTGAAGCGCACTGTGGTTGCCTCCAGTTTTGGGCAATTAAGAATAAATCTGTAAACATACACACCCTGTATATGGATGAAAAAGATTTACAGTTCTAATAGGTAAATATCTAGGCATGTAGTTTCTGAGTCATCTGATAAGAACATTTACTTTTTAAGAAACTTGCAAGCAATTTTCAAAGTGGCTGTACCATTTTGCATTCCAACCAGCAATATATTCAAGTTCCTATAGCTCTAAATTTTCACTAGTGTTTGGTACTGTCAGGTTTTTTTTAGACTTTGTTATCTAGTACAGGGATATGAATACAGCAAACATGAACAAAAGTGATTCCACAACTCTGATTCAAGCAAATTGTACTGACTAGGATAAGTGAGGAAAATGCCAGTCTACATTAGTGTCAGGAAACATGCTGTATGAATGTTTTAAGAAATTAGATCTCATTAAGAGGAAGTAAAACAATTTGGGTTAGAAATGACAAAACGGTTTATCTCAGATGATGACTTTTATCAACTGCTAGAAGAATGCTTGGCATTTCCCATTATGAAGAATTTTGAGATTATACTGGGTCTCAGTGAAAAGGAATGCTGTAATTAGCAATGTATACATTATAAGCAGACAACAAGGCACTAAACTACAAAAAAGTACTGGACTTTGTTATCTAATGTTATCATTAGATAATAGTTAGGTAATGTTATCTAATATTATCATTGTTATCCAATGAAGGTCCTCCGGAAGGACCTCCTGTGGTAGGTAAAATAATGGCTTCCAAAGACATCCCAGTCTGTATTCCAGAACTCGTGAACCCGTTATGTTATATGGCAAGGGGGAGTTAAGGTTAAGGATGGAATTCAAGTTGTTAATTTGACCTTGAAATAGGGGGATTATCCTGGATTATCAATAACAGCCCACCAATGTCCTTAAATTAAGAAGACAGAGCCGGTGTCAGGGTGGTGAGATGCGAGAAAAACCTGACTGGGCATTGCTGACTTTGAGACAGATGGGGTCATGCGCTACGGAATGTGGAAGACTTTAGGAGATGAAAAAGGCAAGAAAATGGGTCCCCCCAAGCCTCCAGAAAAGAATGCATCCCCATAAACACTTTGGTTTCAGCCCAGGCGATGCACATCAGAATTCGGACTTACAGAACTATAAGATAAGAGAGTCTGGGTGTTTTAAGCCACTAAGTTTGTAGTAACTTGTTACAGTAGCCATGAAACACAAATTCATCTCCTTTTATAATTAGAAAGCAGAGGTTGAAAATATAGTGTTAGCTTTTTAGCATAAAAATAAAAAACTTAAGAGTTTAAAATTCTTAGGTGAATGAGATAATTTCTCAGCAATCAATTCATTTTTTAGACCACTGTGAAAAAGTAAATTTAAGATTTATACCTACTCCTTTAACACAAATTCAGAATTGGTATGATATAAAATAATGACATTTTCTCACACCACCAAATCAAGTCACCTAGAGAAACTGAAAAATTCTAGGGTATTCTGTCAGAGTGGCCTGCAAGAACGGGGACCAAACATCATGTGAGACACATGGGGAAAATGAAAACATCGTCATCGTTGCCATGGCATAACTGCTCCTCTGTTGATGGAAGAAATCCATGTGTTGGGACTCAATCTCTACTTCTGTACTCGGCTTTCAGAATGAGAACAGCATGAGGTTATGATTCAGCCAACCCTGTCACTCTTTTGATAATCTCTACGTTCTATTTACAACTCTCGGCCGTGCCAACACATGATGAATGCTGCTATTATTTTCTGATGAGCCCTGTGTGTTCACGGTTCTACTTGCCTTGTATTAGTGATCAATTCTCCACACTCCCTCACCTCTTATTCCACACCTCCTTATGTTTTCCCTTCGGATGGCCCTGGAGGTGGGGGTAGAAGGACGATCATGCTGTGAGCGCATCTTTCTATTCTTATAGGTATTAGCTGTATCCTTTTTATTAAATTCAAAATTGTGCCAAGGGGAACAAAGGCAGCATCATGGATGGATGAAGGAAGTGCTGCTTTTTTTCACATGAAACAGAAAATAAAGTTCACAAACTATGTACTCTGTTGAAAGGGCATCTTTCTGGCAACATTAAAAAAAAACAGAACAGCCTCAAAATCACAACTGGAGACAATGTTCCCCCAAATTATTAAATAGATTCCTAAAGGTTAAAATAAAGAAATGTCTAGAAAAGAATAAGGAGATATATTTCCCTCCAATGTGGCTAAAAGTCCTCTTCACCTGCAACAGAGCCAAGCAAGAATAACACAAGCATTAATGTGGCCCCAAACCACAACTCAGGGAAGCACGAGAAAAAGAATCATGGGGAGATTCATTCCTTTTGGGACGTCAGGAAGGAGTAAGAGGGCCTGAGGGTCAGAAGAGCATCCCACAGAGCTGTTAAAAGCTACTCTCAGAAGAAAAATTATTCCCTTTCAATCTTATAGTTTATATCCAAAGGAATACAGTTGCCGCTATTGAAACTTTATGATATGTTTTGGGGTTTTTTTGTTTGTTTTTTGCCAAAAATATTCTATTTATGTGGGTTTGTCACTGCTGTTTTACATATCTGATGAAGAAATGACTGGTGCTATAACATGTCATGAAATTTACACTGTTGCCAAAATATCCAGACACAGCACTTGTGAGATGCTAAGCACTCAATATTTGGAAGCTTCAGGTATATCTTCGTTATAAAAGCTAAACACCTAAGCATTTTTTGATTTAAGTTATGAATGGGAGATTACAAGGGCCTTAAAAAGTATTGGGAAGGGGGAGCCTTCCTTGTGTCTCACACAAAGATAAAATAGGTCATAGCAGACAAGAAATGTCTGACTTACACAAGTCAGATATTTAGCAACACACAAGTAAAGCAGTATCGTCCTTATTTCTGTCAGTACAGTCAAATACGTGGGATATGCTTGAAAGGTAAAATCACAAAGATTCCGACTGGACTTGAGATGCTGCTGATTAGCAGAACGAAGTCTAGCTAATGGTTTAAATGCTCTGAGCATGGGTTTCCTCATCTATAATACTTTTGAAAATTAGTGAGAGAATGCCTGGCTCATAATAAGCATTTAATAGTTACTGAATGACTGAATGAAAAATGAATGGATGAATAAGTAAAAGAATGTATTTAAAGATCAAGATCTTTCTTCCCAAATTACTCCACCAATAATCTTCCCCGTCCATCACACTTCACATCAGATCCATCAGGGAACAGGAGGCCCTACCCAGAACTTGACATCTTTTATTATCTTCATTGTTGTCACCTATTCTGAGCCATCTCGTTGATTCTGCTAACAATCCACCAAGAGATTTTCCTGCTAACACCTTTGCAATCCTATAGTCTAATCTCAGAGTAATTCCTTTAAAATCAAAGATAAAGTCCCTTCTCTTTTTAAAATCCTATTTAAATCAAAATAAAAGAACCGAATCTGTACATGCTAGACCTACATGCTCTAGCTCCCTGTTATGTCTTATTTCCTTCTGATCTGCCCCCTCTTCTCATTTGGTTTCTGGAAGAGAGGCCTCTTTGCTGATGCAAGAACACGCTGGACATGCTTATGCCTCAGGAGCTATGCACAACTGTCCCTCTGCATGGAATGTTCTTCCTCTGTCTCTGCACGTAGAACTCCCTCATCACCACTCTGTAGGTATCTCACCTTCTCAGTAATGTTTGCACCGACCATACTGTCTTCTCCACCATGTTTTCCTTATTAAAATATTTCCTGTCTTCGCCCTTTTTAAAAGCCTTATCACTAAGCAATACACTGTTTTAACTTAATTTTATTAGACTACAGTTGCTTTACAATGTTGTGTTAGTTACTACTGCACAGCAGGGTTAATCAGCTATACATGTACATATATCCCCTCTTTTTATTTTGTTCATTTACGTTATGTTTATTGTTTGTTATCCATTTTTCCCCCCTAGAATGCAAGTTCTCTGAGGGTTTTGTTCATTGATGCATTCCAAGAGTCTAGAGGACAAGAAGTGCTCAAAAAATAATTGTTGAATTATTTATTATTATTGTTGTTAATACTATCATTAGTATTATATTACATATAATAATATTAATACTTAGTATTAATAACACTAGCATTATTATATTAATACTTCTTATTGTTAATTCTATCACACAGTACTTATACACAATGGTCTCTGCCTCCTTATCTTGCTAAAGGACAACAGTATCAAAAAGAAAGTGCTTAGGGTATGGGAAAATTTGGGGCACCCTTGGGGACTGGAGATTGATTTTCTCCTTACTGGCATGTGAGAATCAAGCAGTTGTTTTCTGACATATATCTGTGGGGTTTCACACACAGCACCGATCAACAAGCCAGGAAGAAATCAGCTAATGGAATCAAAGCACATATTAGTATCAAAATCATATCCAGGAAGAGAAAAACATAAAATTCTGGCCCAGGGAACAAACCTAATAAAGTAAAACCAATGAAAACTTCAGGGAAAAATAAAACCCAGAACAACTCTGATCATTTTTCTCCAAGTTAAAAAATATTTTATAGTATTTCTTTCTACGACTCCAACATGCGTGCTTGATGGAAAGAGACCACTATACAAAGATTTCCTTGGTGGCAAAGACGAATTCAGGCCCTTGAAATTTCACTGAGATTAGAATTATCCAAAACTTTTGTTTCTAATGATCTTTTGATCGAAAGAGTGATGACCAACTAGCTCTTGATCAGATTTCCTGGATTCCCAGTGTGACTTTAGGAAATCACACTTTGTTTCCTTATTGGTCATATGAGGATAGAGTTCTTGCAAAGATAAAATGAGGTAATGCTCATGAAGCTCTTAGCAGAGCACTTACACAGCAGATTTTCAGTTCTAGCATGTGTAATATTCCCTCATGTTTTATAAAGGCAAGACTCAGAGCCTTAAGCAACCACTTGTCAGTACAGTGCATTTTTTGGTCTCAAGGAGCTATTCTGCCAAGCAAGCAACAAGGAGAGTGTGCTTAGCCTGAGGCAAACATGATGAGAGACTTAATCTCTTCACAGATTAAATGGGAATAACAACATCTACCTCACAGGAGTCTGCAGTGCAGATAATATACACAAGGGGAGTGCCTGGCATATAGGAAATGCTTAATAAATGGTACTTATTTTTATTATTACAATTATGTCCACTGAAGGACTACGTCATGAGACTCCCTTCTCACGTGTTTCTAAATTCAGATCTTCCTCTTCATTTTTTCTGTGAGTTGTTGCTAAGCTTGGACTCCTTCTGATTTGCTGTCAGTACTTCTCCCTTTGCTGGCCAGGTCAAGATTCTTCGCCAGAACAATCTGCCTTTCTTCTTGCTTCCTTCAGTGATGCTAACACTGCTGGCTTTTGCCTGAACTCCAATTTTCACTTTGCTATCCACTTGGAGGGCATTTCTGATTCTAATTGCAAGTATTCCCAATCAGAGAAAATTCTAGATATGCAGCCTAGGAAGACCTGAGTCTACTCTCATGTCCATAGGAAGACTCACCATCGGTACTTCCAGCCAACACGTATTACATGTTTACTCTCCCAGCATCCATTTCCTTTTATTTTGTATAAGATGCTAGTATACTGGCTTTCTTTCAAGGATGCACATTTTTTTGCACTCTTATCCTTGTGTTGAGGGTGAACATTTTTCCACTCCCTGTGTCAACAGCGAATGTGTGATTGCTTTAATACCCACATAAGAGAAAGTGTGGGAAGTGGTGGTGGTGGTGTAGTTAGCTAAGTCATGTCCAACCCCTGCGACCCCACCGACTGTAGCCCGCCAGGCTCCTCTGTCCATGGGATTCTCCCGGCAAGAATACTGGAGTGAGTTGCCATTTCCTTTTCCAAGGGATCTTCCCAACCCAGGAATCAAACCCAGGTCTCCTGCAGAGCAGGCAGATTCTTTACAGCCTGAGCTACGAGGGAAGCCCAAGCTTGAGAAGAGAGTAAAGCAAATGGACACAGAGCTGAAAGACTGGATTAAATGAGCCAGTTCCACTGATCTATATTTCTGTCTTTGTGCCAGTACCATACTGTCTTAATGACTGTGAATTTGTAGTATAGCCTAAAGTCAGGTAGGTTGATTCCTCCAGTTCCATTCTTCTTTCTCAAGATTGCTTTGGCTATACGAGGTTTTTTATATTTCCATACAAATTGTGAAATTATTTGTTCTAATTCTCTGAAAAAGACCTCTGGTAGCTTGATAGGAATCGCATTGAATCTATGGATTGCTCTGGGTAGTATACTCATTTTCACTATATTGATTCTTCCAATCCAAGAACACGGTATATTTCTCCATCTATTTGTGTCCTCTTTGATTTCTTTCATCAGTGTTTTATAGTTTTCTATATACAAGTCTTTTGTTTCTTTAGGTAGAAATACTCCTAAGTATTTTATTCTTTTTGATTCGATGGTGAATGGAATTGTTTCCTTAATTTCTCTTCTGTTTTCTCATTGTTAGTGTATAGGAATGCCAGGGATTTCTGTGTGTTGATTTTGTATCCTGAAACTTTGCTATATTCACTGATTAGCTCTAGTAATTTTCTGGTAGAGTCTTTAAGGTTTTCTATGTAGAGGATCATGTCATCTGCAGTGAGAGTTTTACTTCTTCTTTTCCAATCTGGATCCCTTTAATTTCTTTATCTGCTCTGATTGCTGCGGCCAAGACTTCCAAAACTGTGTTGAATAGTAGTGGTGAGAGTGGGCACCCTTGTCTTGTTCCTGACTTCAGGGGAAATGCTTTCAGTTTTTCACCATTGAGGATAATGTTTGCTGTGGGTTTGTCATATATAGCTTTTATTATGTTGAGGTATGTTCCTTCTATTCCTGCTTTTTGGAGGGTTTTTATCATAAATGGATGTTGAATTTTGTCAAAGGCTTTCTCTGCATCTATTGAGATAATCATGTGGTTTTTATTTTTCAATTTGTTAATGTGGTGTATTACATTGATTGATTTGCAAATATTGAAGAATCCTTGCATCCCTGGGATAAAGCCTACTTGATCATGATGTATGATCTTTTTAATGTGTTGTTGGGTTCTATTTGCTAGAATTTTGTTAAGGATTTTTACATCTATGTTCATCAGTGATATTGGCCTGTAGTTTTCTTTTCTTGTGGCATCTTTGTCGGGTTTTGGAATTAGGGTGATGGTGGCCTCATAGAATGAGTTTGGAAGTTTACCTTCCTCTGAAATTTTCTGGAAGAGTTTGAGTAGAATAGGTGTTAGCTTACCCTCTTACACTGTTGGTGGGAATGCAAACTAGTACAGCCATTATGGAGAACAGTGTGCAGATTCCTTAAAAAACTGAAAATAGACCTGCCATATGACCCAGCAATCCCACTTCTGGGCATACACACCGAGGAAACCAGAATTGAAAGAGCCACGTGTACCCCAATGTTCATCGCTGCATTGTTTACAATAGCCAGGACATGGAAGCAACCTAGATGCCCATCAACTGACGAATGGATAAGAAAGCTGTGGTACATATACACAATGGACTATTACTCAGCATTAAAAAAAAAAATTCATTTGAATCAGTTCTACTCAGGTGGATGGAACTGGAGCCTATTATCCAGAGTGAAGTAAGCCAGAAAGAAAAACAACAATACAGTATACTAATGCATATATATGGAATTTAGAAAGATGGTAATGAGAACCCTGCATGCGAAACAGCAAAAGAAACACAGATGTATAGAACAGTCTTGTGGACTCTGTGGAAGAGGGCAAGGGTGGGATGATATAGGAGAATGGCATTGAAACATGTTAATTATCATATGTGAAATCAATCGCCAGCCCAGGATTGATGCTCGGGGCTGGTGCATCGAGATTTCCTGGGGGGAGGGAGGAGGGAGGGAGGAGGGAGGGGGGTTCTGGAAGGGGAGCATATGTATACCCATGGCGGATTCATGTCAATGTATGGCAAAACCAACACAATAAGGAAAAAAAAATTGAAAAAAAAAAAGAGCCAGTTCCAATGACAATGTTTGAGTGTCTAGGTGAATCCATCCCTGAGGCTGAACCACCCCTTTTTGTTAGTTATATCCACCAAGATGTTCCTTGATAAGTTAATCCAGCTTAATGTGTTTTCTGTTATTTACATGCATACCTTAATTCTCCATCTATGTTTAATTCTTCTTTCTCTGATGACATATTTACGCTTCTACATGGTACTAACAGACCCCTTTGAGAATCTGATGGGAGCTATCAAGCCCTGCTTCACTCAAAAGGTATATATTAATAATACAAAGACACAAATGTTGCCAATATTTTCATGTTTTTCAGGATTGCTTGGAAACCCAGATGCAGAGCCTTACCTCAGGAAGTGTGAGAAGAAAAGAAAATGACATAATATAGCTTTTGAAAGTGGAACAATTATTTGGTATTAGATGAATTAAGATGGGATAAATTGTCTGAAGAGTGGGTGTTAATCCATTTTACAAAATCTACAAAAGCTGTATACTTGAAGCAAAAATATAAAACAGAGGAAAGCTCTAAGATTGAAATTTGTTCTGCAATGGGCCATTTAAAATATGAAAAACTGTATCAGGTGCAGTATTAATTCTTGTTATTCTGATTTTCATTTAACTTCTATGTAAAACTTCTGTCATATACAAACTAGAGAATAGTATATGAACTCTTATATACTTATTATTAAGTCATGGTCAATATTTTCCCCCAATATTGCCACCCACTTTCTTCCTCCTGTCTTTTCTTCTTTATTTTCTAATGGAGGTGAAACTCACATAGGATAAAATTGACCATTTTAAAGTGAACAATCAGTGGCATTTAGTACATTCATAATGCTGTACAACTACCAACCCTATTTAGTTCTAAAACATTTTCATCATCCCAAAAGGAATTCTGGGCTCCCTGAGCCATTGATCCCATTCTCCACTCCTCCCAACCCCTGGCAACCATCAATCTGTGTTCTCTCTCTGTGGATTTACCTATTCTAGATATTTCGTTATGATGGAATGAACAATATGTGACCTTTTATGTCTGACTTTTTTCAGTTGGCATAATGTTTTTAAGCTTTACCTATGTTGTAGCATGCATCAGTACTTCATCCATTTTTATGGCTGAATAATATTCTTCTCTATGGATTTACCACAGTTTGTCTATTCATTCATCATTTATGAATGTCAGAGTGATTTACACCTTTTGACTGTTGCAAATGTTGCTACTGTGAACATGTGTGAATCTGTGTTTGTTGAACACCTTTTTTTTCAATTCTTTTAAAGTAGAATGGGATTCCTGAGTTATCCGGCAATTGCATGCTTAACTTTTTGAACAACTACTAAACTGTTTTCCATAATGGATGAACCATTTTACAACTCCATTAATAATGTATGAATGTTCTAATTTCTCTATATGCTCAATCAACACTTGCTATTTCCTGTTGGGGGTGTGTGTGTGTGTGTTTGTATTATAGCTGTTCTAGTGAGTGTAAAGTGGTGCCTCATTGTGGTTTTGATTTGTATTTCCCTAATGATTAATGATGTTAAACATCTTTTCACGTGTTCACTATTTGTACATTTTCTTTGAGGAAATATCTATTCAAGTCCTTGTCTATTTTAATTCTCTCTCTTTTATTGTTGAAATTTTTTTTTTTAAATCCCAACTGGATTTTTTTTTTTTCAAGGTTTGACATTTTTTTTTTTTTTATTGTTTTTGCCATACATTGTCATGATGTCACCATGGGTTTACATATGCTTCCCCTCCGGAACCTCCCTCCCTCCTCCCTCCCCCCGGGGAAATCTCGCTGCACCAGTCCCGAGCATCAATCCTGGGCTGGCGATTGATTAGACACATGACAATTAACATGCTTCAATTTTAAGTGTTATTTACATGGTTTGGATCCTAGAAACTTATAGGATTTGCAAATACTTTCTCCCATTCTGTAGAATGGTTGTCTTTTTAGTTTCTTGATAATGTCCTTTGCTGCAAATTTTTTTAAAAATTGATAAAGACTAATATCCCATTGTGTATATGTACCACAGCTTTTTTATCCATTCGTCAGTTGATGGGCATCTGGGTTGCTTCAATGTCCTGGCTATTGTAAACAATGCAGCGATGAACATTGGGGTACACGTGGCTCTTTCAATTCTGGTTTTCTCAGTGTATATGCCCAGCAGTGGGGTTGCTGGGTCATATGGCAGGTCTATTTGCAGCTTTTTAAGGAACCTCCACACTGTTTTCCATAGTGGCTGTACTAGTTTGCATTCCCACCAACAGTGTAAGAGGGTTCCCTTTTCTCCACATCCTCTCCAACATTTAAAAAAAAATTCATTTGAAGCAATTCTACTCAGATGGACGAAACTGGAGCCCATTATCCAGAGTGAAGTAAGCCAGAAACAAAAACAACAATACAGTATATTAATGCATATATATGGAGTTTAGAAAGACGGTAACGAGAACCCAACATGCGAGACAGCAAAAGGAACGCAGATGTATAGAATAGACTTGTGGACTTTGTGGATGAGGGTAAGGGTGGGATGATAAGGGAGAAGGGCATTGAAGCACGTTAATTATCATATGTCTAATCAATCGCCAGCCGAGGATTGATGCTTGGGGCTGGTGCAGCGAGATTTCCCGGGGGGGAGGGAGGAGGGAGGGGGGTTCCGGAGGGGAAGCATATGTAAACCCATGGTGATATCATGACAATATATGGCAAAAACAATAAAAAAAATTGATAAAGACTAATATCACTATTGTAAATATGCTTCATAATATTTTATGTAACATTCTCACATTTATGATGTTATGATCCGAGTACCTCCAAAATTCTTTTGTTCTTCATGCTTTTCATGATATATGTAAAAATTTGCTGCCAAGTGAAAGTTCATCAATTTATCCCTATCTTTTCTTCTTTTAACATTCTTATTGTGGCTTTCAGTTCATTTTAGGTCAGTCACTCAGTCGTGTCTGACGCTTTGTGACCCATGGACTGCAGCACACCAGGCTTCCGTGTCCATCGCCAACTCCTGGAGCTTACTCAAACTCACATCTATTGAGTCAGTGATGCCATCCAACCATCTCATCCTGTGTTGTCCCCTTCTCCTCCCACCTTCAATCTTTCCCAGCATCAAGGTCTTTTCCAAAGAATCAGTTCTTTGCATCAGGTGGCCAAAGTATTATGGCTTTAGCTCTGATATTTAGGTCATTGATGCATTTTGCAGCTATCATTTTCACACTTAGGGAACAGGAACTTCACATGAATTACTTCATTTAATTCTCACAAGAATGCTTAGAGGACACTTAAGTTCTTTTAGCATCTCCGTTCTACAGACAAAGCAACTGTGACTTTGAGAGTTTAAGAACTGTAGCGCCATTTACAATTGCCGAGACATGTAAGCAACCTAAATGTCCACTGATTGAGGAATGGGTGAAGATATGGTACATTCCACATATACAGTGGAATATTAGCCATAAAAAGAACAAAATATTATTTGCAGCACCATAGTTGGACTACATATTATCATACTAAATGAGGTAAGAAAAAGACATGATATCATATATATGTGGAATCTAGCAAAAGTTATACAAATGAACTTATTTACAAAACAGAAACAAGCCCACAGCTCTCAAAAATTTAAATTTATGGTTAAAGAGGGGAAACATGAGGGCAAGTGATTAGGAGATTAGGGTTAATAAATATACACTACTATATACAAAATAGATAACTAATAAGGAACTACTCTGTAGTACAGGGAACTCTACTCAACAGCCTGTAATAACCTATATGGGAAAAGAATCTGAAGCAGAATGTATATATGCATATGTATAACTGAATCACATCACTGTACACCTGAAACTAACACAACATTGTAAGTCAACTATATGAGTTCAATAAAAATTTTAAAGAAAGAAAAAAAAAATGTAGCCAAGTTCTTAGAACTAATAAATAGGAGCCAGCAGTGGAACACAGAGCTTTTTAACTCCAAAACCTTTCCAAAAAAGTGGAAAGGAGAAACACTGGAGAGGAAAATCAATGTTCTGTCAGTTACTGCTCATTCTTACATGTGTTTTGTGCTTCCTTCATGTTTTCTGTTGTTGTTTAGTCACTCAGTCATGTCCATTCTTTACAACTCTATAGATGCAGCATGCCAGGCTTCCCTGTCCTTCACTATCTCCTGGAGTTTGCTCAAACTCATGCCCATGGAGTTGATGATGGCATCCAACCATCTCATCCTCTGTCGCCCCCTATTCCTCCTGCCCTCAATCTTTCCAGTGTTTTAAACATTGAATTAAGCAATAAGAATACACAGATGATCTGGAGAACTTCCTAGCCTGGAAGGAAAGATTAGGGAGCCAATTCAAACCATGAAATAGCCTAGCATTTATAATGGTATATAGATCCTGGTACACTGAAATTCTCACCCTGACTGCTGCAGTCTCTAACTGTATGGGAATTATCTGTACCAAGCCTTCTTCCTTTCTCTATGCTGTAGGCCTTGACCTTTATGGACCCAATCACCTGGGATTTTTGCCTTCTCAATTCCACTTGGGTTTGACAATATCAGAGGAAGGGACTGAGCCACTTCTCCCATGTTCGTCTCTTGCTCCAGCACTGCATTATAGCAATGGCCATATCTCTTTACAACCTCAACTCCTTTGGGGGGCCTATAGTCCACACTCCAGCTTTCACAAGGCACTGTTAATGGTATATCTTCCCCTGCTTCTTCAGGTCTAGAGATGGGAATGGGAACAGGTAATAAAGCTCAAAGCACAGTGTGGTGCATTCTATGATGCAGGTAAAATAAAGTTGGTGAGATGCAAGAAAAACCACATCGTCATTTCTGCCATTGTTTCTGGGGGAACTGACGTTCTGGGTCTCAAATAACAAACACTGAAAGGAAGCTTTCAGAAGGAAGTCTATGTTTTAGATCAAGGTGACTCTATTATTTGCCTCTCTGCCTTTCTTCCTCTCAGCAACCTGAAGAAAAAAATTACACTGCACCTTCTCCAACAAGAAGTTGCCATCAGAGAATGAGCTTGAAATACCTCACTATTTTATGGAGTTTTAAGAAACTCTAGCACAGCTGTTAACTTTGGGATATAAGCTGGTTCTAAAATTAATAGACCTAGAAACATTGATAAACCATGCTAAAATCTGAGGATAGAGAAAATCTGTATAACTATGAATCAAAAATCAAGAAGCCATAAAGGAAGTAATGATAAGCTATATAAACACTTTAACTCTGGCACAGAAAACAGAATATCACTAATAAAGGTGAAAAAATATGTAACAACCCAGGAAGTTTGTAGTATAGATAAATAATTAATTTCCAGTATATAAAAATCCTCCTAAAAATCAGGAAATAACAACCTGATTTTTTAAAAAAGTGGTGAGAGATATGAAAAGACTGTACATAGAAAAAGATGTTCCACTTCATTAGTAATAATAGAAATGCAAATTAAAATCCACTAAAATGCCTGTTCTTACAAAAAGAGTGGCAGAAATCTATAATCATAACAATACAGTATATTGGCATGTCTATGAAAAATGTGGTGGACTGTAAAACCATCCACAATGATTCTTCTTCCTATGTCCTTTCCCCTAATCTGGGCTGCCCTTGTGTCACTGAGTTTGACAAACTGAATATAGGAGATAGACCATCAGGTCAGGCCCATCCTAAGCTTCAAGCAGACTTCATGCTTTCACTTGCTCTCTTTGGCCTCTGCCCAGGCACCATGTGAACACGCCTGAGTTAACTTTCTAGATGATGAGAGATACTTGATTTGGTCACCTCCCTTCAACCCAAACAAGAACCAACCAGTCTCAAAAGCTGACCTGCAGTTGACTTAGAAATATGACATAGCCCATCCAAGAAAACAGAAGATCTATTTAGTTGTGCCTCACCTAAATTACTCACCTGCATGATTATGAACTAGTTAAATTAAATGGTGGTTTTTTTTAAATTAAACTGAGTAGTATTTTATGCAGCACAAATTGATACAAGGATCATGCTCAGACATAGCTGGTAGGAGTATAAATCTTCCCTAAGAAAGGACATCTGGTGCTAGCTAACAAAATTACATATGCATTTACCCTTTGACCAGCAATACCATTTCTAGGAATCTGTAGTAAAGGTAAACCTGCAAAAGTGTAAAATGAATTACGCATATGTAAACCCATGGTGGTTTCATGTCATTGTATGGCAAAACCAAGACAATAAAAAAATAATAAAAAATAAAATGAATTATGCCTATAAAGATTATTTATTAGGCTGCATTTTGTCTAGCAAAATAGAAGAAATAATATGTATGTATGTATATAGACTTGTGCTGGGAAAAGAACCAATGAAAAAATAAATCAAAAAATAACAGCATATGTTACCTGTAGGAGGTGTAAGAGTTGGCATAATGGCAGTAGAGAAGGAAATGAGAATTGTCTGAGAGTCCCATTTCATACAGAGTTTGCTCTTTAGCTATGAAAATATTTTATATATTAATAAAAGAATCAAAATAGTCAATAACAAAAATACCCTAATAACACAGAATAATTTTGGATCCATTCAGAATGCAATTCTTAAACTAAATGTACAAAGTCAGATATATACTAAGGACCAAAAAATTTTACAAAAAGACAAAATTCATTTAGTACTTTTTAAGTGTAATCTAGAAATATTTTACAGACATGGTAGGAAAACGTGGATCAATGATTATATTAATCTAGTTAGAAATCATGGATTTTCAAAATAAAGAGAAAGTAGAGACAGAGACACAAGTGTAAAAGTCAAAGAAATCGAGTAAAAACTTAAAATGAATATGATTTTACGGTTTTTTCACATATATATGATATAAATTTATTTACATACATTTAACTTGGTTCATTAAAAGAACCTAAACTGAATGCCATTCCAGGACTGGAATTTGGTTTCTAAGCACCATTCTTATTAGTAGAATTTGAGCTCCTTGGAGAAACAGTTATTTCCAAGTATAAAGAAGGGAAGGTCCTAAATGTACCAGGAAAATCTTTTTCTTGAAAGCAAGAAAATTTTCAGAGACCAATTGGACTATATTAAAAGGATAAAGCTGATACCTGGAAGGAGACAATTCAATGGAAAAAATTTGTATATTAAGAAAATTGTAACTTATTGGAACACATTAATATATTAAAATTCTTGATTCTATAATTATACTTAAAAAGAGAAGCCAAACAAATCCATAAAAAATCTTCATTTGCTATTAATCATTCTCTAAACAATTATGCATAAATGGAAACAATTGTTCCTCCTGCCTTTATAAGGGCTACAAGAATTCAGGGTAACCAAACAGCTCTAGTGTTTTGAGAAACAGCACTTCCTTACAGAAGAATTATAATTAATAAATGTAGAAAGAATTAAATAATTAGAAAACTAAACAATTAGAAAATAAATGTCTAATGAACTAAATCAGGAAAAAGCATTGATGAATGTTTAAAGAAATAAATGAAAAGTTATTTGAAAATTGCATACTCACAAGATGTAAAGTATCAACAATAATCCTTTCAGACTCGAAGTAGAGAATGAGAGTTTATAATGGAGTAATCTAGCCTTCACTACCTGAACCCACTGACTAATCATATAATCACTGTTAATGAGTAGGAAAATTATGTGTTAAATGCCTCCTAATATGATGCATCATGAAATAAATAGTGTTGCCTAAAGAAATCCTGCTCAAAAAAATGTTTATCTGAATTAGATCCAATTTACATTTATAGGAAAAGCAAAAACAAGATAAAGAGATAAAAGGAAATAATCAGATAAATCCAGAAAGTGAGACATCTCTAAAGGAAGGATAATAGGCTTGAATTCTTCAAGAAGTCAGTATGGCAGTCAGTATGAAGGAGGTGCCCAGGAGGGAAGCCAGAATAGGGAAGAGAAGAGGATTGGAGAGTGTTCAAGATCAAAACTTTAAAAGAGATATTATAAACCAAATTCAGTGTGTCATCACTGATTGCATACTTGCTGAACAATCCAGCTAAAGAAGTCATTTTTGAGATTATTATGAAAATAGGAGTTTACTGACAACCAAGAGGGGTGGGATTGGGGGGTGGGAGGGAAGTTCAAAAGGGAGGGTATATATGTATACACATAGCTGATTCACTTTGTTATACAGCAGAAACTAATACAACATTGTAAAACAATTATACTTCTATTAAAAAAAAAGAATTGATGCTTTTGAACCGTGATTTTGGATAAGACTCTTGAGAGTTCCTTGGACTGCAAGGAGATCCAACCTTGAAGACACAACTGAGTGACTGAACTGAACAGAAACATATGGCAAGTACTCAATTAAGTTGGTCTTTAATCATCATCATCACCATGATTCTGCCAACTATAACTTCCTTCACTAGATTGGTTATTTCCCATATCAAATAGACAAATTAACCCTACTGACATTTGCAAAGATGGATGATTTTGCCAAATAGCTAAATTTAGCACTAACTCTCTAGACCAGTGTTTCTCAACCAAATTCTAGACCAGTTGTTTATATTCTGCACAAATCTAATTTTAGGAGATATTAGTAGATGCATCACAGTTCAGTTCAGTCACTCAGTCATTTCCAACTCTTTGCAACCCTGTGGACTGCAGCATGCCAGGCTTCCCTGTCCATCACCAACTCCTGGAGCTTACTCAAACTCATGTTCATTGAGTCAGTGATGCCATCCCACCATCTCATCCTCTGTTGTCCCCTTCTCCTCCCACCTTCAATCTTTCCCAGCATCAGGGTCTTTTCCAATGAGTCAGTTCTTTGCATCAGGTGACCAAAGTATTGGACTTTGACCTTCAGCATCAGTCCTTCCAGTGAATATTCAGGACTGATTTCCTTTAGGATGGACTGGTTTGATCTCCTTGCAGTCCGAGACTCTCAAGAGTCTTCTCCAACACCACACTTCAAAAGCATCAATTCTTTGGTGCTCAGCTTTCTTTATAGTCCAATTCTCATGTCCATACATGACTACTGGAAAAACTATAGCTTTGATTAGACGGACCTTTGTTGGCAAAGTAATGCATCACAAAACAATTCTACCACAAACAGACAGACATCATGGACAAAAAAAGTCTATGTTCAAGCAATATGGAAAGAGATTTTATCTCTAGGCCCTCTCTGAGATTCATATTTCATGTTAGTGTATTAGAACCTTTCAGAAGTCTGTAATAAAGAAACCTGTACTTTTGTGTTTATCTGCATTTAGGTCCCTGTCTTTAAACTTAGAAAGTAGGGAACCCTTTCCACATTGCTCTCCTGTCACTATCTTGGAGGAAAGTGTCCTGTGAACCCCAGTTGGGAATGGATCTACATGAGCATTTACATGAGGAATGTAGAGTTTACTGTGAATGAGAACTTCAGATGGCTTCATTTTCTGGGTGTTCATGACCTACAGAGCTCTGGTAGCTTTAATTCTTGGTGTCCATTAAATTGTTCTCTGAGATCAACTATGAGCTCAGATCCACAGAAGTTTCTATATTGCTCCTCTCATTTTTATTTAATTTTGACAAAAACACATCATAAGATCTATCCTCTTAACAAATTTTAACATGCACAATACTATATTGTTAACTATATGCACAACGTTGTAGGGCAGATCTCTAGAACTTGTTCATCTAACTTAACTGAACCTTAATACCCACTGAACAAAAAATTCCATTTTCTTGTTCTTCCAGCCCCTGGAAACATCATTCGACTCTCTACTTCTACGTGTTGGGATATTTTAGACTTTGGACTTTAACAAGCGGAATGGGTTTTTCACATGGCTTAGTGGTAAACAATCCGCCTGCCAAGCAGGAGACAAAGGTTCTATCTCTGGGTCAGGAAGATCCCCTGCAGGAAGAAATGGCAACCCACTGCCTGGAAATCCCATGGACAGAGGAGCCTGGCAGGCTACATGGGATCACAAAGAGTCAGACCAACTAAACAACTGAGTATGCACACACCTTCTCTTTTATGGCTGTGTAATATTCCATTGTGCATGTACATTTATTTTTAAGCTTCTAACAACCTCCATGTTGCTAAATCTAGTGATCACATCTCTGTGCTCATCTAACTTGGCTATCAACAGCATTTGACCCAACTGACTAAAGCCCCTTCCTTGAAAGGCTATTTATTTATTTATGGCTGTACTGAGTCTTCCCTGCTACCTGTGGGTTTTCTCTAGTTGCAGCGATAAGGGGCAACTCTCTAGTTGTGGTGTGTGGGCTTCTTCTTGTGGCGGCTTCACTTGCTGTGGAGCACAGGCTCTGCGGGGCACAGGTTTCGGCAGCTGCAGCACACCGGCTCAGTAGTTTCAGTTTCTGAAATCTAGAGCACTGGTCAATAGTTGTGGTACCCGGGCTTAGTTGTTTCACAGCATGTGGGATCTTCCCAGACCATGGGTGGAACCCACGTCTCCTGCATTGACAGGTGTATTCTTTACCACTGAGCCACCAGGGAAGCCCCTATACCACGTTTTCTTTATCCATTCATCTGTTGATGGGCATTTAGATTGTTTCCACATCCTTATTTCTAAGCAATTCAATATTTAAACCAGCTTCAATTTCTCCATTAATTTTTATTTAAGACATGCATGTATGTATTCACTCTTTTATCATTCTTTTCTGAATATCCACCATGAAAAAGACATATACTAACAGTTCTGACAAGGGTTATAAAGATGCATTGTTCATTCTCCTTGCCCTGGAGAAGTCTGCAATCAAGTTGTTTTTGTCCAGTTGATCCCCTGTAAGTGTAAGTTTATTTTAAACACCATTTTTCCTCTCCTACTATACATAAATGCTTTGGGTTAACAGTTAAAAATGTACACAAAGAAAAAAAGAAATCTAAATTCATTCCAAGAAATAACTTTAACACTGAAATATAATCAACAGTTCATTATCCTGGCAGACTGATTCAGTCTACTTTTATTGTTATTGTTGTTGTTTCAATGAGCAACAACTTGATTTAATGTATGCATAACTGGGTCTGGGAATTTTTCTACTAACATCTACGAAAATTTTCACAGCATTTAATTTACATCCTAAATGTATGTTTGGCAAAACAAAAGGAGAATGTATCTCCTCACTGGATTCCAATTTAAAAAAAAAAAAATTATTTAAATCCATCTCCTTTCAACCAACAAGCCACAGTATTTCACAGCTCTAAAAAGAGAGAAAAGAGTCATTTTTAAATCTCCATAAATCACATTAAATAGCTTATATATGATAAGCCTTTTCCATTTATATATGATATAGGCCATGGGGAAGACTGGGAAAAGAAAGTTAGGGATTCAAAAATTTAGGTAATTTTTTAGATTCCACACATAAGTAATATCATACAGTATTTGTCTTCTCTGATTTATTTTACTTAACATAATAACCTTCAAGTCCACACACGTTGTTGCAAATGGCAAAATTTCGTTCTTTTTTATGACTGATTAGTATTCTATTGTCTGTGTGTGTGTGTGTGTATGAGTGTGTGTGTGTTAGTGTATAACACTATCTTTATCCATTCAGTATGACTTTAGCAAAAAAGCAGCAGATTCACAGAGAACAAATAGTGGTTACCAGTGGGGAGGGGAACAGGGAAGTAGCAATGTAGAGGTAGGGAATTAAGAGGTACAAACTAGTAGGTATAAAATAAACTAGAATGATATATTGTACAACACAGGAATACAGTCAATGTTTTATAATAACTATAATTACACTCACTCATGGAGTATAACACTGGAAAATTGTGAGCTATCAACTATATTCCAATAATTAAAAAAAAACACCTAATGTAAACCCCATATGTCACTTCCTTTCTGTATTTTTCAGCTTAGTCATAAAATTAATGAAAATCTAAAATTACATTGATAAAAATTGCAGTTCAACTGCATTTTCTGTGGAGACATTTGCCTCAATAGTCTGAATCTTCCACTGGTCTCACAACAATAATGATATCAGTGTAACAGAGTTATTTTGCATTCAATCTAATTCTATTGGTGCAGAGTACCACTTAAAGTAGCTACTTAATGAATTTTATCTGAATTGAGCATTTCACTGGAGACAGAGGAGTCTTGATTTTTAATTGAAATTTAAAAGCCTCATCCTCAAGTTAAAAGATGATAGTAAAGAGTGGTTGTAAAACAAAATCATAATTGGTTTAAAGATAGATAGCTCCTCATCAGCCAAATGTTTCTTACAATGTTGGGATGTATAAACTCAAACAATTTAATTTTCATCAGACTATACTGTACATCAGGTAGTCATGCCTTAAATATTTGAATAATATGCATCTAATCTGAATTATGAATTTTTATGAATATTCTACCTGTAAAAATGTTTGAGTAAATTGGACATCTACTATTGTCCAATTAAGAGGGAGAATGTTCAAGGTGTAGGGAGATTTGGGAGGAGTAAAAATGGTATACAAATGTGAAAGGCCTCTTCATCAAGAAAAAAAAATATTTCTGAGTTTTCTGTGTCTAAGAATCTTTAGTACCCTTCTATAATAATTGCATGGTATAAAACTAGAGTCAAACACCTGTTCTGGTGAATACAAGCTCTGCATGCAAACTGGGTCATAAATGCCTTAGCCTCCATCAGAGACAAGGGAAGGTAGAGAGGAAAGGAATATAGACCCACTGAAATCTCACTACATGCCACCCAGTACACTATGTTTTACACTTGTCCCATATACAGAACACTTCTGTGCCTATCTTATATATGGAATTATAAAGATAAATGGAACTGCATTTTCCTTTCTTTCCTCAGTATCTTATTCTTAGCAATAAAACACACATTTTGAAACTATTAATAATAATATATATGATTCCTTTTGAAGTTGGTAGAATTTCCTGAATAGAATTAGGGAACTAATAAGATATTGTGGGAAATTGAACTAGGATATATGTTTAAGAAATGGTGAAGTCCAATATCATACCTCTAAAACATGAGTTTAGAGTAAAATTTTCAACATTAATTATAGTCCAAAGAATATCTGATATAAATCAAGCATCAGATACTATGAAAAGATACATGTAAGTGAATTTCATATACTATGAAAAATACTTTCCACCTCCCATGAAGTAGACACAAATTGGGATGACTGACAGGCAAAATTTCCAAAGCTGTGTCCCAATTCTATTCCTCACAACTATTTATAGTAATGCATTCAAACTAGTTACAGGGGAGGGTGCTGGTCGAGACTGATAGGATCACAGTGTACTCCTCCTTCCCTCATCACACTCATTGGTCCAATGTGTGGGCATGTGGCCTAAGCAAAGCCAATCAAATTCTGCCCAGAAATTTTCAAAATCAAGTTGGGAATAAGGAAATTCTCCCTAAACATATGAGAACATGAAGCCATATATTTTGCTGGATGAACACTCACAGTAGAAGAGATTAAGAGATCAGCAGACAAAGGAGAACAGTTGGGGTGGGGGGGGTTGTTGATCAGTTCCTCTAATCCTCCATGTCAGTTCTCCCCTTTACAAACCTACAGGAACCTAATCCAAGTTCCACCTCTGTCACTTGCAAATGATAGCATCTTGTCTAATATACTTAGCAGTTTAGAACTGTCTGTCAATATTGGCAAAATTGAGTGTGGAATAGAAGCATTTACACTGATTTTTTTTTCACAAAAACCTGAAATTTTATTCACTGTCAGTAATAACTGAATTCACAGGAAATCTAACATCACAGCTAATTTTAAAATTTCAAACGAGGGCTTCTCCCTGGTGGTTCACTGGTAAAGAATCCACCTGCCAATGAAGGCGACACGGGTTCCATTCCTGATCTGGGAGGATCCCACATCAGTCGCTCATCGGCAACTGCTGAGGAGCTGAGCGTGTGCTGAGGAGCAACTGAGCCCGGGTGCCACGACGACTGAGTCTGTCTTCTAGATCCCAGGAGGAAGAACCACTGAGGTCAAATGCCGTAGCCACTGAAGCCCACGCACCTAGAGCCCATGTGCCATGACAAGAGAAGCCACTGCAATGATAAGCCTGCACACTGCAACTAGAGAGCAGCCGCTCTCTCTGAAGTTAGAGAAAGCCTGCGCAGCAATGAAGACCTAGAACAGCCAAAAATAAATAAAACTATAAAATATTCAAATGACAGCCTCCATTATTATCTATATATTTTTGCTTTTTTGGTACATGTATTATCTCAATCTTCCATGCAATCAAAGCTCTTTTTTATTTTTGTTCACTCTGATCTATATACTTCATTTGTTGGACAATTAATAAGATGGAGAATTAATTATAGTATACCATTGTTAGCAGCTAGTAAAACAAACATAAACTATGAGCCTGATACTTACCAAGCTCATTTTATGCTCTGTTTTGATTACCACCATACTCTCATAAGTCAGTTATTATTAGAATCCCATGTTATAAATAAACTGAGGCGTAGAAAAGATAAGTAACATACTCAAAGTTGCACAGCTAGCCAATGCAAAGGAGCTGGGCCTGAAACCCGGGAAATTTGACTTCAGAGCTAAAGAGGACATATGCAAACATAAAGCAGAGCTTGATAAACTGATGCGTTCTGAATTCACAAAATAGTGAAAACTTCTATTTGTATCAAATGAAGTAGGAGAAGAATAAAGACAGTCCACTATCTTCATGTCCAAACTGTACTCCCATCCCCACCAGAATTGTTCAAGTCATGTTATATGCATTTGTTTAACATCTCTCTTATCTCCTACACAGTTTATTAGTTTTCATAGTATCCCAAGTGCCTGGCACAGGGTGTAGATACAATTCTAACTTAATAACAACTTGGTTAAAAGAATGAATTGATAATCTAGGGGAAAGTGAGAATGGAGAACATAAAGTGTATATATAAAAATTAATTTAAGGATCTATGAAATCTGTGAAGGGCACTGTATAAAATTAAATCCCTCCAGAAGAACAAACGTACAGATACCAATGTGGGGAAGGGGTGGTGGGATGACTTGGGAGATTGGGATTGACATACATACGCTACTCTGCATAAAACAGCTAACTAATGAGGACCTACCTTTCAGCCCAGGGAACTCTACTCAATGTTCTGTGTGGTAACTGAGAATATACTCTAAGGAAACCATAATTGAAAAAGAAACATGTACCCCACTGTTCACTGCAGCACTGTTTACAAGAGCTAGGACATGGAAGCAATCTAGATGTCTATCAACAGAACAATAGATAAAGAAAGTGTGGTACATATAAAAAATGGATTATTACTCAGCTATAAAAATGCTGAGATGCATTTCAATTAGTTCTAATGAGGTGGATGACCCTAGAGCCTATTATAGAGAGTGAAGTAAGTCAGGAGAAAGACAGAGATCATATATTAACACATATACATGGAATCTAGAAAGATGATACTGATGAACTTTTCTGCAGGGCAGCAAAGGAGACACAGACATAAAGAACAGACTTATGGTCACAGTAGAGGAGGGAGAGAGTGGGATGACTTGAGAAAGTAGTACTGAAACACTTACATTACCATATGTAAAATAGACAGCCAGAGGAAATTTGCTGTATGATGCAGGGAACCCAAAGCCTGTGCTCTGTGACAATCTAGAGGGGTGGGATGGGGAAGAAGGTGGGAGGGAGGTTTAAGAAGGAGGGGACATATGCATACCTATGACTCACTCATGTTGCTGTGTGGCAGAAACCGTCACAATATTGTAAAGTAATTACCCTCCAATTAAAAATAAAATTAAATTTTAAAAAAGAGGGGATATATGTATATATATATAGCTGATTTACTTTGCTTACAGCAGAAAATAACATGGCATTGTAAAGCAAGTATAAGCGAAAAAAATTTTTTTTAATAAAAATGAATCTTTTTAAAAAAGAACAAAAATACTCAGAATCAGATTGTGTTCATTCCCCGACTAATTCCCACCACAGGCCCCTATCCTATTTTCCCTGTCTTTTGAATGTTGAAGAGCTTCAAGGATATCCTATTTCTACCCTGCCTCCCCTCTTGCCCCGCATTTCCTTAGCTAGGAATAACTATGTAGATGCAGCGTGCCTATTTTAGACACTGCTCTCTGGCTTTCCAGCTACAAGCCTCTGCAGACCGGCTTGTTTCTTACACATCTAATACAGCCCACAGGCAAATGGAAAAACAACACAGAAAGGAGGTCAGACCAAGATCCATCCCCCCACCACCATTTATCAGTGTGCTTTAACTGTGAGAGCTAAGAGATGGGTAAAAATTTAAGGTGCAGGGTCATTTTTTATGTCCCCTTTTTACTGAGGATCTATTCACTGCTAGACTTCTCACCTCATCTTCACCTGTCCTTGTTGGGACCAGGGACAGAGTATTTGTGGTTGAACGTGGGCAGGGAAAGCAGAGAAACTGTCTAGTTGGCTGACTTACTCTGCATTCTAACACAGAGGAGAATTACATGTAAGCTGAAGTAACCACTCACTTCTCTGCTTTCTGTAGATCATTCTAATTAAAACAAGTGTCATTATTAATTTAAATATAATAGATTTATATTTAATTAATTTATATTAATCTTATATCCTAGCATCAAATTCTTGAATATAAGATTAATATAAAGATCCTGAAGCTGGGAAAGATTCAAAACAAGAGGAGAAGAGGGCGACAGAGGATGAGATGGTTGGATGGCATCACAGATGTATGGACATAAACCTGGGCAAATTCCAGGAGACGGTGAGGGACAGGGAGGCCAGGCATGCTACAGTCCATGGGGTCGCAAAGAGTCGGACACGACTTGGTGACTGAACAACAATCTTGTATCCTACACAAATATACTTAAAATTGTGTATCTCATATGTTGTTATTAGATGTCCATGGAACATTTAGAATAACTGACACAAAGATAAACATTACTCAGTTTCAAAAAGTAGAGTTCATTTTTTGTGTGTGATTTTTATTTTTTCTGCAGTTGATGAAATATTCTCAGAGAAATGTTAATATGTGTTACTATGATTATATATATTTTTCTTTCCCTTACATTTCTTCTGATATTTGCTTTATGCATCTTTGTTTCTTTGCTGCTAGGTGTCTAATGGTTTATGATGTCTATATTCTTTATGAATTGTAGCTTTTATCATTAAAAGCATTCATCTTTGTCTCCTTAAAAATAAATAAACAAACTTTTTTTTAAAAAAACAAGTGATTTTTAACCTCCTAGGTCAGAACTCACATCGGCTCCTCTATGCTCTAGCTGCAGATGTGTTTTATTTTCCTAATATTCTCTTTAAACATATTGAGTAATATTTTTAAATTGAGAGGTTGTTTTTTTGCCCTCCACTAAGATTAGGTACATGGTAAAAATGTCCCCTTGAAATGCCTTTTAAACCTCACAATCGTTTTAACTATTGAAATAAGGAAAAGAAATAAAAGGCATACAGATTGAGAAGGAAGAAATAAAACTGTCTTTGCAGATGATGATATTGTCTATGCAGAAAATCTGAATCAACAACACCAAAAAGTTTTGGAACTAATAAGAAATTATAGCAAGATTTCAGGACACATGTTTAATATGTGCTGTGCTATGCTTAGTTGCTCAGTTGTATTTGATTCTTTGCAACCCCATGGACTACAGCTCCCCAGGCTCCTCTGTCCATGGGGAGTCTCCAGGCAAGAATACTGGAATGGGTTGCCATTCGCTCCTCCAGGCAATCTTCCCAACCCAGGGATTGAATTCAGGTCTCTCTCATTGTAGGTGGATTCTTTAACATCTGAGCCACAAGGGAAACCCTGTTTAATATACAAAATTCAATCATTTTCCAGTACATCAGCACTGAAAAAAGTGAAATTTGGAATGCACAATGCCATTTAGCTTAGCACCCAAAGAAATGAAATGGTTAGGTATAAATGTAACAAAATATATGTGGGATCTATAAAAGAAAAGCTACAAAATGCTGGATGACTAAAGAATAACTAAATAGATAGAGATTCCATGTTAATGAATAGGAAGACTCAATAGTGCCAAGATGTTAGTTCTTACCAACTTAATCTGAAGATTCAATGAAATTTCAATCTACACCCCAGGAAATTATTTGATGGATATTGACAGATCAATTCTAAACTTTATATGGAGAGGTAAGAGGTCCGGAATTGCCAACAATCCATTGAAGGAGAAGAATGAAGTTGGAAGGCTAACACTACTTAAAGACTTACTATAAAGCTATAGTAATTAAGACAACATGGAAAGAGACAAATCAATGAAACAGACTACAGAGCCCAGAAATAGACCTTCATAAATATAGTCAACTGATCTTTGACAAAAATATAAAGACAATAAAATGTAGCAAAGGTATTTTTTGTCATCAAATGGTGCTGGAACAACTAGATAACCATATGCAGAAGAAAAAAAAATAAAAAACACACCTGATACCATTTACAAAAATTAACTCAAAAACGATTTCAGGCTTAAAACTATAAAACATAAAAAAGAAAAACCTAAACAATAACATACGAGAAAATCTAGATGACCTTGAGCATGACAATGATTTCTTCAGCTACAACAGACACAATCCATTAAAACATTTTTTAATTTTTTAAATTTTTAAAATAAAATATTTATTAAAAATATTTTATTTTTAAAATAAAATAATTTAACTTTGCAGAAGACAATGTCAGAAGAAGACAAGGCAGACTTGAAACACATATTTGCAAAAGACATATCTGTTAAAGGACTATTATCCAAGATATACAAAGAACTCAAAAAAATCAATAAACAACTCAAAGAATGATGCGAAGAACTTAACAGGCACATCTCATAAAGAAGACATACAGATGGAAAATAGGTATATAAGATTCTCCGCATAATGTGTCTTTAGGAAAATATAAATTAAAACAGTGAGACACTGTTATACACCTATTAGGATATCAAAAAACCAAAGCAAATGCTAGGGAGGATATGGAGCAAAAGGAGCTTTCATTCATTGCTGTTGGAAATGCAAAATGATAGTCACTTTGGAAGACAAATTGGTGGTTTCTCACAAAAGTAAATATACCCTTCCCATTGGATCCAGCATCACTGCACTCATTGGTGTTTACCCAAAGGCTCTGAAAATTTACATCCACACAAAAACCTGCCCCTGATGTTACAGAAACTTCATTCAAAAGTTCCAAATTTGGAAACAATAAAGATGTCCTTTAGCATGCTAATCAGTAAATAAACGGGAGTACATCCAAACAATGGAATACTATTGAGCAGTAAATATCAGTCGGTTATCAAGCCATGAAAAGACATGGAAGAAATTTAACTTCAAATTAATAAGTGAAACAATCAATCTCAAAAGGCTATATACCATACGATTTCAATTACATAACATTTTACAACCTACATGATGTAATTATGTAGGTTCATCGGTTGTAAAAAAAAAAAAAATGTACCAATCTGGTAGGTGATGTCTATACCGAAAGAGCTATGGGTGTAGGGGCAGCAAATGTATGACAAATTATTGCACCTCCCCCTCAATCTTTCTGTGAACTAAAACTGCTATGAAAAATTACCTTAACAACAACAAAAACTACGAAGTTTCATATACAACCTCAACATTATAATTCTCTTCAAAAATCAATTATTTTCCTCTTGATAAAGCCTAGCAATTGTCATGACACTAGGCTCAGAGTCACCTGTCATTTGCTATTGAGCTTACGAAGATGTTTTTTTCACACAGTAGAGAAGTATCTCTGTCTCTCTCAACCTCTCTCTTTCTCTCTTAAAAGCAGGACTGCAAAGGAGAGATTAAGACAGCAAAATAACACTTATATTTAACTTACTTCCCTTACATGTTACCTGCTGGCCCCTACAGACTACTTAGATTATTAGCCTTAGTTATGGAAGACAAAATGACGCCTATTCATGGAAAAGGTATTATAGGAGTCAAATGATGCCAATAATAGATAACATTTTTCTTCACTAAGTGCTTTATATACAATGTGTAATAAATATTATTACAACCTTCATTTTACAAATGAGGAAAATAAAGTTTAGAAAAATTATGTCATTTCTTAAGAGTACACAGCTAGTTAGTTGATTAGGAATCTAATCCAGGATTCTACATCCAAGGTCATACTTTCAACTGAAGTATTAATATATACTAGCTTAAAAAATATAAAATGTTTGACTTAAGAAGCCAGAGACTAATGCTATTTGTAATTATATATTAATATTTATATTAATATGTATCGTAATGATTCCTAGAACTCTACTCAATAAGATTTCTACATGAGCATTGATAGTGTCAGTTATTCAATATCAGCATACATGAAAAATATAAAAAACAAGAAATATTCAACAAGTTTCCAGTATTAACACTTTTTCATGACTATTTGCTGGATTGGTTAATTCATGTTATTGTGATATGTTTAACTGGATTGTCAACAACTTCAACCTGAATTCTAAATGGCTTTTTCCAGGGCTATTGGTTCTGGGATATAACTTGACAGGTGGTAGGATTTTTTGGGCCAGGATCCAAAGCTGAGCCTTTGAATGCTACAGGCTTAGACAACTAGCCAGAGAGTGTGAAAGGACATTTCTCTGCATCACTTGGAATCCTAGGAAGAAACAGATGGTAGCCTAAGGAGAGTCAGACATGGAGGCAGGACACTGGGAAACGATGAGGTGCTGCCTGACTATCACCCCTAAGATAAAACAAGACCCTGATGCTGGGAAAGACTGAGGACAAAAGAAGGGGGCGGCAGAGGATGAAATGGTTGGGTAGCATCACTGACTCAGTGGACAAGAGTTTGAGCAAACTCCAGGAGATAACAGAGAACAGAGGGGCCTGGCATGCTGCAGTCCATGGGGTCACAAAGAGCCGGACACAACTGAGTGATTGAAGAAAATCATCAAGATAAAACAGCAAGGAAAGGAAGCAGTTACCAGAACATGGAGACAGAGACCTCTGTGGAAATGATCCGCTGAAGTGCTACAGCTTTGGTTAAAGAAAGCAGTCAGCACTTGTGATGTCACAGGAATGGATCCAGGAAAATCAATCCCAGCACCGCACTTTCTTCAGGTCTCCCTTTTCCTGTCAGTTCTTGGCCCAGGGCAGAAGGAAAGAGAACTCATTGATGCAATCTAACAAATCAGCTCTCCCAAAGCACAAAGCAAGGTGGAAAAAGGCAGAGAATATGTCTGGAATGGAGGCAGATACTCACCACACAAACCTTGGCTCAAATGACTACAAATTTCAGGCTGACAGACCTTTTTTCAAAAGTTCAAAAGGGCAAACCATTAAGTACCCTGCATTTAACTGGGTAAGACTAACAAAAAAGGCTGTCACAGAATTTTGATAAGCTTAGAAGTCTAGTTTTACACCTTTCCTAAAGCATGAGTCTTTGATAAAAATACTACTAAAACAGTAGTCTCATCCACTCTCAGTCTGAGCATCTGACATGATACAGAATTTCTTTATTCCCGAATCAGACAAGATTCCTTAAGTTGCCAGAGACAGAAATCCAACTCAGATCACTGATGTAACTTGGAATTCCCAATGTGGCATTCAAGCAAAGATGGATGCAGCAGCCCAAACACTATCACCAGGTATTGTCGTTAATGCCATTTTATGGGGCACAGAGAAGTTAATTTGCCCTAGTTTATTTGGCTAATAAAATAGCATATGTACAAACAGTTTTGCTTCCTATGTCTGTACTATGATCCATTACAAAAATCAAAACACATAGCAACACTATATAAATATTTGAGGAAATTTTTCATTCAAAAATGGAAATGGAAATTCTTCCAATATAAGAGACCACTTCCAGCTATCAAATTGGCATGTTTAAATAATAATAATATTCAAAATTAGTCAGCAAGAAATGCAAACTTTCTTTTGCTGCTAGTGGAATTTGTATAGCAATAATGAAAAATAATTTGCACTATATTACCAGAGCCTCAGAAACATATGTTCTTTGGAGACAACCTATGGAAAGTATTCAAATTTATAATTACAATAATGCTAAATGCTATGAAAAAGAACAGAAACAATCTAAACACTGAGCACTTAGACACTGATTAAATAACTTTTGAGATATCCACTCAATGGAATACAAAGCAGCCATTAAAAATGCTGATAGACAATGCTAAATAATACACTCATAAGTTCATTTCATTTCACTGAATGAGCTCAAAAAATATACAAAGTGAACTCAGAGAAATTAGAATGGAAGAGGAGGGGCTAATTATCTCATACAGATCCTCAACAGAATTCATTTACACAGAAGAGTCCCTTAAGCTTTCAATTCACAGAAATTTGACTCCTACAAATCTAACCCAGGAGCAAATCTACAACAGAGGGTGAGAATATCTGAATTAAGTGAGAGATAGTGGAGCCTGCACCCCACTTTGGTAATGGAAAATATTTATGACTATATTATGTTCTGTCAGAAAGAGCACTGGCAGTAATAGCCGATTCACTTTGTCATACAGTACAAATTAATATGACACTGTAAAACAACTACACACAAATAGAAATTAGTTAAAAAAAAAAAAAAAGACAAGAAAAGAAAAAGACATTCTGGAGGCCTCAAGGAAATGACTTCTGTTTTCGCTCCTGTGAGATCTTTCTCACTTTCTGAATCTGATTGAAAAATGAAGTCTTAATCATATGGAAGGAAATGGTTCCCCTCTGCTTTGTATTGGTCAAGCCACACAATTTGAGGCATTGTATTTTTTAATACAAAATAACACCATGTTTGTCTTGGAATATATGAAAAATAAGGAAAACTTAAAAAAAACAATGAAAGGAGAGAAAATAACCATAACCTACCACTAGTAGTCCCACTTTTAACATTTTGTATACAAAATGTTAAAATTCTGTATTTTAACATTTGTAGAAAAAGTTCTACAATTTTCCCATGGAAACATACACCTTTTTTACATACATGAAATCACATTCTGTATCCTGTGCTATTAATATAAGGCTTTTTCACTTACTGAAATAATGTAAACATCTTTGCCTATCTTTGTATACCCTAAAGAAGGATATTTACCACTGAAAAGTGAATTTATTGTTAAAAATAAAACAACAACAACAACAAAAACTAAGGGTTCTCAAGCGGAGAGAGCAAGAAAGCAAGCAATGTTATGGTTGCCACTAGGTTCGTTTAAGGATGAGAGGACAAGGAAGAATACTAGTTGTTATTAACAAGACCTTTTGCTAAGTACTTTACATTCATGAACTCATCCTAATCATCACTTTTGGAGGGAGGAACGCTTATTCTTCATTTCCCATGAGAAGAAATTGAGTCCGAGAGGTTCTGTGCCTTGTCCAAGGTTCAGTTCAGTTCAGTCGCTCAGTTGTGTCTGATTCTTTGTGACCCCGTGGATGGTAGCATGCCAGTTCCAGTTCCCTGTCCATCACCAACTCCTGGAGCCTACTCAAACTCATATCCATCAAGTCGGTGATGCCATCCAACTGTCTCATCCTCTGAGGTCCCCTTCTCCTCCTGCCTTCAATCTTTCCCAGCATCAGGGTCTTTTCCAATGAGTCAGTTCTTCACATCAGATAGCCAAAGTATTGGAGTTTCAGCTTTAGCATCAGTCCTTCCAATGAATATTCAGGACTGATTTCCTTTAGGATGGACTAGTTGGATCTCCTTGCAGTCCAAGGGACTCTCAAGAGTCTTCACCAACAACACAGTCCAAAATCGTCAATTCTTCAGTGCTCAGCTTTCTTTATAGTCCAAGTTAATTTCTTTTTTTGGACAAATATCTATCAAATGTTCACTACCTTTCAGTCACTGGGTTAAGAACTGTGCATACAAAGTTAAACAAGTCAGAAAAATTCCCTCTCTGAAGAAGTTGATGTGCCAGAGAGGAAGATAAGAAATGGACGAGCAAACAAATAACTAATATAAACAAACAGGTTCTTCCACTCAAATACCACCCCCAAAAAAATGAGGTCCAGCTTGGGCTTTTCTAGAAGGGGTCCCCTGTGTCCTGAAACCACTAGGGCATCAGTTCAGTTCAGACTCCAAGGCTTTCCTCTCCTTAACTCTTTTACCTAGGGCATGATGCTGGCTAATAATATGCACCCCACAATGAAGCTCATATCATGAAAGGTTTTCTTTCAAAATCAGTGATCATGAGACTTAGGGATCAAAATATGGGAAAACACCATAGTTTGTATTTTCAAAGTATATTGCATACTGCCTAAGAGCCTGATATCTGGAGCCAGATAGTTCAAAACTATAACCAGTTACTAGATAAGAGGGCTTGGGAAAGCTATTCAACTATTCCTGGCCTTGATTTTTTTCCTGTTTATAAAATGAGAACAACAACAACAAAAAAGAATAATAAAAGTACTTATTTCATAGGTTATTGTGAGCACTGAATGAGTTGATACATGTAGAGAACTTTGAACAGGGCCAAGTACATAATAAATGTTTAGTAAGTGTTATTACAAAAACATTTTGAGCTTATTTCTGTGTGTGATGTTAAAGGATGTTCTAATTTCATTTTTTTCCATGCAGCTGTCCAGTTTTAAATTTATAAACAGCTCATGCAGCTTAATATCAATAAAACAAACACTCCAATCAAAAATGGGCAGAAGACCTAAAGAGACATTTCTCCAAAAAAGATATACAGATGGCCAAGCAGCACATGAAAAGATGCTCAGCATCACTATTTATTAGAGAATGCAAATCAAAACTGCAATGAGGTATCACGCATACTAGTCAAAATGGTGAGTCTCAAAAAATCCACAAATAGTATATGCTAGAGAGGGTGTATAAAGAAGGGAGCTCTCCTACACTGTTGATGTGAATGTAAATTGGCATAACTAGTATAGAGAACAGCATGGAGGTTCCTTAAAAAACTAAAAATAGAGTTACCACATGATCCTGCAATCTCACTCCTAGACATATAACTGGAGAAAAAAAATGATCCAAAACGATCCATGCACCCCAATATTCATTGCAGCATGGTTTGCAATAGCCAAAACACAAAAGTAACCTAAATGTCCATGGACAGAGGAATGGATGAAGGCAATGCGGTACATATATACAATGGAATATTACTCAGCCATTAAAAAGAATGAAATAATGCCATTTACAGCAACATGGATGAGCCTATAGATTGTCATGCTGAGTGAAGTAAGTCAGACAGAGAAATGTCATATGATATCACTTGTATGTGAAGTTTAAAAAGAAAAAATACAAATGAACTTATTTATAAAACAGAAACAGGCTCACAGTCTTAGAGAATTAACTTATGGTTACCTGGAGAAAAGTGATATTTAGGGAGTTTGCAATTGACATGTACACACTAATATATATAAAATGGATAACTATCAACAACCTATTGTACAGCACAAGGAACTCTGCTCAGTATTATGTAACAAACCAAATGGGAAAAGAATTTGAAAAAGAATAGATACGTGCGTGTATATATATATACACATATATATATATCTCACAACATTGTTAACCAACTATGCTCCAATATCAAATAAAATTTTTAAAAATCATTTTCTTAAATTAAACAAATAAAATAAAATGGAAATAACAACAAAAACAATTCTTATCTCATAGGTTATTGTGAGTACTGAATGACTTGAAACATGTGGAGAACTTTGAACAGGGCCAGGTACCAAATAAATGCATTGTAAGTGATATTACTATAGCATCGTGATATGATATCATAGGACCTGGGGCCTTGGAGGTACCAATGTGTACTCAGTAGGAGTTGAGCACGTATTGGCATCATATAGGCCCTACATTCACTGCCTGAGTAATACTGAACATTCCCCTATATTTATTTTTCTTGACCTTAAAAATGCGGAGTTCAACAGTACTTACTTTTGGAGAGTGTTTTGAAAATAAGATAAGGTAGCATGAAGAAGAAAGGATTGGGCACTGTGCTTAGCACATAGCATGATGCAACTAAAGTAACTATGATTAAAGCTACAGTCACAGAACATATTAGAAAGGAACTTTCCCACCCACTTCTCCAAGCTGGTCCTCTTAAGGGGACATCAGGGCCTCTGGCCTTTAATTCACTGACACCTCCACTGGTCAGGAGAACAATTTCTTTCTTTGTCATATGAGAAGCTTACTATAAATAAGACTAAATCAAGAAGGCTTGAGAGTAGTGTGTGTGTGCATATACTGAAGAAATGAATAGGCCTTGTAATCTGAGAGTGTACCTTCCTACTAGCAGACTTTCTTTCCATTGTGCTTTCTATTATCATACCATTTTAAAACTTCTCTAGGTACCCTTTCACCAATCCTTCCTCCCCTCATCCTGGCTGACTTCACTCAGTATGACGTCTATAGCTCCATCCATGTTGCTGCAAATCGTATTATTTCATTATTTTTAACGTCTGAGTAATATTCCATTGTATATATGTATGAGATAGGGAGTTTGGGATGGACGTATACATACTGCTGTATTTAAAATGGATAACCAACAAGGCCCTACTGTATAGCAATTGTAACTCTGTTCAGTGTTATATGGCAGCCTGGATCGGAGGGAAGTTTGGAGGAGAATGGATGCATGTTTAAGTATGGCTGAGTCCCTTCACTGTTCACTTGAAACTATCACAACATTGTTAACTGGCTACACCCCAATACAAAATAAAAATGTTTTACAATAAATAAAAAATTCTCTGAGTTTATCACAGTATCCAAATTATTTTCTTCTTTTGATTCTCTGGACATACTCAAAAAAAGAAGCCAACAAATGAGTTTTGCCATGAGATTTAATGTGGTGCTTTACAGGAGTCCCCTTAACACTATGTTACACTAAACTTGTGACCCATTTTCCCCATGACTCTCAGCCAGGACTGATGCTTTCTTTGCTGTCTTGTAATGCCAGGAATGCATTTTCCCCTAGAGTGTCAGAGAGTCTCTGATAATTGAGCAAAGCCTGTATCTCTCATTTTGCCTTTTTCATAATTCCAAGGTTTAGCCACTGATTCTTAAGTATTGATGCAATTGATGTGCTAGAAAACTGAATTTTACTTGGAGGAATTAGATACACCTGCTTCCATGATGTTTTCTCTTCACTGCAATCACTATTCAACTGCACATTTAACAAAGTTTCCTGAGTTCCTACTATGTACACTGCATTCGGGTTCAGCATTGAATGAGACAAGTGAGTCCTTGATTTACCGACTGTACCTTTCAGTGAGGGTTACAGACAATTCACAAATACACAAATAAATTGTATCCTGAAAATAAAAAATAGGGAGTGAACAGAGTTGGAGATTCCAGAACAGAAATATCGGGAAAGACCTCTAACTAGCACTAAGACCTGTGCTATACTAAGATGTGGATGCAAGAAAGACACAGTAAGGTAAAGTTCAGAGGAAAATGAGTCAGGATAAAGTAGGAAGTGAAACATTCTTGAGGTAAAAATAAATTTGGTAAATTAAGGCACAAAAAGAAGAACTAAGTAGCTGGAACATAGGGATGGGAAGTCAGAGATGAATAAATAATCAAAGGTATCCCAGTAGTCCTGCTTGCTTAAGGCTTGGAAGGAACTTTGGTTCATGATGTCTTGTTTTTGTTAATAAAGTAATTAGAGGTGAAAAGGATGACAATTACAGTGCTGAAGATACAGGTTTGTCCTATCACTGCTATTTAGTGATGCGGCACCACTTTCTGCGACTATATGACATAAGCAGAGATCACTCTTGATTGGCGTCCACACTCACAATCTCACTATAATACTCCAAGGCAGGATACAAGAAACTGACATTTAAATGTGGTTCTTCTAAGCCTTGGTTTTCTCATCTATAAACAAAGCTAATAACAAATAAACACAAGCACATGATATTCAAGCACCAAGCTGCAACAGTAAAACATTAAAACCAAAGAGAGATTTACACTCAAAGTAAAGAACCCGCCTGCCAATGCAGGAAACACCAAGAGCCCTGGGCTCGGAAGATCCCCTGTAGGAGGAAATGGCAACCCACTCCAGTGCTCTTGCCTGGAGAATCTCAAGGACAGAGGAGCCTGGTGGGTTACAGTCCATAGCGTTACAGAGAGTCAGACACAACTGAAGTGACTTAGCACACACTCACTGTAGCATCAATAGACATGATATGGGAGGAGCCAAGTGCCCAACAACAGATGAATAAAGAAAGAAAAGGTGGTATATAACAATACTTAAAATGGAGCATTAGTCAGCCTTAAAAAGTAGGAAATTCTACCATATGCAACAACATGGATGAACCTGGTGGACACTATGTTGAGTGAAATAAGCCAGTCCCAGCAGAGCAAACACTGCATGACTCCACGTACATGAGGAATCTAACATACTCAAACTCAAAAGAAGCAGAGGAAACAACCACAGTTGCCAGAAGGTGGGAGGGGGGCTACAGGGAGCTGTTCAGTGGGCATAAAGTTTCAGTTATGCTAGGTGAATATGTTTTAGAGAGATCCGCCACAGAACACAGTGTCTGTCTGTAGCTGTTGTTGTTCAGTCAGTCATGTCCGATTTTTGTGACCTCACGGACTGCAGCATGCCAGGCATCCCTGTCCTTCACTATCTCCCAGAGTTTGCTCAAACTCATGTCCACTGAGTCAAGGATGCCATCTAGTCATTTCATCCTCTGTCACTCCCTTATCCTCTTGTCCTCAATCTTTACCAGCATCAGGGTTTTTTCCTCAATGACCCAGCTCTTAACATCAGGTGGAGTATTGTAGGTTCAGCTACAATTGCACAATTACAATTCTACTATTATACACTTCAGCTACATTTTTTTTCAGCTACAAAGTATTGGAGCTTCAGCATCAGTCCTTAAAATTAATATTCAGAGTTGATTTCCCTTAGGATTGACTAGTTTAATTTCCTTGCTGTCCAAAGGACTCTGAAGAGTCTTTTTCAGCACCATAGTTCAAAAGCATCAATTCTTCAGCATTCAGCCTTCTTTATGGTCCAACTCTCACATCTACACATGGCTACTGGAAAAATCATAGCTTTGACTAAACAGGCCTTTGTCAGCAAACCGATGTCTCTCCTTTTTTTTAAAATGCTAAGTTTGTCATAGCTGTTCTTCCAAGGACAAGTGTCTTTTAATTTTGTGGCTTCAGTCACCATCCACAGTGATTTTGGAGCCCAAGAAAATAGTCTGTCACTGTTTTCATTTTTTCCCCATCTACTTGCCATGAAGTGATAGGACCAGATATATAGTTACCAACACAGTATTGAGTGTCCCAGAGTTGAAGAAGAGAGTTCTCATATTAAGTGCTCTTACCACAAAAAATAAAAGAAAAAGAACACAAGAAACTATGATGGATATCTTTATTATCTTGATTGTGGTGATAGTATCATGACTATTTGCATATGTCCAAACTCAAATTGTGTATACCAAATATTTGCAGTTCTTTGTATATCAGTTATACTTCAATAAAGCTGTTTAACAGGCAGCTAGACTGTTTTTTTTTTTAAGCTGCATTTCTGAGATAGTGTGGTGTTAACCTCTATTTTGGTTTCTGCACTTACGCAACAACTGGGTAAACTACCTTCGTAGAAATTCAGCCTTGTGCTCATGGGCATGCATGACTCTGCAATACACTTTCAAGATATAAATCATTTTCTATTTACTTTTTTATGCTTTATAATGATGCTTGTGGCTGAAAGGTAACCAATTTTCTGATTGTTTATAGTCAGCAGGGTTAATTTTTTCAACTGGCCAGAAAATGTCAAGCCCATTGGAAGCATTATTCACTTCATTAGCTAATGTAGTTTAATGTTTAGGGCATCAAAGGAAAGGCACATTTGAAGAATACCTTGGAATAAGATCAAGCATATTATTCAAAAGGGAAATTCTCTACTTAAATTACCATCATCACTACAACTGATTATCTTTTCTCAGAAAATGACCCCATATGTCTGTATGTCAAATGACTGTATATGTCATTTCCCAGATAGCCCTCAGCCATGCTTAAAAAATCCTTTATAACCATTATATAATCATTCCAACAGCAAATATTTATTAATCTCTTAATATGCACAAGGCTCTTGGATGAGCATTTTAAATAAATTGCTGCAGAGAATACTCATGACATTCTCCTGAGGAAGGAACTATTGCTCTCATTTTGCAAATGAGGAAATGGATGCTTCCAACACGCTAGCTAGGACAGAGCTGACATGCATCTGAGGCATCAGCAGTCAAGGTCTGAGGGTGTGAGTACAGGGACTGGCCTTGGCTGTTTCTTGGTCATGGCTTGAAGTCAAGGAATGGGCTATTTCAAGGTTTCAATGCCAGTGAAAAAACATGCTAGTATTTTCAGCTTGATTCCCAGCTCTGCACCAGCTTTGCATCTAGCCTTTCTTGTTTCACTCGAATCTATTTTACTGGAAAGTTAACCACTGCGAGTAGAGATACACCATTGTCCTGGGTGCTCCTCTCCAGATACCACATGACCCAGATCATTCCCTACTGCTTGGAATGCATCTCCTGAAACTGTCCCTTCCATGCACTTGCTCCAGCCATATGGACTGTGTCGCCAGCATGTGATACAGTGCTAGCACATAGTGGGTACCCAATAAAATCATGTTAAATGTATTTTCAACCCTACAGTGGGAAACATCACCTTACGATGTTAGTTAAAACACAGTTTTCAGATTTTTATTTTTATTCCTATTCAAACATCACATCCTGGGCAAAGAAATTAATTGACAGACAAACCAGGTGCAAAATTTGCTCAGTTACTAAAGTAGAGATTGTCATCTGACATTCTAAATGAGAGCTCATTTTTTTATTTAATGTGCAGCAAAGAAAGTGATAATAATGACCTCAAATCAAAAAGAAATAGACCTCCAAGTAAGAAATCTTCTAATTTGACATGATTCAAACTTACAGCTGCCTCAAAAAAAAAATCAAATAATTTATTTAGTATTTGACATAAGGTTGTCAGAATTCCATCACAGGGGTAAATCAGTCTCATAGTATAATTTCCAGGAAAAAAAGTAACCAAAAATAATAATAATGTTAGAGAAGAGTATCATTTCAACAACTTTTAAATAGATTAGATGAATACTCCAGCAACATTTGACCCATTTTATTTTTGCTAATTATTTTTTCCCTGCTTATGCAATGGTAAGCCCTCAGCCATTAAAAAAAAAAAAAAAAGTTGTGTTTTTTCGATCAGTCTTATTTATAGACCAGTAGATCTAATATCCCAATATCCCAAAGCTGATGCTGAAACGTCTGTCCCAATAAAGCAGAAGGTGAATTTCCTGCTTTCACATTCCTATTCTGTGAGTAGGAGTAGACCATACTCAAGTGCCTAAGAGATGGCAAAGCTCACAGGATGAGATGAACACCAAGCTGGCAACAAGTGTGCAAGGGAAGGTGGGAAGAGAAACTGCCCATGTTACCATTTTCTCAAAAGTTAGCCCTTGGAAAACACAGGGGGAAAGTGCTCTGGCTGGATCTATGAATGATCCTCATTAAAAATGAAAAGCCCCCCCCCCCCCCGCAAAAAAAAAAAAAGAACAAAGAACAAACCGTTATCCACTGACATGGAGCCAGCGTTTGTACTTAGAGTTCAGCAGATCTGCTGTCTGCTCTTTGCCACCTATGAAGTCTGCGACTTAAGAACATAGTTTAAACTCTCCAATCCCCAGTTTTTCCCCGATAAAATGAAATAATAATTCCTAGCTCAGAAGTGTGTCCAGTGATAATCAAAACAGACTCTTTAGAAAGAAAGTTCTTAGTAGAATAAAATGTCAAACACTTGTTCTTTGAAGCAGTTTCCCAGGCAGTGAAGAATGACTGGAATTGGTCCACTTTCCCTGAAAACCCAGTGAATGAGCTGAAGGACGTGACCCTTGCTCTTGAAACCTTCATTTTCTGATCTGTCAAATGGGAATATAACAGTATCTCTTTGAGCCAGTTGCTTCTGTTTCTTCCTCACAATCACTCTCTGTACTTGCCCATCTTGCTCTCACTTCTGGGAGATGATCTCTGTGGAGCAAATCGGCGGCCGGCTGCCTTGTATCTAATCTCCAGCAGAATGTGGCTCATAGCAAGCACAGAGCAACACAAGATTCGAGGAAAGTGAGGTATAGGTGTTCATGACTCTAGATCACTTCCTATTAGGTCTCAATGGCGTGCCTGCTGATCTACCCAAACCATCAATTCTGTTAAAGGGTCCTCTCCTGTGACCACAGCTACAAGCTGAACTAAGCTAAAGACCCTTTTCCCTCCTCCAAGCCTAGAGGTGGCAACACCTGCACCATCACCCAGTCCCTGAAAAAAGTAAAGATTAACGTGTTCAAGATGCACAAGAAGGTTCACCACTGAGAACCAGCTGCAGTTCCATGAGCACATACCTTGCCTCTCTCTACTGTGATCACAACTTTATAGTCACTTAGTTAAAATTTATCTCATATAATGTATTGTTTCCTTCCAAGACCAAAACCACAGTTGATATAATAGGAAGAGGAAGAGCCTGTGGAAACTAGCCCTGCTGATGGAATTCTGAGATGAGGTTGTCCCTATATCTGAGGAGGACACAGATACTCTCCTTGTAAGAGATAAATGAAACAGCAGTATTCTATGTGATGCACTAGCATTTATAATTATTTGAGTAATCACTGAAGATGGACTGTCATGGAGTTTAAACAGAAGATAACAAAAGGAGAGATTAAGATTTAGGCTGTAACCCTAAGTTTCTATGGTGACAATATTGATCAGGAGGCTTGGGGGGTTAGTTAGTTATTTCTAGAGAGCCTAGAGAGCTGATGGACCCCTGAGAAAGAGTAAATTGGAGTCTCTAACTGTCAAGCTCATAATTCAAGTAGAAAATCAGAAAGCTTTGATGATAACTTTGCAGTAGCACTTTTTCTCCTGTAGCCATAGGGCTAGTGGGTCTGTGATGGAACCCAGGGTCTTGTGGTAAGTAACCCTCAGCTGGGTACCAACCAGAGGCTCAGCTCCACCACATATTTTATGTAATGGCTTTGATGGAGAAGGGTGAGACTCTGATCATGAAAAAGGGAAATGTGGGCAGAACACAGACGAGGCTAAGGGTTTGTGTCCCTAAATTTCCCTGACAGAGGCAGATATCCTGAATAAAAAGCAATACAAGGTAAATCCTAGCATATTCAAGGCAGAAAATTCAAGGCCCCATCTGGGAAGCAACAGTTTATATGACAAAAGAGCTATAGAATACTGCCAATTTATATCAAGAGGTGTACACTGGGGCAGCATGCATGAGAGGGACACTAATGGGAGCAAAACTGGCCAAAATATAATGTGGCATTTAGGCCAAAATTTGTTATATGGGTTCACTCACCTCATTAGGAGTAGAAAGAATAGTCTTTGTTGGCTAATTAAACTTGGGTTCAAGAATGGCCCAAGGACAATGAAGTTGATATGTCAGAATTTTCCTGGCAGATGTAGACAGGAACAAGTCAGAATGCTTAGGGAGATGGGAATGGTAGACTAGGCCACATACATATACCCTCTTCAGCCATGTTCTAACTATCGCAACTCCAAGAGGCTCAAAGGACACACTCTTCACCAAAATCTTTAAAACACATCCATGAAAAGGCACTGGCTTCTTTTAAAAACAGTATACTGTCCATCCCTCTATGATAGAGACAACTAGAAACTTTGCAACTAGAGTTGCAAAGAAAATTACTTTCCTGATCTCAGTGGAAATAATAGGACTGTATGGTAACAGAGGGTGGGGGAATAATCACTATTATAAGCTACACAAGGAACAGAGTGGTGGAGTGTTTTGATGTAAAGGTTAAAATGACAATGGTTAGTGGGCTATTGTGTCATTAGACATTACGTAGATACACAGTTTTTGGACTTCGACTTGACATATGTGAGTAAGAACAACCCAAGTATTAGTGATATGGTAAGAAATCTAATTCAAATTAGGGGGCTGATTATGACCTCTTACATACTGTTCAGACATAAACTAATTTATAAATCCAAACTCCCCTCCATCTGAGGACAATCTCAACAACTAACCTTTGGCGTATATTATAAATATTCATCCAAGTCTTCCTTGAGGGGATCTGTAGACATTTAAAAATTTAATGGAGTTATTAGGTACTGACTCGGTACTGAAGTAAGCCCCCTGAGACCCAAAACACTATTGTGAAGTACCAGTCCTAATGTCAGTCAGGTGATAGACCAATTCTTGACCAAGGCCATCTTCCAGTAGGTCCCGCAGACAACTGACCCATGTTTCTTTCTCTAGTCCTAGAACATAGTGGGAATAGATGTTATAGGACTCTCAGCTTTGCTCCTTGATCCACTGAGTGAGTGCTAGCATGTTAAGAAGGACTCAGTGGAAGCCCCTGGAAAAGTTCCCCACTCTGGTGTATGCCAATATATCAATAGTTTTATTCACGGGAATGGAGATTGAAGAGACTAGGAGAAGGGTGATTAGGTTCACCATCAAAGACTAAAAATACAGAGGTAGTATCACTACTCTGGCATTTGGCCAGAGCTATTTACAGTAAGACATTATTTAAATTTAAAAGCATGTGCAGATTTCGCATCATTAAAATAACAGCAATAGTAACAATTATGTAAACATTGATGTGACATTTTTACCTTTTATCCAGGAGCCATAACTAGAGTCAATATAGAAAAAATCCAATCGAAAAGAAGCTTATACAGTAGAGGGAAAGGAGGGAGGCTTAAAAATATAAGTCTAAGATGTGTTCAAAGAATATAGATTCCTCTGGAACCACAGTCAATAAAGCATTAGACCTTGCAAGTCCCAGCCCAGCAACCCCACAGAAAGACTTCCCATAATGGGTCATCCTTCTCATGACCCAATTTCACTCTTAATATTAAATATAAAATCTGTGGAGGAGGGCAATAATTTTAGACAGATTAAGTAACACTTTATCTAATTATTCTGAATTTTTTTTCATTTCACCCAATGAGAAACTTAGGAACTCTGATATTTGAGATCTATCAGCATTACATAAGATGATCCAACAAAACTGGAAGTAAGAGAGTTTCATTCATAACCTAAGAGCCAATCAATCTCTTCTCCTTTTGCCCAGGGATCTTTATTAGCACAGTTTTTTCTGGTACCAAGTAGCAATTAGATTTAATTTTATCATCCTCTTGGTTTCCAAATCAGCAAAGTTGGCTGATGACTTCCTCAACTAATATTTGGGATCATTGAAGACGTCACCTTTCCTGACTTACATTTTCCTAGAGGACTCTGTTTCAGGGTTTTCTGCCTCAGTCTTCCCATAGGAGTCTAAGGGACTCAGAACACTTGACCTATTTTCTGGTGAAGCCTTGATTTCCAGTAAGCTCACAAAGAACAAAGTCTGCAATCATTTGGTATGCATATGCCTCTAAAAGCACATGTCCTGTTAGATAAACCATGACAAGTCTCTGATGTGCCAAGAGTGAAAAAAGAATGGCTTCTTAGCTAGTCAGGAAATACAAAATAAAACAAAACATGCAGAGTCCCAAAGCTAAACCTTGTAAGGTTATAAATGAGTATAAGTTTCAGGTATCAGGGAATTCTTCCCAGTTGCTTAAGTGCAGGAGCTTTTGAAACCACAGGTTACTGTTAAAAAGAGGTTTGGACAAAACCCTCAAGGTATGTATAAAATCAAGCACTTCATCTGTATCTGTCTATACTATCCAAACAGTTTTTCAAACCTATGATCTGAGTCCCATTAGAAATTAGGAGAGTGTCAGAGAAAGAGGTCATTTACAAAAGGAGAAAAGTAGGACCCCATTAGGATAGAGAAAATGTTATTCTTCTTGACTAATATATTTAACACCATTTCTGGCATGATGCTTGACAAAGAGAAGGTATTTGATATGTTTGAATGAAAGTATGGCAAGAAGAGAAATATGGTAGGCTGAAGATTTTTGGTATAAAACACCTACCTAGTTGATTCCTCATTTCCCCATAGGCTGAGCTTCAAGCCATCACAAGTTACTTCCTCCAGAAAAATACAACTCTTCTAGAATACTTTTTTTTATTTTGATTATAAAAGAAATAAAAATCAGGCATGCAGGATTAATTACTCTTTCATTATTTTGTCCTAACAACAACTGTGCTTACCAGCATTTCAACTAGGATACAGTTTATTTAATATATTATTATACTGTACAAATAGTAATCTTAAGGAAATAAATATCTCTTACTGAGTGTCCCAATTATATTCTTGGTATCATCAAATATGAGAGTTGAACCATAAAGAAAGTCGAACACCAAAGAACTGATGCTTTTGAACTGTGACGTGGAGAAGACTCTTGAGAGTCCCTTGGACAGCAAGGAGATCAAACCAGTCAATCCTAACAGAAATCAACCCTGAATATTCATTGGGAGGACTGATGATGAAGATGAAGCTCCAATGCTTCCACCACCTGATGTGAAGAACTGACTCATTGGAAAAGACCCTGATGCTGGGAAAGATTGAAGGCAGGAGGAGAAGGGGATGACAGAGGATGATGGTTGGATGGCATCACCGACTCAATGGACATGAGTTTGAGAAAGCTCTGGGAGTTGGTGATGGACAGGGAAGCCTGTGTACTGCAGCCCATGGGGTCACAAAGAGTCGAACACAATCGAGCAACTGAACTGAACTTATCTTCAAATAAGCTTCTCATCCTCTTTTCTATATTATTTCCCTTAATTTTTTTTGTCCTTATCTTCTCCTACCCCAGTAATATTGACCCATTTTGTTCCCTTCTGCTTCTGTATTTGTGATGAAATGTTTTCTGTATATCTTCTGCTTCTTTGACTAAAATATTATTCATGTCTCCTTGATGTAGCAATTTAATTACTCTCTCAAGAACAAAACCATATCTAATCTTAATTTTCCCTTCTTCCTCATAATTGGATAATTGCATATTTGGTAGCTTAATCATTGTGTGTGCTCAAGAAAGAGAAAACCTTTTAATATGGTAAAGACACCGCTTTATTTAGTTAGCAAAAAGGATTAATGGGGCTTGGTGGACTTGTGAGTAGATTACTTTGTAGTTTCCACATCCTATTAATAGTACCTGGGGCCAAAGGGACTTCTGTTCTTAATAAAAGAATGGCTTCTTATAGACAGATTTTGAAATCTAAGGAGAATTGAATGGAACATATTTCTTAGAACTAAAAAGCCTGTGCTTTTACTAGCATGGGGTCATTGTGGTTCCTGTTGAATTGATTGTCCAAAGCAGTCACAGCCTTTGTGAAAATGGTAGAAAGTGTGTCCAGAGAATGAAATATCTCAAGGTCAAAAAACTTGTTCAGGCCAAAATTTGTAAGGATTTCTTATTAAAGTTTCATGACTGAACACCCTGGGGTCTACAAGTTAATTGATTTTTTTTTTTCTATCCACCATGGGTAAAACAGATGATCAGGAATGTTTAAAGCAATCCTCCCAACACTAATCCCTAGCCTAAGGAAAGGTTCCCAGGGAGTGAGAACCACTGAAGGGAATCACTGACTACTTCACTCTTCCTTGTGTGCAATGTGTGAGACAGTCAATTCAGCTTATGAGCATCAGGCAGCTCTGATGACAACTGATGCCCCCTATGGCTATAAAAGTATCTGCCCCAACTCTATTCCACTCCTTGCCTCTTGAAAATGCTGAGGAAAACGGGCCAGTTGCCAACTCTACAACTCCTCCAAATGACATGAAAGGAAATTCTTTTTTTAATCACAGTGAAGTTTACTAAATACAGTGAAGTTTACTAAAGTTCACTGTGTTGAACATTTGAGGTTAGTGCCTGCATCTTATCTGTCCTGATGTCTAACACAGAGTGAAAATACCCAACATGATTGATGATCAATAAATGACAAAAGAAGAGCAGCCGAAAAACAGACAGAAAGAAAGAAATAAAGGTAACAGACAAGCAAGGAGGCAAAAATAAAGGAAGATGGAAAGAAAGGAAAGATTAAAGGAAAAAGGGTGAGACTGAAGTGGAGGGGGAAAATGAGGAAAAGAATAATAAAAGAATAAACTGCAGAATGAGAGAAATCACTAGAGCTTGGAATCAGATATACTTCATTCTAATTACTTCCTGATCTAAAACTGGAGACTAATTCTATCACTTTGCAAGATTTTGTGAATAGGAGAATAAGTTATTTTAAAGTCCTATGTATGTCTCACTCTGGTCAGGGTACCACCTTTCTCTCTAGTCTCCATTTCTCCTCAAGGAGTCCTAGCTCCCATTTATGAAACCTTTGGTCTATTAGAGTGAGGTTGTCCAAAGAGATTGAAAACATGGACAGAGACGGTCATCAACCACGAATAATCCCGAATTCAGTGAAATGAGGACAAGCAGGAATGAACTGACACATTAACACTTGAAAACTTTCCCCTGTGTCATATTATAAGACATACAAACATGGTAAATGTTAAGTCAAAGGAAGCTATTCTTATTCATCAAGACAGGGTGGACCCAGTGCCCAATTAAATGATAATGTAATGACTGAAGAATACTCAAGCAACCCGAGTAACTGTTACCATCTTCCTCAAAGGCAAATGGACCCTTACCCAAACACATGGCTCCCAAGGTAAGGCATGATGACACACACACACACACACACACACACACACACACACACACACACACA
>ML661893.1:8163135-8176713 GCA_007570785.1 Antilocapra americana
CACACACACACACACACACACACACACACACACACACACACACACACCCTATGGTCAATTAATCTTTGGCAAAGGAGGCAAGAAAATACAAAGGAAAAAAGACAGTCTCTCAGGCAAATTGTGTTGGAAAAGCTAAACAGCAACATGTAGTCAATAAAGTTAGAATACTTCCTCATAACATACACAAAAATAAACTTGGTTTAAAGAATTAAATATAAGACTAGGTACCATGAAATTCTTAGAAGAGAACATAAGCAAAACATTCTCTGACATAAATCACAGCAATATTCTCTCCCAAGGCAATAGAAATAAAAGCAAAAATAACCAAATGTAACCTAACCAAACGTAGAAGCTTTTGTACAGCATAGGAAGTCATCAACAAAAGAAAAGACAACATATGGGATAGAAGAAAATATTTGCAAACAATTTGACTGGCAGGCCTTAATTTCTAAAATATACAAATAACTCATACAACTCAGTATCAAAACAAGCAACCCAATCAAAAAAATGGATGGAAGACATAAACAGACAATTCTCCAAAGAAGACATCCAGATGGCCAGCAGACACATGAAAGGATGCTCCACATCACTAATTATTAGAGAAATGAGGTGTCATCTCACTCCTGTCAGAATGGCCATCATCAAAAAGTCTGTAAATAATAAACACTGGAGAGGATGTGAGGAAAAAGGAACCCTCCTACACTGTTTGTGGAAGGCAAACTGGTAGAACCACTATGGAGAAGAGTATGGAGGCTACTCTAAAAACTGAGTTGCCATATGATCCTGCAATACCACTCCTGGGTATATACCCAGAGAAAACCTGAATTCAAAAAGACACATGCAACTCTATGCTCATAGCAACTCTATTTGCAATAGCCAAGACACAGAAGCCGCCTAAATATCCACTGATAGATGAACAGATAAAGAAGATGTGGTACAATGACATGTTACTCTGCCAATAAAAAGGATGAAACATCATTTGTAGCAATGTGGATGGGCTTAAAGAGTATCGTACTTCATACTAAGTGAAGCAAACCATAGAGAGGAAGACAAACATCATATGATATCACTTGTATGTGGAATCTGAAAAAAAAAAAGACACAAAAAGATTTTAAAACAGTAACATTATGAAATCAGGAATGCAGGATCCCCCCTCAAAATTCCCTTCACTGTCATTTTAGTGGTGTTGACAGGAGGGAATTAAATATATGCGTTTGTTAAATTCATTACAGACATCAGAATGATCATCAACTTATTTTTATAACTTTATTGTGTATTTTTAAAAACTGCATGTCCATCTATAAGTATCTTAAAAATAATTTCATTTTTAAAAGCCAATGCAAGACCCTCCATTATTATTCAATTTATTTTTTTTTCTTTTTTCTGGTAACTTCATTTTTTGACATTTTTAACTTTTTACTTTGTGTTGGGATGTAGCCGATTAACAATGTTGTGATACTTCCAGGTGAACAGCGAAGGGACTCAGCTATACAGATAGATCCATCTATTCCTCCCCAAGCTCCCCTCTCGTCCAGGCTGCCACATAACACTGGGAGGAGTTTCCTGTGCTATACAGCGGGTCCCTGCTGGTTATCCATTTTAAGTAAAGGAATGTAACACACTATTTCTAGACAGAGAAATCTCAGTAGCTACCGAACACGTGAAATGCTAGAGAGAGAAATGAAAGGAACTCATATGGGAATTTTCAAATATGCTGCCCTTGTCCCAATCTCTCATAAGCTCCACAAGGCGAGATGAAACTGAATGGCTGTGTGAATTGTGGCTTATTTTGACTTTTCTCCTCCCAGCTATTTGAGTTACAATAGGTCTGTCCAACAAACAGACATACACACACTCTGTAGTTCCAGTCCTCTGTAAACAGACTGGAAAGGTCATAAGGGTGAAGAATGTCGATTTTCTTCTATTTGATATATAAATTTTAGAAACAAGATTTTTTGAAGTTTAGCATTGTCTGGCAAGAAAGTTGATTGCTACGTGGTCTCTGAAATAGAAAGATGACAGAAAATCTAAACATAAAATTTGTATTCACTTTTATCCCACTCAGAAGTCCCTACATCATGATCCTGCCTCTCCCTTCTCTTTCTTCTTTCCTCCCTTACCTTCTCCCTCACTCCTTTATGTCTGCGTCTCTGGTCTCCTCTTATCCCAGACTCTTTGCTTGTTCTGCTCTAACCTCTGCTCCCACTTTATAAATCCCTGATGTTGTAGTTGTTCAGTCACCAAGTCATGTCTGACTCTTTGCTACCCCATGGACTTCTCTTCTGCTATTTGTAAAGCCTCCTCAGACAACCTCTTTGCCTTCTTGCATTTCTTCTTGGGGATGGTTTTGGTCAGTGCCTCTTGTACAATATTACAAACCTCTCTGTCCGTAGTTCTTCAGGCACTCTGTTTACGAGATCTAATCCCTTGGATCTAATCATCACCTCCACTGTCACCTCTGACACCCTGAAGATGCTGCTGTATTCCCAGCTCAGGGTCTTTGCATTTACCGTTTCCTCAAACCTGGGTATCTCTTCCTTGGTCATCAGTGAAGCCTGATCCTTTTCTTCAAATCTCCACTCAGAATCACCTTATCAAAGAGACCTGCTCTAAAGACACTAAATAAAGGAGCACGAGTTCTCCCCAGTCACCTAGGCTCCCCTGAGCCTGCTTGGTTTTCCTTCACAACAAATGTAAATCAGACATCCTATAACTTTCCCAGTCTCTCCCTACTAGAATATATGCTTCCCAGGTGGCACAATGGTAGAGATTTGTCTAACAATGCAGGAGACACAGGTTCGATCCCTGCATCAGGAAGATCCCTTGGAGGAGGAAACAGCAATCCACTCCAGTACTCTTGCCTGAAGGATCTCATGGATGGAGGAGCCTAGTGGACTGCAGTCCATGGTGTCGCAAAGAGCTGGACATGACTAAGCAAATGAGCACTTAAACACTAAAGTATATACTCCTTGAGGTCAGGGACTGGGTTCACTGCTATATACGGGACAGTGTCAGGCCCAGCAATGACATTACTAAGTTTGTGCTTGGTAAACTTTGTATAAAAAGCATTCTCTTCTCTTTGCCAGAACTGTTATGCACACAACTAGTTATATGTATAGGTGGTATGCAGTGCATAGAATTAGTGGGAAAGGGCTTAAGATTTTAGAATCATCTGGGAACTTGCAAGATGTTTGCACAAACCCGTCTGTTTGAATCGGGGTGACTCTTGTCAATGATCCACCTGCTTGCATGATATGAAGGACATCAGACAGTGAGTAAACTTGGCAAAGACACCTACCTCTCTTTTACATCACAATGATAAATTTACAAAGTGGTGTTATATTAATTTGCATTATCCTAGATTCATGAGCATAAGAGGAGGGGACGTACAGATAGCTGCATGGGTGGCTACATCCACAACGAAACCAAGCTGAAGGCAACAATCCTTTGTACAGTTTGATGGTTATTTTGGATTTTTCTCTTTCATTTTATCACAAAGTAAAAAAGTGTCCTGATTATGATTCTTAACTCCTCATGCCACCTATATTCAATCTGCATCACTCTTTATACCTTTGTGATTCGAATCATTTTCTCTTCCAAGAAACTAAAAAGGAAGAGAAAACTCCTCTCCCTGGCACCACTTGCCTTGCCACTCACCACTTAGCATTTTTTCTCCTTTTCAAGTCCTAGCAGCTCAGGAAAGATACAGCTGCTGCTGTTACATTGGCTTTTTCATCTCTGCTCCCCAACATTCCCTATGTTTCAGTTTCTTCTTCCTGCTGTTTACTACTCTATTCTCTCTTTTTTTTTTTTCCTGCAGGAACTATTATTTTGTCTTCTACAACCTCCTATTCCAGGAGATATTTGTGAATATTACTGAGATTATCAGATGCCCAGAATGTGAAATATGAAGACATTCCATGGTTATTCTCTTGACTAATATACATGTATTCCCTTGGGGAAGACTTTTCTTATCCAGTTGCTTCTCTTGTGCCTTCAAAGGACAAATGGAATGAGTTGAACCTAGACCTTAGAAGCAACAGCTGCTACTGATAATGAAGTAGGATTTTGTCCCAAACGATGTTAGCACTGATCATAGTTCCTAGGTAGGCTCTTGACTCCTTGGCTTCAACACAAAGACAATGAACAGGACACTAAATTTGGAAACAGAGGTGAGAGTTAACTCAGAGACTTAGCAAATCAACTGAAGTTGCTTTTGGATTTCAGACTCTGAACCAATGGTAACCTATCACAGGGAACAATTCATGTCTCTAATAATTGTAAAGCTAAGTGGCAGCCATGTTTCTAGGTTGCCTTATCGGGCATTTTCTTAAGTTGCTTGTATGCTAAGTCGCTTCAGTTGTGTCCAATTCTTTGCAACCCCATGGACTGTAGCCCACCATGCTCCTCTGTCCATGGGATCCTCCAGGAAAGAATACTAGAATGGGTGCCATGTCTTCCTCCAAGGGATCTTCCCAATCCACGTATTGAACCAGTGTCTCTTATGTCTCCTGCATTGGCAGGTGAGTTCTCTACCATTAGTGCCATGTGGAAGCCCCTTTCTTAAGTTCCATGTCTAAATAACCCAGGTTAGAACTGCTTCATATTTTCTCCTGTTACTTTACTTTTGGGGGGACTTTCTTCAGTTCCATGTGTACAAATAAGTCTCTCCAAAAGCAAAGTAACAAGAGAAAACATGAAGCAGTCCAAACCTGGGTTATTTAGCTATTCCAGAAAAAAGGTTTTGGGGTCTGATGTGGTTTGCTTTCTCCACTTACTGGGACCAGAAAGACCCATTGCTTAAAGCCAGACCTCAACCAGCATTCTGTCGCAGCAAAGAGCAGACCTGTACTGACGACTGTCCACAATGCTTTCTAAAAGGTTGGGTCCAGGTAAGAAAGCTTCAGCTTGCAGTCACTTGCTCACTCATTAGCCACTGGCTAATATAATTCATGCATCTGCGTTGGGGAAAATGGCTATGGTCCCCAACTGCCAAATCAACAACATTTAGGCCAATTTGCTGACTTTCGGCTTTTAATATCTGTGAGAAAGACAGTCATTCCTGGGTGGCCAAATGGGCAAGAGGCTTTTAAACAGATTTACATATCAAAGGATCAGAGAAAAGATTTTAAAATGACAAGTTTTCTAAAGAAAATGCTCTAAGAAAAAGGAAACCAGGCCCTACAATCAGGAAGAAGTCTGTGAAAAGTTTAGCCAATGTAAAGGGAAACGGCAGACTGTTGTTCAGTAGAGGGCAAGGGGAACAGTGGGTGGGATGAGGTTATGCAGGTAAGCAGGGCACTGCTGAGAACCATGATGGGTGGGAGAAAGATAAACTGTGCTCCAAGTGTGACCGGAAGCCATGGAAGGATTAAGCAGGACAAAAACTTATCCGTTTTTACAGATGAAATATTTGCTGTAAAGGAAATTAACACATATCAATCACCAAGTTACAATGTATAGCACATGCATTATTTTATTAAACCCTCATCACCTGATGTTACATTGAAAAGAAAAGCCTAGGTAACTCTAGCTATATGTTGATTATTTAGATATAAAGGCATTTAAATAGCATCCTCAATTTAAAACTGAAGGAACAGATGCTCTTAGAAAGATTAAGCAACTAGCCCCAAGTTATTAAGTGGCATTTCATGTCCCTAAATTCTTAATATTGAAGAACTCTGTTGATATCATTTTCAGTCAACAACAAGTTCATTAGGGATCTCATCCAATCTAATCTGTACAGTGATGACTCTAAAGGTTTACTTCTAGGACAGATTTCTCTATCATAACTTAGGTAATGACATTTAATGTAGGGATTCAGTTGAAGTTCAATTGTTCAGTTGTGTCTGATTCTTTGCAACCCCATGGACTGCAAGCATGCCAGGCCTCCCTGTCCATCACCAACTCCTGGAGTTTATTCAGTCTCATGTCCATTGAGTCGGTGATGCCATCCAACCATCTCATCCTCTGTCGTTCCCTTCTCCTACTGCCTTCAATCTTTCCCAGCATCAGGGAATTTTCCAAGGAGTCAGTTCTTCCAATCAAGTGGCCAAAGTATTGGAGCTTCAGCTTCAGCATCAGCACTTTCAATGTATATTCAGGACTGACTTCCTTTAGGATCAACTGGCTTGATCTCCTTGCTGTCCAAGGGACTCTCAAGAGTCTTCTCCAACACCACAATTCAAAAGCATCAGCTTTCTTTATAGTCCAACTCTCACAGCCATACATGACTACTGGAAAACCATAGCTTTGACTAGATGGACCTTTGTTGGCAAAGTAATGTCTCTGCTTTTTAATATGCTGTCTAGATTGGTCATAACTTCTTTCAAGGACTAAGTGTCTCTCAATTTCATGGCTAAAGTCACCATCAGCAGCAATTTTGGAACCCAAAAAAATAAAGTCTGTCACTGTTTCCATGGTTTCCCCCATCTATTTGCCATGAAGTGATGGGACCAGATGCCATGATCTTAATTTTCTGAATGTTGAATTTAAGCCAACTTTTTCACTCTCCTCTTTCACTTTCATCAAGAGGCTCTTTAGTTCTTCTTCACTTTCTGCCATAAGGGTGGTGTCATCTGCATATCTGAGGTTATTGATATTTCTCCTGGCAATCTTGATTCCAGCTGGTGCTTCATCCAATCCAGCATTTCTCATGATGTACTCTGCATATAAGTTAAATAAGCAGGGTGACAATATACAGCCTTAACATACTCCTTTCCCTATTTGGAACCAGGCTGTTATTCCATGTCCAATTCTAACTGTTGCTTCTTAAATGTAGGGGTAGCCATTGAGATATGCAAAAAAGTCTTTCATGGGAGGTTCTGAAAGGTGATTTCCATTCTGATAAAAAGAGGGATGTATTGGGTTGGCCAAAAAGTTTGTTGAAGACAATTTTCTAGCCCACTTCATTCTTCCTTTAATATTGTTGGATAAGGATATGATGGTGACTGTCTTGTCATCCTCACCAGCACATGGGGGATGATGCAGTAGAAAGATGATGCTGGATCTTCAATGAGCTCTCCACAATCATTGCAGAATGTTTATCACATAAGAGAATATCAAATACCAATTGTTTAAGTCTGTTTTGCTTGGTTAGTCTGTCACTTTGTACCTGAATGCAACCGAGACGCTGGCCATCATAGTGATTAATCAGAGCCTGTGGTCTAGCCAATCCAACTTTCTAACTATTCAGCATCGTTATTGTACAATGTATTTATTGAGGCACATCCAAGAAGTTTAAGTGCCTATAATACACAAAATCTGCTGTGGAGTAAATAACCTCCAAGTGACTTTTTTCCTGCATTCGTTCAATTAACACTGAGCATGTGTCACATGCCAGGGATTATTCTAAGCTTTGAGGATACAGCAGTAGTGAACTAAACAGGAAACCATTCTTAAATTCATGGATATACATTCTATTAGGGGAAGATCATCATGCATAGTTTGGATTTCTAGAGCTCACTAACACACCATTCTCCTCTCCCTGATCACTTAATTGCTACCCTTAGAAGGAAGGGCCAGGTGACTTGTTGTGATCAAGGTCTGGACAATGTCTTGTGAGCAGAACTGACACTGCTTCTTGGCCAAAATATTTCACTTACAGTGCAACAGATATTCTGTTCTCATATCATCCAAGCTTGAAGAAATATGTGTTGTGATAGAGGCAACCCTGTTTACTCACGGACATGAACTTGAGCAAACTTCAGGAGATAGTGGAGGGCAGATTAGCCTGGCATGCTACAGTCCATGGAGTCACAAAGAGTCAGAGACGACTTAGAGACTGAACAACAGAGGCAACACAAATGGTCTGGATTTCAAAGTCACCTCACAGAGGAAAACTGTCCTCAGAGTCAGACACTCAGTGCACTTGGCATGAGAGAGAAACGAGCTTTATTATGTTTGACCACTAAGATTCTGTGGTTGATTCTAACTGTCTACTCCAATGCAGTACAGTGTGAGATAATCCATTTGACTATAACTCTCTTTCTGAATACTATAATTTTCTCAAATAAACAGTTTAGATAAGCATTTTTACATTTTCAGCTATATTTAGAATTTATTACCTCTCAACAGCATGCATCATTTTAACTTCAGTGTGTGATACACAGACACACACATATCGAACAAAGCACAGTCATATTTTTATTCCTATCAGTCATTGGTCATAATTTCCCTCTAAATGCATTCTCTTGTGCTCTATAAATCATGAGGTAACAATTAAAAAATTCATAATTTTTTTTAAAAAAACAGGGAACTGGGGAGAGACATATTTTAAAAAGCTAGACTAAATTTGTTGTCATTTAGAACAGAAATTGGAATCAGATGAAATAGTCAATTTCATTCATTTGCAATAGAACAATGATTGACTCTCTACAATTTTTTTTTCTGTGTTTTTGAATATGACCCTCTGAATGTCCCAGGAAGCTAAGTGCCCATCTGTCATGCCAGGAGATTTCTCTGTTGTGAACAGTGTTCTTTTACAGATGTTTTCTGCGACATTCACTCTATAGTTTTTTCACTCCTAATCATTTACCACTGTAGTCTTTCTATAATATTTCAAGTACCAAATTCATCATGTTCTAACATATTTTTGAAAGAATTATTAGATTAACTCTCATAAGGCACATTTGATATTATAATTTTTCATATGCTGATAACCAGAATCTTCTCCTATCTCCATGAAGTCTTTAGGGAAAGGCCCCTTGATTGCAAGAACTGGATAAATTTTCCTTAAATGCTCTTGTGAAGTTTCTTCATAAACTGTCCCTTTGGGAGCCTATGTATGGGCTGTGGCTTCATGAACATAGGAAGCATGCCTGTATCACCCACTGCTGTTCTCCAGGATACAGTGTTGTACACAGTATGTATTCACAAAAGATTATGTGCCAGCCCACCTCAGCTCCCTCTAACTGATTATTTGCATAAAACCCCAGGTGGCAGTATTAGTGAAGAACCTGCCTGCCAATTCAGGAAACTCAAGTTCGTTCGCTTCCTGGGTTAGGAAGATCCCCTGGAGGAGGGCATAGCCACCCATTCTAGTATTCTTGCCTGGAGAACCCCATGGACAGAGGAGCCTGGCAGGATACAGTCCACAGGGAAGCAAAGAGTTGGACACAACTGGAGCGACTTAGCACACATGCATATATACATACACACGCACACAGTACATCTCAACTATTTTAAATGAATTAAAAAAGATGAACTAACATAAATTTCAGGGATCTAAGTTGGAAATTCACTGCCATTCATTTGATTTTGTGCATTGGCCCTATTTTCCAAAAGTAGTAGCATTTTTAAAAGTAAAAATTTAAGTAAGAATCATGTCCCACATCCCTAGAAAGATTATGATATAAAAGACATCATAAATGATCAAGAAAATCCAGGTTTATCTACATATCTTGATTCATTTTCACCTTCATGCCTTTTGGGGGGCTGTGCTGGGTCTTTGTTGCTGTGTACGGACTTTCTCTAGTTGCAGCAAGCGGGGGACTACTCTTTACTTGCAGTGCACAGGCTTCTCATTGTGGCGGCTTCTATAACTGTGAAGCATTGGCTCTAGAGCACACGTGCTTCAGTCGCTGTGGCACACGGGCCCAGCTGCCCCTGGCAACTGGGGTCCTCCCAGATCAGGAATCAAACCAATGCCCCCTACATTGGCAGGCAGACTGCAAACCACTGGACCATCAGGGAAGTCCTCGTGCCTTTTTATTTTTGCTATTTTAAATCTTAGCCCAGACTTTGGAATTAGTAGGCAATCTGTATGTTGCTTCTACTGACTGTCCTTATATTTTGTTGACTTTTATGGTATCTGCTAGTTTTTAATTGTATACTAGACATTATAAATGATACATTGTAGATATTTGGGATTATTTGTGTCCATTTGAAGAGTGGAGTTTTGTTCTAACAGATAAATAGATGATGAAACACCTTTATCCACAATAGCTTAGGCTTTATTAGTGAAGGTCTATTTTGTATTTTCCCTTAATCCTGGGGCATAGACCTTAGTTCTGTTGTGTTGTTCTTATTCCTAAAGCATGATCCTTTGGAGATTTTACTCAAAAGCTGCAAGTGTTTACTCATCTATTCAAATTTGAAAAAGGAGTGAACCCCCAACTCTTTCCAACCTGTTTAATTTTTAGTTCTTATAGCCTTCCAGCTTTTAAATTTCTGGGAGCCTCCTCCCATGCTTGTACACTTTATGAATATATTAAAATTGAGGGGAAAACACGCAGATTTGGAAGCTTCCACCCTCTATGACTTTCTTCATTCACTGGATTCCTGTTTCAATTTCTAGCCATTCTTGCCACTACGGAAAAACAATTTAAATTACTGGATTTAAACAAATGGATTGAAACTAGCATATTTTCTTTTTTTTTTGAACATTTTATTCCCTCAAGTTTCTGCCTATCTTCGGTCATTTTTCTATGCTTTCAAATAACTATTATAAATATATGATAGACATATATATATATATATAGTATGACATTTATAATTGTTAATAATATAACTGAGTCTAATGAAGTCTACACCATTATTCAAAGCAAGGAGTCCCTATAAAAACTTCTAAAAGAAATGCCTTAAATATAAAACTGAAACCAAAATACATAAAAATAAAAGAGACACACACCAAATGAAAAGACACTGAATCTAATAAAATTTTTCTATCCACCTACAAGTTTATAAGAAGAAAAATAAGATAAGTGAATCCATGAGGGAACTGGTAAATTCATAATGCGCAACATTCTACAGAATGAGTGATCTAACTTCTCCAACAAATCAATGGCATAAAAATAGAATGAGGGCTTACAGGATAAAAGAGACTAAGGACACATAACAATCAAATGTTATAACTGGTCCTGGTCTATAGTTTGATTTTTAAAAGTAACAAAGAACATTTTTGAGAGAGAAATTTGAACATGGACTGGGAATTAGGTGTCCTTAGTAAATTATTGTTATCTTTCCATGTAACAATGGCACAGTGGTGATGTTAGCATAATTTCCTCAGTTAGAAATGTGTCCTGAAATATTTAGTAGTAAAATGATACCACATCTGAAATATGTTTCAAAATTTAACAGGAAAAATTAGTAGGGAGTAGAAACATGAAACAGCACTGGGGAAAGGTTGAAATTTGATGATAAAGTTTTTGTTATTTTTTTATTTCTTGTTTTACTGTTTCAGGTATCTTTGACATTTTTTATTAAATATAGTTCAAAATAATATTTGCATAAGGGTAGATTCAAGCCAGAAATGGAAATAAAGTAGTATATATGTCCCACTCCTGCATTCTGTGCCTATGGAAGATATTAAAAGTGATAAGAACAATTTTCCTAATAAATAACATTAGATTTCTCAGCCAAGGCCTCTAGACAACTGCAAAAAAATGAACTGACATTAGCAAGAAAGATAAAAAAAAAGACCCTGCAAATGGCCCTTTCATTCCTTTTAGTTTTTCTTTGTCTCTATGAACCAGCATTTTCTCTAATTTTTCCACGAGGTGTCTAATATATACATCTAAGCTTCTACAGTAAGAAGAAGGCTGTAGATAGGACTAGACTGCTCTGATATTCACTTCACACTCTGAACCCACAGATACCTCCTATGTTGAGTCGGTTGAGACATACAACACAATTCTTGTATTTCTGAGTGACTGTACAGAAGACAGCAGACTTGAGGAGTTCTTTGGAATCACACAAGATTTTGGATCAATAAGAAATAGTATTTTGTAGTATTAAACCAATTATATTTGAAGGAGTTGTTATTGTTACTGACTGGCCTATGAGCTCAGACCAACTCAGTAAGGGGGTAGAAATGTCAATAATTTATGTATCAGGTGATCAAAACTGGGGTGTCTTAATATTGTCCACTATAGTATAATTTACAAATGATAGACATTTATTGGTTCTGATGTGTTAGGAACTCTGTTTTACAAGAATGATTGTACTCATTACATAAATTACATTCATAAAAACATAAAAGGAAGATTTTACATTTTATACACAAGAAAATTGAGGCTCAAAGTTAATAAATAATTTTCCTATGTTCACGTAGCTAAGAGACCAGGGAGCCAGAATTGTAGGTGAGGTTTGCCTACTTTGAAGCTTGTGCTCTGAACCACTGTACTATAAGCTCTTTGAGGGCATTGTATCCTTCAGTGAACTTGGTTAAAAAAAAAATAGTAAGTCCATATTTTATTCAGCATGAGTTGAATACAATAAATAAATACATTCTGATTCAGGAAGTAAAGAGGACATTTTGAGGAAATCAACTGGGGGAGAGTATCCCACTAACAACAAGTTTTTTCTCCTCCATTGCCAGTTCTATTCCCAGTTTTTTAAGGTAGATTTTTAAACCATTCATAACATGTTAGAGGTTGCTGATGTACTACTGCATTGCCAAGTATACCTTGCTCTTAAAGTGCTTATATTAATAGTTTAGACAAGCAATGTGTGTGTGAAGGTGGGACGGGAATTGGGAGTCTTACTGTTTATGGTGCTTACAACTATTAGTTGAGTACTAGCGGAGGCTGGTGGGCTACAGTCCATGGGGTTGCAAGAGTTGGATGTGACTGAGCAACCAAGCACAGCACACAGCACGGCACAAGCATTACAGTAACAGAGTAGTGGCAAATAGTCATGGAACGCTTGATAATGAAGCAGGCAAGGTTTGCACATACTACCTCATCTTTAAAAGACAAGCAGAGCTATGACACAGTACTATTGTTCTCCACATTTTATCAGATGAGCAACATGGAACTCAGGGAGGTTAAGTAACTTGCCCACGGTTACAGATGAAGTGATCTAAACACTAATCTAAGTCCAGATTTCAAGTTCTCACTACCACACCTCTGTATTCACTGGTGTCCTTCCTGCTTCTCTCTGCCATGTAAACCAGTGGCAAAATGTTTTGTTAAAAGGAGAAATATTTCAGTAGAAGTTGGATTCTGATAAAAAACCACAGAAGTTCTTCAAACAAAGGAAACTATAAGCAAGGTGAAAAGACAGCCTTCAGAATGGGAGAAAACAATAGCCAATGAAGCAACAGACAAACAATTAATCTCAAAAATATACAAACAACTCCTGCAGCTCCATTCTAGAAAAATAAACAACCCAATTAAAAAGTGGGCCAAAGAACTTAACAGACATTTCTCCAAAGAAGATATAAAATTGGCTAACAAACACATGAAAAGATGCTCAACATCACTCATTATCAGAGAAATGCAAATCAAAACCACAATGAGGTACCACTTTACACCAGTCAGAATGGCTGCCATCCAAAAGTCTACAAGCAATAAATGCTGGAGAGGATGTGGAAAAAAAGGGAACCCTCTTACACTGTTGGTGGGAATGCAAACTAGTACAGCCACTATGGAAAACAGTGTGGAGGTTCCTTAAAAAGCTGCAAATAGACCTGCCATATGACCCGGCAATCCCACTGCTGGGCATATACACCGAGGAAACCAGAATTGAAAGAGCCACGTGCACCCCAATGTTCATCGCTGCATTGTTTACAATAGCCAGGACATGGAAGCAACCTAGATGCCCATCAACTGACGAATGGATAAGAAAGCTGTGGTA
>ML661893.1:8176813-8248121 GCA_007570785.1 Antilocapra americana
AAAAAAAATATATATATATATAAAAAAATAATAAAAAGTGTCAATTAAAAAAAAACACATAAGTTCTTCATTTAGTCCTGTTTTGAAACTTATCTTTTTTTGAAGAAGTCTCTCCTTGGCATTTTCTCTTTGGTCAAATTCATGGCTTCTTCTAAAAATTCTTAAAACTACGTCTGGATTTCCAGAAGCATCTCAGTGGAAATGAACAAATTGTAGTAATTCAGGTTCCCACATGATGTAGAGAATTTTGGGCTCCTCTTACAACCAGATCAGCAAGACCAAGACCTGTATCAACACCGACAGTACCTCCCACTCAATCTGAGCCTAGGCCAAGACCTTCTTCAGCATCTTTTGTTCAATTCTGACCTTTTAAAAGATCATTTGAAAGCAGGGATAAAAGACTTAAATATAATACCTATGAATCATGATATCTTAGACTTCAAATACACTTTACATTTCATTTAGTCCAACTCTCTCACTTCTTTCACTTCACAAAAGACCAGTCTGGGAGGAGGGGATTTGTGACTGAACTCTCAACTGCAAACAAACACTTTTTTTTTTCTTTTCTGAAACACAGTCTAGTGTTCTTTCTATCTCATCACAAGAGAGGGGTGGGGAGATGGACTGCTTAAAGAGAGGCAAGCCAATAAAGTGAAATATCTATATTATGCCATTCTTATTAGCAGAGGACTGGAGAATAGGCAGTGAGCTTGAGTGTAAGCACTGGAGGACTTCAACCAGAAAAATACTCTAGTTATTCAGGATGAATAACTTCCAGAGATGTAATGGATAGCATGGTGAATATTTAATAATATTGCATACACAGTGTATTTAATAATACTGCATTGTATACTTGCCATTTGCTAAGAGAGTTGATCTTAAGTGTTCTCATCACACACACAATCATAACTATGTGAGGAGATGGGAGTGTTAATTAGCTTGACTGGGTTAATCATTTCACAGTGTACACATATATCAAGGCAACATGTTGTATACTTCAAGTATATACAAGTTTTATACGTCAAGTATACCTCAACAAAGCACAAGTGGGAAAAAGAGAAGTACACTGAGTCTAGACATGCCCAAAAGAGCCTCCTATGAGGAGCAGTTAAATAAGGGACTAGGTAAGGAAAAGAGCTAAAGTGTCTGAAAAATTCTATCTGTTTTCACCAATCTAAAATGACATCTTTTTATTTGCAACCACAGTTAATCAGTAATCATTCCTTTCTTCATATTTATGTAGTGCTCTTGACCAACCCAATCACTGTTCAGTTTAGCAAACAGCACAGAACAGATTGCTGTTGTTGGTCGGTTGCTAAGTTGTGTCTGACTCTTTGCGACCCCATGGACTGCAGCATACCAGGCTTCCCTGCCCTTCACTGTCTCCTCGAGTTCGCTCAAACTCATGACCATTGAGTCAGTGATGCCATCCAACCATCTCATCCTCTGTTGCCTACTTCTCTTGCCTTCAACTCAGCCCTCAAGAAACCTAAGGTTTTTCAAAGTATATAAATCAACAATAAATGCACATTTTGATGTTATGAAGGATGTAACAGTCCAACGGGAAAGTACATGATGAGGGTTCAATAATATAAAGAGTCATTAAGCAAGTCTCTTGGGCTGGGATCCAAAAGATACAAACTTGATAACTAGAGGAAGAGTTGGAGCAAAGGGTTCAAGGAAGAATGAACAGCAAGTGCAAGCAAAGAGGCAACTTGTATCCATGAAGAATATATGGTTTGGCAGACTTCCCTAGTGGTTCAGTGGTTAAGACTTTGCCTTCCAATACAGGGGATACAGGTTCAATCCCCCGGTGGGGAGCTAAGACCCCCGACACATGCCTCACAGACAAAAATTAACAGAATAAAAACAATAGAAGCAATATTGTAACAAATTCAATAAAGACTTTAAAAATGGTCCACAGTGAAAAATCTTTAAATACATACATACATATACATATATATATACATATATATATATATATATATATATATATATATCATGGGCAGATAAGAAAACAATTTTCCTCTGGACTCACCAAATTCTGGCATCCTCAGCCTGACTTTTCCATTTCCCTACCATGATCTGCTTAAGTGTCTAAATTTTCTTTTTTTTCCCCCCTTGAATTTCCTTAGTGCATTTATGTAGATGACCATCTGGTAAAACTTAAGAACCCTAAGGAGATTCTAATCTTTTAATAATCACCAGAGATATTCTCTGTAAACATTTAATTCCAGTACTACTATACTAATCAATCTGATTTCTGACACAGGCAAACAGCCAACAGCTCTGTGTGCATAGACAGATGGAAAAGAAATGTCTAATATCCTACCCTATGGAGAGTCTCTTCAGTAATTCCCTGACCACCAAACCCATGGGACAAAAAAGACTAAGAGCTTCATGGTGTCAGGGCTGTGTTACCAGGACACCCTGGTTAGCATGGTCAGTGTGTACTGTCAGTACGTCAGCTTTGAGTTTTCACTCTGACAGGCATGCAACTACTATGTATGGGCCTTTTCTAGGTACCACACAGATTTAAGGATCAAAACTAAAATTATGGTTGCTGTTTTTCTTAAAGATGATAATGCTTTTCTCCTCTGAGGGTAGAGAATGGACTTCAGAGCTATCCATAGCAACCTATATTTTTCCTCTTTATCATATATGCTAATGGTAATATAATATCCTTGTGCATAATTATTTAAGATTCTTCACTGAAAGTTAACTTCTTCAAAGAATACCTGGCAGGTTTGTCCTGCTCATCATTGTACTAAACATCTTTCACAGTGAGTAATACATAAATTACTTATACAAATAAGTACAAATACATAAATTACTTATACAAATCTTCTTGTATATCAGTCAGTTCAGCCGCTCAGTCATGTCCAATTCCTTGCAACCTTATGGACTGAAGCATACCAGGTTTCCCTATCCATGATCAGTTTCCAGAGCTTGCTCTAACTCATGTCCATTGAGTCGGTGATGCCATTCAACCTTCTCATCCTCTGTCGTCAACCTTCTCCTCCTGGCCTCAATCTTTCCCAACATCAGGGCCTTTCCCAATGAGTCAGTTGTTCACATCAGGTGACCAAAGTATTGGAGCTTCAGCTTCAGCATCAGTCCTTTCAATGATTCTTCAGGATTGATTTCCTTTAGGTTTGACTAGCTTGGTCTCCTTGCAGTCCAAGGGACTCTCAAGCACCACACTTCAAAAGCATCAATTCTTCGGCACTCAGCCTTATTTATGGCCCAGCTCTCACATCCATATGTGACTACTGGAAAAACCTTAACTTTGACTAGACTGACCTCTGTCAGCAAAGTAATGTTTCTGCTTTTTAATATGCTTTCTTCTTGCATATATCAGAAAGAAATTTATGAAGGTATATTCACAATCTAGAAAGGTCCTAGTCTATTTGGAGAGGGGAGAAGCAAGACACAAACTTATGAAATGATTAGCAGGTGAGGCAGCATTTACTCATTCAGCAAGTATGTGAAGAACAATTATGTGCTTGGCATTATGCTGGGGCTAGATTATGGAGTAAAACCAGGAAAAGTCTTTGGCTTTCCTAAGCTGAATTTCTGACTGTGGATGCAGATGCCAGAAAAATAATTGCACAAAATGGAAAAACAAACTCAGACACATGCCATTAAGTTACTGTATAGAGCTTCATTTAGATGTTAGGAGCGTGAAACAAGGGATTGCCAAGAGAAAAATGAGGACAACTGACCACAGTTAGGCGAGGATGGTTGTCATTTGTCCCATTACCTTTAAGAATGGCCTCCCTGTCTGTGGCCATGGGCAATATAGAACCTGTTACCACGTCTCAGCTAGTGAGACCTACTTTTCAGACCGTACGGCCCACCACCCTTGGGTATCCTTCCTCCTAATCTGTCACGCTTCCTCACTCCTGGAATCTACTTCTTCATTTGGTCCCTTTTAGACAGTGGAAGGGAGAAATAGATTTAAGGGACTAGATCTGATAGACAGAGTGCCTGATGAACTATGGATGGAGGTTCGTGACACTGTACAGGAGACAGGGATCAAGACGATCTCCATGGAAAAGAAATGCAAAAAAGCAAAATGGCTGTTTGAGAAAGCCTTACAAATAGCTGTGAAAAGAAGAGAAGCAAAAAGCAAAGGAGAAAAGGAATATATACCCATCTGAATGCAGAGTTTCAAGTAGCAAGGAGAGATAAGAAAGCCTTCCTCAACAATCAATGCAAAGAAATAGCATATGTAAACCCATGGCGATTTCGTGTCATTGTATGGCAAAACCAATAAAAAAAATTTTTTAAAAAAAAGAAATAGAGTAGGAAAGACTAGAGATCTCTTCAAGAAAATTAGAGATACCAAGGGAACATTTCATGCAAAGATGGGCTCAATAAAGGACAGAAATGGTATGGACCTAACAAAACCTGAAGATATTAAAAAGAGGTGGCAGGAATACACAGAACAACTGTACAAAAAAGATCTTCACAGATAATCATGATGGTGTGATCACTCACCTAGAGCCAGACATCCTGGAATGTGAAGTCAAGTGGGCCTTAGAAGTATCACTATGAACAAAGCTAGTGGAGGTGATGGAATTCCAGTTGAGCTATTTCAAATCCTAAAAGACGATGCTGTGAAAGTGCTGCACTCAATATGCCAGCAAATTTGAAAAACTAAGCAGTGGCCACAGGACTGGAAAAGGTCAGTTTTCATTCCAATCTCAAAGAAAGGAAATGCCAAAGAATGCTCAAACTCCTGTACAACTGCACTCATCTCTCATGCTAGTAAAGTAATGCTCAAAATTCTCCAAGCCAGGCTTCAGCAATATATGAACTGTGAACTTCCAGATGTTCAAGCTGGTTTTAGAAAAGACAGAGGGAGCAGACATCAAAGTGCCAACATCTGCTGGATCATCAAAAGAGCAAGAGTTCCAGAAAAACATCTATTTCTGCTTTCTTGACTACGCCAAAGCCTTTGACTGTGTGGATCACAATAAACTGTGGAAAATTTCTAAAGTGATGGGAATACCAGACCACCTGACTGCCTCTTGAGAAATGTATATATATTCCAATGATATCAGACATAAATATAATATGTGACATATATATGTGGGTGTATACATTATATATATATATATATATATATATATATATATATATATAATTTAATGCAGCAATTTGAGTTAGACCAGAAATAGTCAAGGCTATGGTTTTTCCAGTAGTCATGTTATGGATGTGAGAGTTGGACGGTGAAGAAAGCTGAGTACAGAAGAATTGATGCTTTTGAACTGTAGTGTTGGAGAAGACTCTTAAGAGTCCCTTGGACTGCAAGGAGATCCAACCAGTCCATCCTAAAGAGATCAGTGCTGGGTATTCATTGGAAGGACTGATGTTGAAGCTGAAACTCCAATACTTTGGCCACCTCATGCAAAGAGTTGACTCATTGGAAAAGACCCTGATGTTGGGAAGGATTGGGGGCAGGAGGAGAAGGGGACAACAGAGGATGAGATGGCTGGATGGCATCACCGACTCAATGGACATGAGTTTGAGTAAACTCCAGGAGTCGGTGATGGACAGGGAGGCCTGGCATGCTGTAGTTCATGGGGTCGCAAAGAGTTGGACACGACTGAGGGACTGAACTGAACTTTAGAAAAATACCACAGTTGGACACTCATCTTGGTTTGGCTGGCCCTGATATCTAGTTACCTCCTAAGGATTAATACATCCCAGCAACCAATTTATAGCTTAAAATCGCAACCCCTGGGTTTTGTCTATGCCTCATGTCATGTAATTCCCTGCCTATTACTTATACATGCTCTTCCACTTACCTTCTGCTAATTCTTCCTAGCTTCTCCAAATGGATCCCAAATGCTTCAGATCTAAGCTCAAGTCACATCTTCTCCAGGAGGTATCTAATCATTCCATTATCCTGTACTTGGCACAGTTTTCTGTTACCTCACTCAGAAGTAAATCATTTCATGTTACTTTCTGCTTAAGCTCTCTGGTAGCTTCCTTTTCTACTAAAATTAAACCCAAACCCCTCCCCATGCCCTGCAAGAATCTGTTTGAACTTCCTCTACAGTCCTCTCTGTCATTCCCACTGACTGGTCACTTGCATACTGTTTATGTTTGAATTCCTAAAATATGTCAACCTCACTCCCATCCTGAATAACCTTCTTCTTGATACCCAGAAGCCTGCCAGACTAATATTACCTGTTCTGAGAGATCATTCCTGGATACCCACTCTCAAGTTATGTCTGTCTCATTCCATTAAATTATCCTAATTTATTTTCTCCATGGCTCTAACCCTCTCTCAAGATACCCTGTTTATGTATGTAAGTATAAAGGGATACTCTAATAAGGACCTAACTGCCCAGTCAATCTTGATTACTGAGGGGCATGACTTCATCTCTGTTGCAGCTGGCCATTTATTCCTTCTTTGAACATAGCATTCATTAGTACATCAAGTTCTTTCTTCTGAGGTCTGTTCAATATTCTCTGCAGCCCCTCTTGACAGACGTTAAATCTGGGACACCTGCCCCGTGTTTTCATACACATTTTATCCATGAAGCATATTTAAATACTATGTTTCTTAATGTATTCAAGGACTCAGGCCACTCAGCCAACTTTTCACTTGTTCAATATTCTAGAAAGAATCAGACTCAAGTATGCTGTGCTTCCCAAACTAAAGAAATATCATATTAAACTCTGACTGGTCTCCTTAAATCATCTCTCTCTTAGGATGAAGAGGGAAGTAAGCCTGTTCTTTCCATCCCGAAGAAATGAGGTACACTCAGTGAATCCCAAATGCTCTTGACAAAAATCCTTGTAACTTCAGCTGTTAAGTTTGGTTATGCTCATTGCAGGTGAGGATTTTAATAGATATGGATGTGGATTCCAACACCAATTCTGAAATGTGTGTGTGTGTGTGTGTGTATTATGATTTGCATTTCACTTTGGAATATGGCATTTCCTGTCATGGTGCTTCAGCCAAACATTTCATTTCAACATCTTTACTATCTGTGTCCAGGATCACATTCATGATCTTTGAAAACAAATAAGGCATGAGAAGCTAGAAAACAGAAAACAACTGGTACAGCCATACTATTTCCCTCTCTGCCTCTTCTTACTAGAATCTACACCAAACAGAAGTGAGGCATTTGTCTATCTTGTTCACCATTATGTATTCTTGAAGTTCAAAACAATATCTGACACAGAGTACCTGCTCAGTAAATATCAGCTGAATAAATTACATGACTAAACATTAACTGTGTTCCAGGCAACATGGATACAAGTTTGGTATTAAAATACACACCTCAAAGATAGTTATTCTTTGTTAGATAAAAGAATTAAAGTTCAAAGTGTCTAAGCTGGGTTTCAAATCTAGGCAGTCTGACTCAGAACACTCAGCTTTCTCTATTAGACTGTATTACGTGCAAAGCTAATAGGTGCAGTTTACTGCCAGTCCTCAAGGGACAGAACTGAGCCTAACATTTCTTATATTCCAATGAGAATAACAACACAGGATACAGACAACTGTGGTATACTGGAGAATACATGTGCTGTAGAATTTCAGGATAAGACACTATGAAGTTTACTGGGCAAGATACACTTTCAGAAAGGATTAATAAACATGAAGGCTTCTCAGATTTCTCTGAAAAGATGTCTTTAATTTCAATGGCTGTGGATGGGAAGTAAGAATATTCTAAGACAATACAAGAGTAGGAATGGAGTTAGAATGAAAAGAAGAGATCGAGAGAAAATACAAAGTCAAATCCATCAAGTTGGTAGCTGATCAGACACTGTGGATAAAGTGGAAGATGAATGGACTACCAATATAACAATTTAAAAGCTCCAAATTTACATCAGGAAGACAAAGGAAATGTTACTACCATTAAGAGAGATAGGAGTTTGGTGATGCTTTGGGACAGAAGCTAGAGGGAATATGAAAAGAATCTGGAGGATCAAATGCATAAACAAAAGGACTAGCTAGAACCCTAGGACTTCCCTGGTGGATAAGATGGTGAAGAATTAGCCTGAAACACAGGAGACATGGGTTCAATCCCTGGGTCAGGAAGATCCCCTGGAGGAGGAAATGGCAACCCACTCCAGTATTCTTGCCTGGGAAATCCCATGGACAAAGGAGACTTGGCGGGCTATAGTCCATGAGTCACAAGAGTAAGTCATGACTTAAGGACTAAATCACCACAAAATCCTAATGAGTCCATCCCAAGAGAGTGAGTTCACAAATCTGTAATGGTCCTAAACAGCATCTTTCAAGAGATATAACTCTATTTCAGAAAATGAAGAAATCAGTTAATTAAGTTATCTCTTTTCCCAGAAAGTCAATAGGTGGTAATAGAGCCAAACTAATCTTTGTGGTTCCCAATGGGTCTTTTCCATTTGTGGACCCTTCATTACAATGTTTGGCAGATAAACAAAGGCGATGTTTGACTTCTTGGTCTTTTTTTTACATGTGGCTACAAGAGATGCTCCTTATAAGACAGGCTGAGAATGGCCCATCCTGCCTGTGGAAAATGTGAAATAAGAGTCAGTTATCAACCTATATTTATATCTAGAGCTATAGATATGTTTATATCTATACCTGTTATTCTTTTCTCAAAATACTGAACAAGAATTTATTCCTAAATAAATTTGAATGCATCAAATGAATATAGAACAGTTAAACTGTTCTATCAATAAACTATTCCATCAAATAAACTATAGAACAGTTTCTGCATCACCAAGGACAGAATAAATTAAACATTTCTAGATCATATTTTAGGATTCACCTCAGGATTTCTAGTTCCAGAAATAAAATGGTACTTGTGGTGCTGGGTTCTCAGCTCAAAGCTTATATGTTCAAATGAAAACTGCTACCCTCCTCCGAGTAAAGATTTCAGCTGGCTTACAGTTTATTTGAAAGATGTTAAGTAGAAACTTTGGAATTTTTCCTGTCCTTTGGCATTCAGCAACATTTGTCCAGTGTTTCAACTTATGCCTATAAAAACAAGGACATAAAGAGTAACAGTGGAACCTAAGGTGGACAGACCCCTAGCTTACTTTGCCGTACCAGGAAAATGAAGCAGAGAGAACAATAACCAGACATTAGAAAATGCAAGTTCCAGTTCCATGCTGTAAGGGGAGAATTAAGAGTTTTTACTCTGCCTACTGTCTGAGACTAAAAAGGTTATAATGAATGCAAAACTTTTCAGTGAACAAAATAATTTCATCTACTCATCTGTTCTTATTTGTACCTCCAACAAATATTTACTGAATATACATTCATGCTAGATACTGCCTAAGTATACATTTTTAGGAAAAACAGAAACTCTGCTCTTATGGATTTTTCTTACTATCTAGCATTGTATCTATGTAAGATATTAGTATTACAACATGCATAGGCTTTATTCTAACCCAAGTCTAAATACACACACACACACAATATATATATATATATATATATATACACACACACACACACACACATATATATATATATGCATTTCAAGCTCTGAATCTAACATCTATATGTATACATATAAAACATATGTAAGTATATACTTGAATCCACATATGTGTATTTTTTAATTCCCCACATGGCATAGTGGTAAAGAATCTGCCTGCCAATCCAGGAGATGCAAGATACCTGGGTTTGATCTCTGGGTCAGGAAGATGCCCTGGAGTAGGAAATGGCAACTCACTCCAGTATTCTTGCCTGAATAATCCACAGACAGAGGAGCCCTGAGGGTTACAGTCCACGGGGTCACAAAGAGTTGGACACAACTGAGTGACTGAACACAGCACATATTATATATGAAAGTATGTATTGAATCCACATATATATATTTCTGAGTTCAACATTCACATATATATGTATTTCAAGCTCTCCTCAGGTGTTGTTCACTTGAGAAGTGGTAGAATTAGAATTGGAGCCAAGCAGACCTGTGTTTATAAGCAGGCTCTACCACTTACTAGCTTCCTCCTGGAAAATTTACACTCAATAACTACTATATTTAGGAGTCTTGATATGTACAATGAGGATAATAATAGTTGCTCCATCTTAGAGTAGCTGGCATTTAATGAATTAAAATACTCTATGTAGCAGCTGGCACACCTAGAATCCTCTATAAACTATGGCTTAAAATTTTCACTTGGAGATGCTCTTTTTGCCATGCAGCTCCTGAAGGACAGATGATCGCTTCTCCCAGGTTTCTAGATGAGGCTTGTCACTGAGGGCTACTCAGCACTGTCTAAATAATTTACATGGTTAGAGGCAGCCCAGACACAGGCACAGGTACTTAACTGCAGCCCGCTTGATTTCAGTTCATTCCTATGCAGGATTCTCAGGTCCTGGTTCCCCCATACATGACACAACACATGGGAAATGTACATGCCCTCAAATGCCCCTGCCAGCTTAATGGGGGTCAGGGTCTCTCAGCAGCTGGAAGTGGTACCAAGGGAGTCAAATTCCCCCTAAGGGAAACTTGCTAAGGAAATGTGGCTGTTCTTCTTCTGGAGGAACCCACTAACCTTCCTCCAGCCCATCTCCAGGAACCTAGATGGAAAACGGCTATCTGTCATCAGTGCCTTCTACCACCAGCCTATCTATGAGGCAGTAGATTGAACCCCCATGCTGCCCAAGAGCTGACAGCCAGTTCTCTGGTTATCAAGGGCTAGTGTGCAGCAGGCCACCTCAGAGGGCCAATTAGCAAAGCCACCAGGTATGGTTTGGGAAGGATCGCTGAGGTAAGCCTGCAAGAGTGTCAGGGGCTACTTCCACAGGGTCTCGCTGCACTGCACGCTGTCAACGCCTGCTAGTTGAAAGTAATTGAAGCAGGTGCTACATTAATATTTATCATTCCTCTGTTAAACAGCATTTGATCTGAGAGTGTGAAATGCCACGCACAAAAACTTTCCCATGAGCCAGGTTTGCAGTGTCCTACTTTTTCTCCAGGACTTGCACTCCCTGAAAACTGGAGGCTAGAATTTCCAGTTAATTAGTGCAGGACTTGCCCGTCTGAACCACCACAGTGAGACTGATGAAATGCCCATTTCTCATAGGTCTATGTAGAGCTATTTTCTGCTGGATCTCATCAAGGATACTACTTGGAAGTGTGAAAGGGTGTGTGTTAGTGTCCTAGGACTGCTGTAACAAAGTACCACAAACTAGGGACCTACAACAATGGAAATGCAATTCTTCACAGACCTGGAAGGCAGAAGTCCAAAATCAAGGTATCTACAGGGCGGGTGTCTTCTGGGGGCTGTGGGGAGTCGTGTTTCATGATTCTGCCCTAGCTTCTGATAGTTCCCAGCAATCTCTGGTGTTACCTGACTCGTGGCATCCTTAAGTCTAATCTCCGCCTCCATCTTTTCAGGGACTTCTCTATGTATCTCCACTTTGTCTCAGTGTCTCCATGTCTCTTTCTTTCCTTATGAGGGCACCTGTTACTGGAATGAGGGCCCACCCTAATCAAGTATGACCTCACCTTCCATCTGCAAAGGCTGTTTCCAAATAAAGTCTTATTCACACAGGTACCAGGGTTAGAAAGAAAGTGAAATTGCTCAGTCATATCCAACTCTTTGTGACCCCATGGACTGTAGCCTACAAGGCTCCTCCATCCATGGAATTTTCCAGGCATGAGTACTGGAGTGGGTTGCCATTTCCTTCTCCAGGGGATCTTCCCCACCCAGGGATTGAACCTGGGTCTCCCATATTGCAAGCAGTCACCTTTACTGTCTGGGCCACTTGAGGAACACCATTCAACCCACAACAGAGAAGATGAAAGACTAGCTAGAGTTCTATTTCATCCTTAAGGAAGTTTCTTTGAAAACTTTTCTGGTCCTTCAGTGAGTAGATGGTGGCACTAGAACCAGAAATCAGAGTTATGCTATTTACTTGGTGACCAGAGAAAGTCATAGAAAAATGGTACAGTCAACTTTCATTATTCATGATAGTTAAGCTCTATAGTGAAAGTTGCTCAGTCCTGTCCAAATCTTTGTGATCCCATGGACTATACAGTCCATGGAATTTTCCAGACCAGAATACTGGAGTGGGTAGCCTTTCCCTTCTCCAGTGGATCTTTCCAACCTAGAGATCAAACCCAGGTCTCCCACAATGCAGGAGAATTAACAACCCAGGGATCAAACAGAGGTCTCTTGCATTGCAGGTGAATTCTTTACCAGCTGAGCCACAAGGGAAACCAAGAATGCTGAAGTGGGTAGCCTATTTCTTCTCCAATGGATTTTTCCAATCCAAGAATTGAACCAGGGTCTACTGCATTGCAGGTAGATTCTTTACCAACTGAGCTATTAGGGAAGCCCTTAAGTTCTATAATGTAGTCACAAATACAGAATTTGCAAATATTAAATCACTACTCCTAGAAGAAATAAAGGGTTAGGTTCCTGTGAGCTTTTGACGCAACATTTTTTGTCAGCTGATCAATACATAGCCTTGTGTTTTGTGTGTCTGTTATTTCATGTGTAACATTAATTCATTAACCTTGAACTCACAGTCAACAACACTTTACCTCATATCTGAACAAAGCTTTTCGAACACACATATTTTCTCCATAAGTCACATCACAGCCTTCTCGTACTTAGGCACACCATATAGAACTAGGCTTGGAGTTCATTTTAAATATCAAAATTACTGCTAAAAAAGAAAAACACAGAAGTTAATAGACTCAAAAGTAGACTTGACTTACAGTGTGAGAGTGAAACAAGAAAGAGTATCACCATGTTCAACCTCGATAGGGAATGTCTATGTCAAGCAACTTAAATCTTTTGATGCTCTTCATAGGTCACAACAATGTACTATGAAAGCATCCTGGCTATTGATTTTTGACAATAAGTAAATTACAACAAATAGGAAAATTTACAAATACGGAGCCTGCCAACAATGAGGACTGACTATTTATTGCAGTCAACCCCAGTAGGTTTCATGTAGGAGGGCACCCATCTCAGCTGCAGATGACAAAATAAATTGACTTTTAGGAGTGCAGAAAGTTAAAACAAGTAGACAAATTCACATATATGCAAGCTATGGGATAAACTGTATACTGTAGCCATTTCTAGCAGGTTTTGTGTTAGAAGTGCACCCCCTCATCTGCAGATGCCAAAATGGATGGAGGCTGACATCAGAGCATACCACAGTATTGGTGTTTGTTTCGATAAGCAACTGAGTTGATGGATCCAGACCAAGTTGCAGAATACTCACCCCTATCAATAACATAATCTTTAATAAATCCAAGATGATACAATCTACATGAGGGAGAAGAATAGGGGAGAGACCCTGAACCTGGCTGACTTTACCTATAAATATAAAAGTAGTGAAATTCTAAGTTTCATCAAAATCATTTTTTTTCTTCTGTCAGGTATTAAAGATGGACACCCAATAAGAACAAATGCATGCCCAATACCTAGTATACGCCCTGCCATATAAAAGATGTTTAGAAATAAGCTTGATTAAAGGTGTCAGTAAGCATGTCCTTGAGAAAACTATAGTCAAGCTCATACCTGAGGATGGACTAGCCTCATAATTTAGAAGGAAGTGGTATTCCCAGCAGAAGGACCAATGTTTGTGAAGACCAGAAACTAGGGAGAACAAAGTGAGTTAAAAGAATGGAAAGTTTGGTGGGACTACAGTGTAGTATGCAAGGAGGAGAACAGTTCAAAATTGGCCACAAGCAGCAAAAACATCAAAGTGTCAGTGTTAGAAACATTAAGCAATTTGTCTTATAATGGAGTGAAATGGAAATTTGTTCAAAATCCAGCCACTAAAGAGAAGGGTAGCAATCCTTCCATGAATGCCAAAGTCCTCAAGATCCTTCTAGAACTTATGGGTATAAGCTCAAAACTGCATTCATGAAAATAAAAATAAACAAAAGGGACCTAATTAAAAGTAAAAGATTTTGCAAAGCAAAAAAAAAAAAAATCCATAAACAAAAAGAAAACTCACAGAATGGGAGAAAATACTTAGCCAATGAAGTGACTGGGAAGGGATTAATCTTCAAAAAACACAGCAGCTCATGAAGCTCAGCATCAAAACGACAAACAACCCAATCAAAATATGGGTGAAAGATCTAAATAGAGCTCTTCCCAAGAAAACTTACACATGGTTAAAAATCACATTAAAAGATGCTCAATATCACTATTAGAGTAATGCAAATCAAAACTACAATGAGATATCACCTCACACCAGTCAGAATAGCTATCATCAAAAAATCTACAGACAATAAATGCCGGAAAGGGTGTGGAGAAAAGAGAACAAAACTCCTACACAGTAGGTGGAAATGCAGATTAGTTCAGCCACTATGAAGAGTAGTATGGAGGTTCCTTAAAAAACTGAAACTACAGTTACCATATGATCCAGCAATCCCACTTCAGGGCAGTATTAGGAGAAAAAAAAAGCTGGGAAAAATACATGCATCCTACTGTTTATTGCAGCTCTGTTCACAATAACCAAGACATGGAGGCAACCTAAATATTGACTGACAATTACACATATACAATGGAATATTTAGTTCAGTTCAGTCACTCAGTCGTGTCCGACTCTACAACCCCATGAATCACAGTACGCCAGGCCTCCCTGTCCATCACCAACTCCCGGAGTCTACCCAAACCCATGTCCATCGAGTCGGTGATCCCATCCAGCCATCTCATCCTCCATCATCCCCTTCTTCTCCTGCCCCCAATCCTTCCCAGCATTAGGGTCTTTTCCAATGAGTCAACTTTTCGCATGAGGTGGCCAAAGTATTGGAGTTTCAACTTCAATAGCAGTCCTTCCAATGAACACCCAGGACTGATCTCCTTTAGGATGGACTGGTGGGATCTCCTTGTAGTCCAAGGGACTCTCAAGAGTCTTCTCCAACACCACAATTCAAAAGCATCAATTCTGAGCTCAGCTTTCTTCACTGTCCAACTCTCACATCCATACATGACTACTGGAAAAACCATAGCCTTGACTAGACGGACCTTTGTTGGCAAAGTAATGTCTCTGCTTTTCAATATGCTATCTAGGATGGTCATAATTTTCCTTCCAAGGAGTAAGCGTCTTTTAATTTCATGGCTGCAATCACCATCTGCAGTGATTTTGGAGCCCCAAAAAATAAAGTCTGACACTGTTTCCACTGTTTCCCCATCTATTTCCCACGAAGTGACAGGACCAGATGCCATGATCTTTGTATTCTGAATGTTGAGCTTTAAGCCAACCTTTTCACTCTCCTCTTTCACTTTCATCAAGAGGCTCTCTAGTTCCTCTTCACTTTCTGCCATAAGGGTGGTGTCATCTGCATATCTGAGGTTATTGATATTTCTCCCAGCAATCTTGATTCCAGCTTGTGCTTCTTCCAGCCCAGCATTTCTCATGATGTACTCCGCATATAAGTTAAATAAGCAGGGTGACAATATACAGCCTTGACATACTCCTTTTCCTATTTGGAACCAGTCTGTTGTTCCATGTCCAGTTATAACTGTTTATTCCTGACCTACATACAGGTTTCTCAAGAGGCAGGTCAGGTGGTCTGGTATTCCCATCTCTTTAAGAATTTTCCACAATTTATTGTGATCCACACAGTAAAAGGCTTTGGCATAGTCAAGAAAACAGAAATAGATGTTTTCTGGAACTCTCTTGCTTTTTCGATGATCCAGCAAATGTTGGCAATTTGGTCTCTGGTTCCTCTGTCTTTTCTAAAACCAGCTTGAACATCTGGAAGTTCACGGTTCATGTATCGCTGAAGCCTGGCTTGGGGAATTTTGAACATTCCTTTACTAGCGTGTGCTGCTGCCACTGCCGCTGCTGCTAAGTCACTTCAATCATGTCCGACTCTGCGTGACCCCATGGACAGCAGCCCAGTCTGCCGTTCCTGGGATTCTCCAGGCAATAACACTGGAGTGGGCTGCCACTGCCTTCCTCAACTAGTTATGTGCAATGAGTGCAATTGTGCAGTAGTTCAAGCATTCTTTGGCATTGCCTTTCTTTGAGATTGGAAGGAAAACTGACTTTTTCCAGCCCTGTGGCCATTGCTGAGTTTTCCAAATTTCCTGGCATATTGAGTGCAGCACTTTCATAGCATCATCTTTCAGGATTTGAAATAGCTCAACTGGAATTCTATCACCTCCACTAGCTTTGTTCATAATGATGCTTCCTAAGGCCCACTTGACTTCACATTCCAGGATATCTAGCTCTAGGTGAGTGATCATACCATCATGATTATCTGGGTCACGAAGATCTTTTTTGTACAGTTCTTCTGTGTATTCTTGCCACCTATTCTTAGTATCTTCTGCTTCTGTTATGTCCATACCATTTCTGTCCTTGATCGTGCCCATCTTTGCATGAAATATTCCCTTGGTATCTTGAATTTTCTTGAAGAGATCTCTAGTCTTTCCCATTCTATTGTTTTCCTCTATTTCTTTGCATTGATCCCTGAGGAAGGCTTTCTTATCTCTCCTTGTTATTCTTTGGAACTGTGGCATTCAAGTGGCTGGGTGGGTGCAGGAGGGCCGACAGGAGCTACTCCTTATTCAAGGTTAGGAGGGGAGGCCGTGAGGAGATACCCCTCATCCAAAGTAAGGAGCAGCAGCTGCACTTCACGTCCAAGGTAAGGGAAACCCAAGTAAGATGGCAGGTGTTGCAAGAGGGAATCAGAGGGCAGACACATTGAAACCATAAAAATAGAAAACTAGCCAATCAATCACAAGGACCATAGCCTTGACTAACTCAGCAAGACTAAGCCATGCCCTGTGGGGACACCCAAGATGGTCGGGTGATGGTGGAGAGGTCTGACAGAATGTGGTCCACTGGAGAAGGGAATGGCAAACCACTTCAGTACTCTTGCCTTGAGAACCCCATGAACAGTATGAAAAGGCAAAAAGATAGTACACTGAAAGATGAAGTCTCCAGGTCAGTAACTGCTCAATATGCTACTGGAGATCAGTGGAGAAATAACTCCAGAAAGAATGAAGGGATGGAGCCAAAGCAAAAACAATACCCAGTTGTGGATGGGACTGGTGATGGAAGCAAGGTCCGATGCTGTAAAGAGTAATATTGCATAGGAACCTGGAATGTTAGGTTCATGAATAAAGGCAAATTGGAAGTGGTCAAACAGGATATGGCAAGAGAGAACGTCAACATTCTAGGAATCAGTGAATTAAAATGGACTGGAATGTGTGAATTTAACTCAGATGACCATTAAATCTACTACTGTGGGCAGGAATCCCTTAGAAGAAATGGAGTACTAATCATAGTCAACAAAAGAGTCTGAAATGCAGTACTTGGTTGCAATCTCAAAAATGACAGAATGATCTCTGTTCATTTACTCAGGCATTAAAATAAATGAACTCATACCATTTGTAGCAACATGGATGGACCTAGAAATTGTCATACTGAGCGAAGCAAGTCAGACAGAGAAAGACAAATATCATAAGACATTGCTTATATGAGGAATCTGACTAGAGGCTGTAAACGGACGTATCTACAAAACCGAAACAGTTACAGATGTAGAAAATAAGCTTATGGTTTCCAGGGAGTGAGGGCAGGGGAGAAAACAGATTGTACGATCGGGATTGACATATATACATTACTTTACATAAAAGAGATAACTAATAAGCACCTACTACATAGCCCAAGGAACTCTAATACTCAATAGTCTATATTGGAAAATTATCTAAAAAAGAGTGGATATATGCATAACAGATTCACTTTACTGTACACCTGAAATTAAAACACTAAATCAATTACACCCCATTACAATTTTTGAAAATAAAAAAAAACTGTGTTCATAGTAATATTAAGATATTATTTGTTTTTTTTACTGGATTGACTTCTGTACTGAGGGCACAAAAGCAATGATGAGAAAATTACTAGTGCCTTTGTACAAATCAAATCATTGACACCAGACTGTTCTAGTAAGTAACTTTTGTATCCTTCACCATCATGCATTCAAAAGTCCGTTTCCAGCAAAGAATAGAAGCAGTATGAATTATTAAGTTTTTATATTTTAAACTTGAGTATGCATCTTGTGAATATTATAAGTGATTAAATGACAAAATTACAAGTGTGAATGAGACATTACTTCTGCATACCAATGTATGATGTTTGCCTTGATAAATAATACTTGTGCCAGTGTTTGGCTGCAAGATGAAATAGTCATGCTGTTTTTCTCCATGAAATGTAAAAGCTCTGGTTGTTCAGACTTGGAAATTTGATATAAAAGTGTTTTCATGAGCAAAAATGAAGTCAGTTTGTCACATTAAGGAAAACAATTGATATCTGTTGCTAAAGATAAGATTTAAATGGAAAAATTAGAGTTCTGAAAATCTTGTGGCTGTAACTATAAACTTGACTGCTTCCCAATACTTAAGAACTTTTCCTATGACATTATTGTACTAGTAACAGATGCGATTTATTGGTACTACACAATAAAATGTGACAATATTTGAAAAAAATCTTCAAATTCAGTGAATCAATAATTTTCAGTTAACGAGGGCAGGAAGTCATATCCATTGCTAAAATATTCATTTTTACCAGAATGCAAGAAGCTCACTGTATTATAACATAACAGAGTACAAAATTTCACTGAAAAGTGTTCATGTTCTGTATCACAATTGATCTCTGAGAACCTGTCATTTGCTGAGCTTTGATATAGTACAAATCAAAGAAAAATATCCACAATTATCTACAAATTTTATTAAAATAGGCCTTATTTTCCAACCAAGTATCTCTGGGTGGTCAAATTTTTTTCACACTCTTCAACCAAAATGTCATCTTGCAAAAAATTAGATGCAGAAGAAAATATGAGAATCCATTTCTCTTCTATTAATCCAAACATTAAAGAGATATTTTAAACTGTTTAGGAACACAACTGTTCTCACTCCTTTTTTATTGTGAAAACTTTTATTTTTAAATTAAAATATTATTGATATTACTATGTAATTGCTTTGTTAATGTTATTTTAAATGAAGTAGTAAACAGTATTTTAAAATGTCCTCAGTTTTCAATTCTAATATAATAAATCATAGATCTAAACCCCATGAACAAAAGACCTTTGGGGTCCTCAATAATTGGGACCCTAAGATAAAACCATTTTAGAACCAATGATATATGGGAAAGAGGGACTTGATAAAAATCAATGACCAAGACTCCCTTCATCTTGCATCTCTAATTAGCAGAGTTCTCTTAAATAAGTAAGTGAGCTCTCCAACACCAAGTTCTTCTTGCATAAAATGAGTTACAATAATCATAAATGTTGATAAGGTCACTATAAGAATAAAGTGCACTCGTATATGTGGAGGCACTCTGTACCCTCCAAAGCACTATACAAAAGTTATTTCCTTGTCATTATTCTTGACAAAAACAGTTTGTACTAAAATATGATGAATCATGTTAACAATAATTACCTTTCTGTGTTAAAAACAAAAATATGGAACAGCTAAATCATAATGCAAAACACATTTACCTCATCCATAGCACAGGTTCATTTGATTAGTTTCCATTATTTTTTTTATGTTTTTAGAAACCTCAGAAATTCTTATTAAAAATAAGACCAATTTGGAAAATGCGTTCCTAAATAATTATTTTGGAGTACATGTGGATATTGCAGCAAAACTCAGGAAACATCTCACAGGGATCTGAAAGTAATGAGCACTCCTGTGGCTGCATAAACCATCTATGAGATCCAAACTAAAACACAAAGATAAGATACTCAGATCACCCACTTCCTGCTGATACGGTCAAAGAATATTAGTGTCTAAAGCAACATTATCAGCCCTTTTATCCAATGTCTCATCTAAAGCAAGAATCTCCTCTAGAAACCTCTGACAATTTATCCAGTCAGTACTTAAAAACTTCTAGCAGTTGGAGATATCAGTTAATACAGTGTATAGTCAAAGCTATGGTTTTTCCAGTAGTTATGTATGAATGTGAGAATTGGACCCATAAATAAGGCTGAGCACTAAAGAAAAGATGTTTTCGAACTGTGGTGCTAGGAGAAGACTCCTGAAAAGTTCCTTGGACTGCAAGGAGATCAAACTACTTAATCCTAAAAAAAATCCACTCTATATTCATTCGAAGGACTAATACTGAAGCTGAAGCTCCAATACTTTGGTCACCTAATGCGAAGAGCTGACTCATTAGAAAAGACCCTGATGCTGGGAAAGACTGAGGGCAGGAGGAGAAGGGCACGACAGAGGATGAGATGGTTGGATGGCATCACTGACTCAATGGACATAAGTTTGAGCAAACTCCTAGAGGTAGTGAAGGACAGGGAAGCAAGGCAGGCTGAAGTTCATGGGGTCGCAAAGAGTCAGACATGACTTAGCAACTAAACAACAACAAAGGCAATTTATTTTATGTATTACCATTTTTTGCAATATGCAATATGCTTTTTATACAAAAAGCTAATGATCTTTTTGAATTTCTAACAAATTCCCAAATGATGATGATGTTGCTGCTCAGGTACCATACTTTGAGAACCACCGAACTAGGGGATCTTACCACAATTCCTCACTCAGCTTATGTGATAACACATTGTGAGTTACATGCACCTGAATTGCGGCAGAGGCTGTTCGCAGTTTTGAGACTATCTGGATGGTGAATTCTGAACAACTGTTTGTTAATAGGAGAGCAGTGGTATGAATAATCCACTACCATGGATAATCCAAAAGCCATTTCAACTTGATTTTGGAAGGTGTTCAAGGCAGATTTTAATTTTTCAGGAGCACTGGTTTTGCCTTAGTAAATAGGTTTCTTGCTGAGGCCAATGTTAAAACTGAATGACTGCTTCCTGGGTAAACACATGCTTTCCCAGTGAGGAAGGCAAGCCAGACAGTCTGGCATGATAGCTGTGGAGACAAACCTGGCACTCATAATGCACAAAGCAGACAAAGGCTAACTGAGAGCTGAGTCCATGTATCACATATAAAAAAATTGTAGTTCCTAAAAATATGCATGAAAGTAGGGAAGATTTGGGGAAAACTCATCAGTTCCTCTTTCTATACATACTAAACTCTATAGCTTATGGAATTCAAAGTATTTCCCTTGTCCCCTGTGATCAACACCTATACACACACACACACACACACACCCCTGTGTGAGAGTGTATGTCTATGATTTTGCCTTAAGGAGGTCATAAAGGAAAACTACTTCCTGAAAGGTTACAAATCCACTGTTAAAACTGATAGACACGTCAGTGTTTGTGCTTAGAGGTAGTTAGAGTCAATAAAAGTAGTTTCTGAGCATTAGCTTATAGATAGCTCAATCAGAATAACCTGAGAACCTAAATAAAATACAGATTCCTTCTCCTCCAGCCCAGAGCTGAAACTCTTTCAGGAAGTGTCTTTATCTAGACCTAACTTCCTGCAGACGCAGCCCCACTTCATCACACCACAGATGTGCTCTGCTCACCTCTTTACTCAGGTCTTTCTCTTGGATGCTGAGGTGATAGATGCTTCTGGGCGTCAGGAAGGATTTAATGCCCATGAGGAGAGCACTGGGCCAATGGCAGCCTGGGGGGAGTGGGCCAATGGCAATCTGCAGGAAGCAGAGCAAAGACTTCCTTCTTACCTTGTATGAACCATCCTGAGAAGCAGTCTGTGAACTTCTATGAAGACAGCCCTACAAGATGGCACTCAGTCCCACTTCAGACCAAGTGGTTGCTAACTTGGTCAAATTTTTTATACTGGCTCGTTGGTTCTCATACCTTCCCTGCTTCACATCCCTTCTCCTTCTGTCAGGCTCCCGGGAGTTGCATTCCTTCACAAAACAGGATGACAAAAGCCTTTGCTCAGGCTCTGCCTTCTGAAGACTCAGGCTAAAACCATATAGATTATGTTTTCCTCAGGGTATATGCCCAACCGTTGGACTGCTTAGTCATAAGGTAGTTTTACTTCTAGTTTCTAAGGAACCTGTCAATGTCCATTGACAGATGAATACATAAAGGAGACGCGGCACATATATGCACTGAAATATTGCTCGGTCATAAAAAAGGGGTGAAATTGGGTCATTTGTAGAGATGTGGATTGACCTAGTTTCTGTCAGACAGAGTGAAGTCAGAAAAGAAAACTGAATATTATATACGAATGTGTATACATGGAATCTTAAAAACTGCTGCAGATGAATCTGTCATCAGGGCAGGAATAGAGACATAGAGAACACACACGTGGACATGAGAGTGCGGGGTGGACCAGGAGAGTGCGACTGACATACGTAAACTGCCATATATAGAGGAGAGAGCTGGGGGAACCTGCTGTATATCTTAGGGAGCTCAGCTTGGCGCTCTGTGATGACCTGGAGCGGTGGGGTGGGGGCGACAGTGGGAGGAAGGTCTCAGAGAAAGGGGTTATCTGTATACGCGTGGCTGATTCACTTCATTTCACAACAGAAACTAATACAACACTATAAAGCAAACATACTTGGTTGTTTTTGTTTTTTTAAGACCATATGGAACTTGCTAGCTCCAAGGTACTGACACATACAAGGGCAGTGCTACTTTTAGCTCCTGTAGTAGGTGGAGCAAAAGAGGCAGAAGCAAGAAATGGAATAACTACAGTGTTTCGTGGGTTTTTTTTTTTTTTTTGTCTATTTACAACTATCTCTAGAAAAAGCACTCTTGTGCTCTAAGCCATTCAAAATAAATATCACCACAACTTTGTAAACAAAGAAGGGCACAGGTGGAAAGAGATGAATACTGAATGGCTTGTTCTTTTTCCTATAGGGAAGTTTTTCCCTCTTGGACTGCCTCCAGGTCTAAATGCAACTTGCGGTCCTGAGAATCCAGTCTATAGAGACCATGTCTTGTATAGGCCCTCCCAGGGAAAGGAGAGACATGAGCCTCTTGAAACCAACCTCAGAAACTAAAATGACCCTTTCAGGCCTCATTCAGGTTGAATTGAAACACCATGGCTCTTTCCCCAGAAATGAAGCAGTCCAGGGAAGCTGTGGCTCAGATCCAGAGCTAGAAATGAGCAGGTGTGCCACAAGAGACAGGTTCCCAGAACCTTCTCCAGGCAAACAAAATTAACATGTGTTGCCTTTCTTCTCTCTTCTAGGAAAATCTGTCCAGCAGGCCCAGAAAAAAATAGAAAAGATAAAGGAAAACAGTTATTTCAGAAATCCTTAGAAAGCTTGTATCTATATATGATGAGTGAAATGTAGAGCTGAAATATTATCTAAATAATACGAGCTCCAAAAATATGGGCCTGGAATAAGTTTTAAGATATGAATGCACTAGAAATTTGTGGTCTCTGTCACATGGTCCTACATTTACTGCATTTGATAGCATATGCAAACTCAGTGTTTTTTATAATCATAGTGACCTTAGTGCTGAGCTATAGATCAATGAACAGTTTCTAATATGGTCATGCCAGGGGCAGAAAAATAATGCAAACCTTTGTCTGGGTGTGTGTATCCAAACTAAATTTTCATCTATAAATGAATGTGTGATGAGTTTAAAAGTGTATGGTGAACTCTTACAATGTTACAATTCAGAAAATACACATTCAGTTTAGATAACATGGCATGATCAATGCTGAGATTATTTTATAGTAATCCCAGTAAAAAAACACACATGCGTAAAACATAATCCCAACAGGACTGTGATTCCTCCCATTTTATAGTGAATAAACAAAGGCTCTGAGAGGGTAAGTGACACAGTCCTGTTCATAAGGTTTATGGGGTAGCTACTGCTTCCCTGATGGTTCAGTGGTAAAGAATCTGCCTCCAATGCAGGAGACCTGGGTTCTATACTTGGATCAGGAAGATCCCCTAGAGAAGGAAATGGCAACCCACTCTCATATTCTTGTCTGAGAAATCCCATGGAGAGAGGAGCCTGGTGAGATACAATATATGGAATCACAAAGAATTGTATACAACTGAGCAACTAAACAACAACATGGGCAGCTATTACTTGAACTTTTATTCCTTTGATTCTAACTTTAGAGCTCCTTCCTTTACACCAACATGCTCCAATTGAATCCCAGACTCTAGACTCTATGTTCTGTGTCTCCTAAAGTGATGCTCTATAACTTCGCTTTGCGTTTCATTCAGGATTGCCCTGAGACTTCATACTGGAAGCCCACGGAAGTGATGACCAAGTATCCATCCTTATCCTTAGGAAGTGTCATGTTTTAGCATGCCATTCCGGTTACAGTTGATTTGTTTGTGGGTAAGTAGCTAACTCAAGTCAAAATAACCATTTCCATTTTCTGCAAAGCCTTCACTTTGAACAGATAGAGTCAGACTCTTTTTTTTTTCTGGAAGTTGAAGATGTACTGATACAAAATTCAGAAGTTATCAATACCAATACCATTCTTTGCTCCTTGAGGAGACAGGCCAGCTGCAGTAAGAGAGACAAACTGACTTTGGCAAGAAGCAGTGTTGGGTGTCAGGGGGAAAGACTTGGCAGCACGGGAGTTTCAGGATCCATTTGTTCTGGTAATTCAGTTGTCTATCTGCCTTTTATGTCATGTGTTTATTCAACCCTTTCTCAAATTCTGTGAATTAATAAATTTCCTTCTTGGACTGAATTTAATTCAAGTATCATTCCTCTCATGCATTACCAAAAATAACCCAATACAATATTCAATGAGAAAACAGATCCAAAAGCACCAAGTCCTTTACTGAAGTATGTACTCATTTTATTGGGACTCATCTTTGTGACCACATTGGACCCATACTTGCTATCTGACTTGCCTGGTCTCAGCCTTGTCCATTCAGTGGAGGCCACATGCCTCGTTTTTGTCCTTTGACATCATTGGGTTCCTGCTCCCTCATCAACCTGCTTTTTCAGGGCCATCATTCTGGGTTGAGGAAAGATGTATGCTTTAGCTCTGCGATGACAAGATATATACCAAATGCTGCTTTTCCTGCCTGGCAACTTCCTAGGAAGTCCAGAGACTAACTTTGGAACAAGAAGGTTTCTCTCGTATCCTTTCAGTACTACTAAAGCCTAGACAGGACAGAGTTGTGGCTATGGGTTGGGGAAGGTGTTATCTTATGCTAGATCTCTTAGGTGCAAGCTTGAAATAAGGATTTGGAAGGTCCTGATTTACGGAGAGAGGGCTTTGTTAGAGATCTCATCAAGTCCCATAGCTCAGGACCCTTAGATACCATTAAATCCACCTTGCTCCACATGACAAAGCATTGGCCTCTGATAATCTGGTATCCTGATATCTCCACTGCCACCAAGAATCTCAGTTCTGTATCAGAATCGTGTACTCTCAGTCCCGGCCTACACAGACAGCCCCCACTGAGTTTCTCAAGGACCACGTGATGCAGGCACTATCCTCCCCAGCGTGTTCACATCACTCTGGTAAATGGAGAGTGCTCAGAGCCCTCTCCAAGACACTGCTGGCTGGTGGGTGTTCTGGTCTTGTGCAGAAGACTCATTTTGGCACACTCTTCTCTCATCTTTTCTGACATATTCCTCCACTGTCTGCCATGGCAGTTCTGCATTTCAATGCCTCTTACTGTGGGATGCCACTTTATCCAAGCTTCTAAGGCTTATCCTGGAAATATATTAGGACCAACTCTGAGAGTCCTAGCAGGGTGTTAAATCCCGACAGCTCCTGCATAAGCTCTCACAACCAGTTTCAAGTTTCCCCACCTTAATTCTGTACCCTCAGAATCCAACAAGGCCTACTCTGTACTTTCAGTTAGTACATGATAGCCAAACCACATTGCCCCTTTGACGTATAATTACTCCCATACCTTAGCAGATTCAGCACCTATTGCCATCTGCCCCTGGGTACTAGTCTGGGAACCAGGAGAGGAGGAGGACAAGGCAGAGCCTAAAGACCAGCATTATCTTACAAAGCACTTGTCTCATTTGAGATTTCTCTACAGCCTCAAGCCAAATGTAGGGGTTGGTGGGCAGGGTGGGTTCTATTTTCCAAAAAGTGGAAGTGGGACACTTTTGCAGACACAGAGGGATCAAGGGCCCCTGGAAGTTCAAACTGCTCAAGAATGTCTACCCAGGATCTTTATCCAAACCCCAGGATCACACGTTTATATGGGCCCTCAGTTGGCAGAGGAGACCCGCCCAAGTTGAGAACATCATCTTCTACAAAGGTCTGCTCATTTTCCAGATCAACACAGTCCTCAGCTTTTTTGCCCTCCAGCTGCAAGTAATAAAGGTAAGGTCTCCTAAAGTGTTGTCAAGGAGGCCCTCTGACCCTCTTGCTTTGCTTGAAGTTGGGTACCGATTCTCCTGGGCTTATCTTTTTCCCTCTTAAGGCATCATCGCACTCCTTCCTAAAGTCTTAGTTTAGGTGCACTGCAGCTTCACGTAGGGGTTGCTGCTACCCCACCTGCCATCGTGACAGCGTCCTTACTGCTAACTGGTGGTGACTGATCCAACAGCTCCACAACTCACTCCTGGTGAGCTACCCTAGGATGACTCCTGCTATCAACTCTCAGAGGCAGGCTCCCCAGGAGCAGAAACTGAGACAGGAATTCAGGAGCCGTATTAAGGGAGTAAGCTTTGGGTTTCCTTCTTTCTGAGATCACATCACTTTGTGTGCTGTTCTCTATATTTACCTAATTGTCCCCTCTCCACCATTTTCTCCTTATTCTCTCAATCTCAATCTCAAGGCAAACTTTATCCCTTTGTGCATATAGCCAAGAGTGACAATCTTTTCAAAAGCAGTTTAAACCTCTTCTCGTCAAATAACAAGTGGTCTTTTAAGTATCTCTAATTTCTAATTTCAAATTCTACATTGAGAAAAAATCTGATTCACTCAGCCATGGTAACACCCAATCAGCTATGGCCTTGGGAGGCTGAGAGGGTAACATGACATAGTAAAGACACACTTCTTGCACCTGTTCTTTCAGAAAGAAGAAACTTACCTAGAGAAGAGAATGATGGGTTAAGCAAACACTCCAAATTTTCTATGGGAGCTTCTTTCTCTAGAAATAAACCAGGTAGCTGACTAACATAATAGTTAGCATAACTTAGAAAGAAATATCCCAATATTTTCTAGCAAATCTGCCTCTGGCTGAAACAAGACAGATGAGAGGTGGCAGAGCACTTGTAAAGACCAACAGAATGGAAGCTTCCTGAGAGAAAGAATTTTTTGTTCAGGAATGTATTTCCAGCACACAGAAAGCCACCTATGTCATAGTAGCTTGTCAGTAAATGTTTAAATGAACAAATTAAGAAACACCTGATGTTAGGAAAATCTGTTTTACTATCTTAGGTCCATGCATTGAATTCTGACTCAGTTTTCTCATCTATGAATTGGTGATAGTAACACCTATTTTATAGGGTTATTTTGAAGGTGAAGAAAATGTTGATGTTATCATGTAGACCACAGCCCAAGAACACAGCAAGTTCAGTAACTGAGAGCTATTATTAAAAGAAAGTCAAGCCAGGACACAATAATAGCCACTGAAATGAAGAACATTTACTTGCCAATAGCTTCTACAATGAAAACAAACCACAGAATGCAGAGTAAATAAAGCTTTCTGCGGGGGAAAAAAATGCATTTTCGTTTTTTGGCGAACTGAGACAATAGTACAGACAAGTAATTAGTGAAGAAGCAAAGGCAGTCATCCCTGCAAAAGTAGATCCTTCCAACAGGTCAGAAAAAAATAATGAAAAGCAGTGGTACCAAGAGCAGAAATAGCACTGTTGGCATAAAAATCCCTTCTGACAGTGCCACCTCTGGAGAATCAGTGGTCTGTGCCCTGCCTTCATCACAAAAATGGTTACATGTTCATGGAGGAGTGTTTGCAGGGAAGGAAACACACTCTGGATGCTGCATTTCTATCATGCAAGTCAGAGACCTTTAGTGCACAGGAAGGTGCTCAGTCGCTCAGTCAGTCCTATCCAACTCTTTGCAACCCCCTGGACTATAGCCCCCCAGGCTGCTCTGTCCCTGAAACTTTCCCTGTAAGAATACAGGAGCAAGTTGCCATTTCCTCCTCCAGGAGATCTTCCTGATCCAGTATACAGGAAAGAGAACCTAAATTTTAGCTGATGGATGCTGTAATGAACGTTGTGTCTAACTCTTTCACCTGCTTTTTTTTTTCTCCCTTTCTCCCGGCCCCTTGCAAACAGCACAGATGGGGAGGAGAGAAGCAGACGATTCAAACTGGTACATTACGTGGGCACAAACAAGTTAGGGAAAAACATCTCTGCATGGTGAGAAAAATTCCACTCCTTTCTTGGACAATTTCTGAAGTACTGGAAACCATGGTAACTAATATAAATGTAGCCAGTGCATTGTGCATTCTCAGCCTGCAACAATAAAAAACAAACTTAATCTGTTTTTTTTTAAAGTTAAAAATAAATGTAACTTTGACAACAGACTTCAACAAACTTATTCCTCTGATGATAATTTTTACAAAATATGCATTGAAAGAGAAAGAGCTATTTAGGTTTGGTCTGTACATACATATATAGACACACATATACAAATATATATATATAAGACACATATACTGTGTATTATAGTGTACATTTTATTACACATTATTATATATTATAATACATATTATTTTATTACACATTATATGTTATATATGAGGCTTCCCTCATAGCTCAATTGGTAAAGAATCTGCCTGCAATGCAGGAGACCTAGGTTTGATTCCTGTGTTGGGAAGATCCCCTGGACAAGGAAATGGCAATCCACTCCAGTATTCTTGCCTGGAAAATCCAATGGCTAGAGGAGCCTGGTGAGCTACAGTCCACAGGGTTGCAGGAGTCGGACACGACTGAGCAACTAAACCACCACCACCATACATTATATATATATACATACATACATATATATATATAGTACCTGGGTTTTCCGGATGGCACTAGTGGTAAAGAACAGGCTTGCCAATGCAAGAAACATAAGGGATGAGGGTTCAAACCCAGGGTTGGGAAGATCCCCTGGAGGAGGGCATGGCAACCCACTCCAGTATTCTTGCCTGGAGAATCCCATGGACAATGGAGCCTGGTGGGCTACAGTCCAGGGGGTTGCTAAGAGTCAGACATGACTGAAGTGACTTAGTGTACACACACTCATTGTACACATCCCCAGAGCCAAACGTGTTCACAAAGTATTATTGACTGATAATCACATAATTATATATTAATAAAAATGAATTGGGTTAATAAGTACATTTGTATAACCTGTATCATTCAACAATACCATGTTTCCAGAAAAAAAAACTTGGCACTGAAAATATGGTAATTAATGAACAAATATAATCCCCATCCGCTTGGGGCATAGAGTCTGGTGGGGAAACAAAGACATTAGTCACATAACCAATGAATGAATACATAACTACGAACAGCTCAAAGTTCAATGAAGTGAAAACACACAGTAACAAGAGTATGACAAGGGATCTAATTTAGATGGGGGGATAGGAAAGTTGTTGAGAAAAATAAGGTACCAGCTTTGACAGCATGGAAAACCATTGCGTGCACTGTTTTGAAAACAACTGTAAAATATCTCATAGTGCAGAAAAAGTTCTTCTAAATTAGGAGACGAGCAAGAAGAGCCATTGCTCACTGACTGGCCCTCATTAGAAAAAGCAAGCTGAGGGATCAATTATTTCTATTAGAGGAAGGAGAAAAGTTATAGCAGGTCTCTGTAGCAACATGGAAATATCTACTTAAACACCTGGAAAACACCATCAGAATCATTTGACAATGGAACAAATTGTGGATGGAAGCAACTTCTCTGGGGCAGCCAGAGGTGGTGAAAGGAGAAGAAGTTAGTGGAAGAAATATGTTTTTTCTCACATCATTAAAAATTAACTTTTTCTCAGGAACATGAAAGTCTTTTCCTGAAATACTGCCCCTAAAATGTCAGACAGACTCATAAATCAATTAATTAAATTGTCCTGCCCTCTGTTTTTTTTTTCTGTTATCTTGGTTTTAGATCTCAAAGTCCCAAATAAACTCTAAAAAATTTTCTCTCTTATGAGGAGGCATTATTAATTGCATTTTTTAAATAATAAGTGATTGTGTGGGTCATTCATTATAGTTGTTGACTGGCCCAGAAGTAGAGCTTACTTATCTGAATTCCAGGAGACAGTGAAAGACAGGGAAGCCTGGCATGCTGTAGTCCATGGGGTCACAAAGAGTCGGCTATGACTTAAGTGATTTCAACAACAACAACAATCTGAACTCTGACTTTTAGGTACTAACAAAGATCATATTCCCTGTCCTACACTGAGAACTAAAAACTCAGTGATGGAGTGAGAAATAAAACATAACAAAAACAGCAACGAAGCCATACACTTGAGAAATTATCTTCACGTTATGTTGAGTTCTTCACATCCTGAAAGAGCCTATTTCCTAACTTTAATAAGTTTGAGTTTGCTGTGCTCAGCATAATTGGACACAACTGCCTGCACTTTCTGCCAAGGTTTGAGAAAAAAATGGAGTTATTATTAGAGCCTGGTATAGCAACCTGCCTGGCCAATGTAAATCTTAAGATTCAATTGTTTATTGGTTATGAATTTTCCATTGTAAGGGCACCTAGGAAGTTTCTTTACTAACAGGGGTCTGGAAAAATGGGCTTGAAAGCTCCCAGTATCCAATGAGAAAATTAATTGTTTGATCCATCAATAATGTCAAAAGTCCACAATAGAGACGTCAGATCACACAAAATTGGGCTGTCCTCTAAGTGAGTAACTGCAGGCAGCAAATCCCAGAAATTGTAAGCAAAGGTCATGATGCTGTAAGTCAGAGGTCTTGGTAAAAGGATGAATTCTATAAAGGAGTAGGTGTGAAATCAGTCTTGAATTTCCCCAGAAGCACACTCTGAGATAAGCATCTGAGTATACGTAGTTTATTTGGGAGACACAGAGAACACCAGCCAGAAAGACAGTGGTGTCAAAGGGGAGAGAAGACAGTGGATACAGGCGCAGCCCTTAGCGGCTACACAACGAGCAAGTGGAGTCTCACCCCACAGGAAAACTCTGAGAGGCTTCATTAAAGATGCTTCATGACTATCCTACCCAAAAGGCACAGGAGCTGGGGTATTTATCCAACAACTCTTGAGGCTGCTCCCAGGAGTCTTAATTCCATGGAATTTCTGGCCTCCATGTATAGAACAGGTGCCAGCCTCCATGACTTTGGAGAAAGCACATGGACAAAAGACACACAGTGGAAGTCAGCTAGAATGCACCAAAGCTTAGAAACAGAGGACTGGGGGCACTAACAGAAGTCACCTCCACCTTCTTTTTTAAGAATGGATATTCCATACAATGAAAACTGGGAGGATAAAATGCCAACTCCACTGAATTGGTAATCAATTCCAGGAGTACTAAGTGGAGGGGGATCCAAAGGCAGATGGAGGAGGATGCCAGCCTTGGGCAAGGTAGAATTGAATATCAGTACATATGCCACGCATGTTCTATACTTCATCTACATCAGGAGTCAGGGAACTTTTTCTGTAAGGGGGCCGAGTAATACCTAGGTAAGTACTTTGAGTGTTACAGGAGACACACACAGTTTTTGTCACACGCTGCTCTTTGTTAGTCATGTGTGTGTGTGCACACGTGTGTGCACACCTAGAGCCTGTGCTCTATAACAAGAAAGGCTACCACAATGAGAAGTCCACACATTGTAACAAAGAGTAGCTGCCACTCACACCAAGTAGAGAAAGCCCACACACTTGAACAACGAAGACCAAGCATAACCAAAAATAATAATAAAATAAATAAATTATAAAAAAAGAGGTAGAACTGTTCTGTTAAAAAATTATTTTTATCAGTCATGCTGCTACAAAATAATGTGTTTTAGATCATGTTTCATAAAAGTTACATTTACACTTTAAATATAATGGTGAAGGTCTGAGAAATTTTAGCTGCTCTTCTATCCTGCCCAGGAGGTCCTTGGCACAAAGACTGAAACCCATGTACCTAATTCAAATGCCTAAGTTTACAACAGAGGAAACTTAGCCCTGGAGAGACAAAAAGACTTGTCCAACATCAAATTTTTAGTGGTTCATCAATCAAATATTGTTTAGTGGGTGTTAAGGTCCTTATGAACCCAGAAGACATGAAAGTATGAAAGAAAATTCAAATTCCATAATACATGAAGTACAAATTGGATCCTCCTAGGAGTCTAGAGCAGAGAAGGCAATGGCAATCCACTCCAGTACTCTTGCCTGGAAAATCCCATGGACTGAGGAGCCTGGTAGGATGCAATCCATGGGGTCGCCAAGAGTTGGACACAACTGAGCAACTTCATTTTCACTTATCACTTTCATGCATTGGAGAAAGAAATGGCAACCCACTCCAGTGTTCTTGCCTGGAGAATCCCAGGGACAGGGGAGCCTTGTGGGCTACCGCCTATGGGGTCGCACAGAGTCGGACACGACTGACGCGACTTAGCAGCAGCAGCAGCAAGAGTCTAGAGGAAAGAGGGATTAAACATAGGATGAAAGAATAAGGAAAGGCTACATGAATAAATACTCCCCCAGGAAAGGAAAAATCACTTTCGTTTTACATTAATTCAACAAATATGTATTGATCCCCTAAATTGTGTCAAGTACTCTGCAGATGGAGGATACAGCATTCCAGGGCATGGGTACTATAAAAGAAACAGAAATGAATGCAGTGTGTTTCTGTGTTAGGTGCAGATTCATTAACATCCAGCAAAATACTTTGAATATAGTCCTCAATTTTTCAAGTAATGAATGGTTCAATTTTGGCTCAGAGAATGTATCACAACTGCAGTGACGCATATGTATGAGGAATGGGGTCCTTTGTGATTTTTATGTGTCCAAAACTTGTAAATCTGTTAAGTTTTTTGTGATTCCTAGTCCATAACATGGTACACAAAGAATACAACCAAGTAAATCTATCTTGACTCAGGAGGAAAGTCTGAGCTAACATTGATCATTCTTCACTTTCTGAAGGTCTGGCTACTTCTCAACAAATCTAAGGGTAAACTTACATGGTCAAGAAAGCTAGCAAGTCTACCCAGTTATGCAAAGAACAAAACCTCAGTGACATCAGCAGCAGCAGTTCATACCCAGTTGCAAAATAATCAGAGAAGGAATGACATGATTGCCAAGACTTGGGCAAGAAGCCAAGTATAAACATGAAACCCACTGAGCTCAGCAGAATATAAACAGGAGATTCCATATTTCTGTGGCTTCCCTGGGAGCAAGGAGCTGTCCAACAGACCAGTCTCTTTAAATACTCCATCAGTTTAACACGCAGCACTCTCTGGTGTGGGGTATATAACACATGACAAACTTAATTGCTTCAACTGAACAGTCCTGGGGTATTATTATCAGAAAACAAGTGGCCCTGGGATATGGGAGTGTTTATTTAACTATGATTCAATTTTATTATGGTTACTTTTGTGGCATACGTACAACAACAACAACCATTTGTTATGTTCAGAGGCTCTGTGAGTCAAGGATACAGACGAGACACAATGGTTGCCTTATCTCTGCTCCATAAGGTCTGGGCCCTCCACTGTGGACACCGGAATGCTAGGAGCGACACAAACTCTCAGGACAGGCATCACTTACATGTCTGACAGCAGAGCTGAGACAGTCTATAAAACCAGATCAGCGGAACGGTTAAGCAGAGATGCCTTCACATGGCTTCTCTAGATTAGGGGTCCCCAAATTCCAGGATCTAATGCCTGATGATCTGAGGTATAATTGAATGTAATAACAATACAAATAAAGCACACGATAAATGTAACATGCTTGATCATCCAGAACCTACCCCCCTTGTCCATGGAAAAACTGTCTTCCACAAAACTGGTCCCTGGTGCCAAGAAGATTGAGGACTGCTGCTCTAAATGGCTTGGGTCTCCTCCTAGTTTGGCATTGTCAAGTTAGCTAGATGGCTTTCCTCTCAGTTCAGAGCTTTATTAACAGATGTTCCAGGTAACAAGGTAGAAGCCACAGGGCCACTCATGGCTCAATTTTGGAAGGCACATAATTCCACTTTCACCTAATTTCCCAGATTCAATGGGAGAAGATATAAACCCACACCTTTCCACAGGAGGACTAAGAACTTGTAGCCATGTTTTTAAAACCACTACATCCATTATTATTATTATCATCTGATTTTTATAAAATGGACTCAAACACTGAAAGACAGCAGAACATAGAGGCTAAATGAGTGCTGGGTTCAAATACCAACTCTTACCCTTCTTGACTGTGTGTGTATTATTTCACCTTTCTCTGTCCCAGTTCCTTGCTCTATAGAGTAGAGGTAACAATTGCCATACCTAGAGATGGTTGTAAGGATCAAATGAGTCGATAAAATTATTATCATCTGAAAGCAGTATCAGTATTAGCATCTAAAACAAAGAAACTCTCAATAAATGTTAGTTATCATGAATTGATTCATTTATCAAATATCCACACGGTGGACAACTCTTCCCACTGTGGCTGTGACAATCTCTAGGGCTACAGACATGAATAACAGATCCCTAATACTCATGAGTTCATACTCAAATTAGACAGGGGACTCATTAAAAAGAAATACAGGAACATCTGATATGCAGACATCCAAGATAATATTGTATAAGGGGAAAACACTGATTACTAGAGACTGAATTTCAGACTGACTTCTAAACACTGACTTCAGAGACTAGAATTCTTGACCAGAATCTGACACTTTCGAGTTGAGTCACCTTCTTAACACACTCAATTTCTTCAACCTCTACCTTTGCTTACCAAGTGATAATAGTACAGCAATTTCTACCCATCTCATAGGGGATTGTAAGGATTAGTGAAGTAGAAGTATAAAAGTACTTCACCAACTCTAATATGAGCTACAATCACTGATCAGTCAATAGATGCTGAACCCTACAGACTGGGATTTAATCACCAAAGGATCTGTTCTGCACAGAGGCTCCCAGGTCATGTCCCCAAACTAAAATTTCACACAAGAGGATCTACATCAACACATTTAAAATCCCACAGTCTAGTATGTCTGTTGGCTAAAAATACTTTTCGGTTAAATATTTACAAACTATGTGTCTCTCTTGTGTCATAGACCTGAGATTTAATCCAAGTTCCAAGTTGGACAGTTTGCTATGTATTGATAGAAGGGGGTGTTGTAAGAAACTAATACGTGAGTCACTTGAGAGAAAGCAAGTCTTCTTTTGTGCGTGATCAATCACAAGGAATAAGCAAATCCCTCAATATGCTTCCTTGAGAGCTGAAAAAAATATATATTTTAAGCTTACATCTTTGTACTGTTTTTTTGTTGCTGTTCAGTTGTACAGTCATGTCTGACTCTTTGCGACCCCATGGACTAGGCTTCCCCCAGCTTCACTATCTCCCTGAGTTTGCTCAGATTCATGTATTGTATTTTTTAAATACTTGCAACATTACTGTCCTGGGGAGGAAAGGAATGGGAGTTGAAAAGAACGTATTGTTATTATACAAGCAGGCATTTTGCATTATGGAACCTTTTTGTGAAATGTGACTATGAATAGAGTCTTCAGAATGTATGCTCACAGTAGGGATTGGTATTGGATGGGCTTATTTAAATTTCTACTTATGAAAAGGCAATGGTGGCAAGTTCAAGTCCTTATTTTATATGGTACGAGTACTATATGGGATGACTTCTAGCAGGGAGGGAGGAGATTCAAGGTGCAGATGACAAGATTAAGAGGATAACAAAAACACCACCCATTTAAAATGATGGGCATTTGGTTACTGATGGATATAGAAGAAAGAGGGGAAAGAGTCCCAGATTCTGAGCATCCAAACCTAAGAGTCTTGAAGACAGTGTCGATCAGGTAGTTGAATAAAATGTTGAGATCTCAGGAAAAAGCTCTAGGAATGAAAGCTGTAGATTAAATTATCATCAGCCCAGTGATGAGGACTGAATATTTAAAAATGGATGGATTATATGTGGAATCTAGAAAAATGATACAGATGAACTTATTTCCAAGAGAGGAAGAGAGACACAAACATAGAGAACAGAGTTATGGACACAGAGGGGTAAGAAGGGGTGGGATGAACTGAGAGTGGCATTGACAAATATATATGTTATCATGTGTAAAATAGATGGCTACTAGAACCTGGTATATAACCCAGGGAGCTCAGCCTGGTGCTCTGTGATGACCTACATGGGTAGGAAGGGAGTAGGAGAGGGAGGGAGGCCCAAGAACGAGAGGACATAGTTTCTGCTGTATAATGTGAATCAGCACATAACACAAGATTGTATAACAGTTATGTCCCAATTAAAAATTATAAAAAGAAAAGAATGGGTTAGTTCACCAAGAAGGACAATTTGTAAGGAAAGCGTTCATACAAGTACCAGAGATCTTACGGAGAAGATAAAAGCAGAAGAGCTACTAAAGCTGGAGAAGAATTAATTACAGAATATGAAGCAGCAGCAGAGTAAACCTTGGTCTCAATAGTGGAAATGATTTATAGGGTATGGGAGGAATGACTAATAATATCCTAGGTGACAAGGAGATGAAAGGGGCTAAGGGGTAAGGAAATAATTAAAGACCCATAGATGCGTTATTTTTCAAAAGCATTATTTTATTAGGAAAATCAAAGCTGGGGCATACGTTCACAGTAATAAAGAGGATGTATCATGTGTAGACCATCTTCTCAGAAAAGAGATGTGGGCAAATGTTTCACCTAAGGAAAAGGAATGAGTAGAGATAAATGAAACTTCAAGGGAAGACAAACATAACCTATGAATCAAAGAGAGAAACAGAAATGAGGATTGATAGAGATCCGTTAATACAAAACAAAGTAAGAAAAGAGTAGACGTAGTACAACTTGGGATGCAGAGGAAGGGGTTCTGGGGAAATCCACAATGAATTGTTTTGATCGTCTCAGTAAAGTGTTCTGAACTTCTCAAGAGAGTAGGAAAGGTCTGGAACACATGTTATGTGTACTATCACAGTCAGAGATTAACAAAGGATTAGAGATTTTTATAAAACGTATGGTGTGTGTAGCATGTGTGGTGTATATAGCATATAATATAAAACATAATGTAATATACAGCATATATGTGTTAAATGTATATAAAATATCTTAAAACATATCACAGATAAACACTAGTACCTTGTTCCTCACTTTTATGAATATTTCAGAATAAATTTTTTAATAGGGAAAATTTACCATTAGGAATTGAAATACAAAAAATAAACGGAATCAAGAAATTATCTAAGAAATCTTCAGAAAGGAACAAAATGCAGGTAGAAAAACTACTGATGACCTCTCTCATGAGAAAGAGGGCTTTCTGGAAACGTGAAGGACTTCTACACTAAATTCCGCTTACACTTTCTAAATGAGAAATGAGGAAATGTAGGACTGCACAACAGTGAAGAGATGGTTAAGACACAGAATTTCCCCCCAGGGAGCAGGACTTCGATAGGATCAAAAAAAAAAAAAAAAAAATCAGCTGAGTTTCTCCCAATGGAGCAAATAGAGGAAATACTCCTAAATATAAACTGCAGGTTAGAAAAAGAGAATCACCTTGAAAACAGAAATCACAGAGATTCCTCTTTGTTTAGCAAACAAATAGAAGAGCATTTTAAAGAATTCTGATGTGTAGCCCCAAAAAGATACAAGAGGACACTTCATCTATGAAAGTGAAGCTAAGCATTTATTTTGAAAGAAATCTTCTAAAATTAATAAAGATTACATAAAGATTTTTTAAAATATTGACATAGAAAACAGCAGGTTAGATACTTTTCAAAAGTAGCAATGTACATGGTAGATGATACAGGATGCCACAAAATAGTGACATGATGGGAGAGGTGAGAGAAAAGATAGATATAAGAATCCCAAAAAAGAGATGGAGACTAGGAGAATAAGATAAAAATAATAAATAAAAGACTTAACAAAAACTCCTAACTCAAAGAACACAAATGTGCAAAATGAACAGGCTCTTTATGTACCATAAAGTACTGTAAGTATAAAGTATCATGAGTATTATATAAAAATGCATATAGATCAAAAATCTTTTGTGATCATTTAAAGGATTTTAAAAATATCACATGTAACTAGCCAAGAAGAAAATGCCTGCTAGTTGTACAGCATCCAAAGCACTCTTCTTGAAGAATAAATTACTTAAAGATGTATAGCAGCCTTACAGAGATAAATCAAAATAAATATCTCCTAAAGGAAATGGTTATTATATGAGGTTGAACTGTGTGCAATAAAACTAAATTATACAAGATAACATTGAACTAATTTTTGTCAATATGGTTTTAAAGTTTATGTAACAATCAAAAACAATTTTAAGTCTTGGCACATCATTCAACAGCTTATAACTAACCAATAATAATATAGGGTTAAAATCCAAACAAGCATGTGGTTATATGGACAAATACTTAGAAGATGGCAAATGTAAGGGAGAAGTAAAAATTGGACTAAAATTTGTATCTTATGTAGTCAACATTTTTTAATTTCAGTATAGGCTTTAGTAAATAAAAATCTCAAATATATATATTTTTTAATTTAGCAATAACCACCACTAATGGTGATTACTCACCTGCCAATGCAGGCAACATAAGAGACATGGGTAGAGGTTTGGTAGCTCCCTTTCAAGACTCTCCTGGCCCTCCAATCAACTACAGAGCCTAGGGATTTACACCCAAGACTTGTCTGAAGGATGTACCTAATAGAGAACGCCCTGGGGTGAGATGTGTAGACCACAGCTATTCCTTCTCCCTTCCACAAGGCATTGCTATTGAAGAGTAGTTAGTCACAACCTGGAAAGCACTCTGGCCCATCGTGGGAGAATTATTCATGGATTCAGATCACTGCACCAGCTGTCCTGATTCATCAATAAATCTGATCAGTGCAGATTTGGGCAGGGAGAGTCCTGGCTTGGGTTCCTAGGGTTATAGCTCTTAGCACTCTGCTCTCTGGACTTTTATAACCACCTCCCACGAAGCCATCCTCATCCTCCTGGGAGTGATGGTACAGACAGATTCCAGGCCACTCCCTCCTGGACTCAAACATATCCCTCTTCCCAGAGAAAATTATTTTAACTGTTTCAGGGGTTATTTTAACATGTAGTTTCCCTTGACACATGAGTTTCTCATGTAAACTCTTATGGAAGACCCCTTCAGGAACTCCAAGGAGCCTTACAATCCTGATGGAGACCACCTGGAAAGACTCCATGTGGGTGCACTTCCAAGCTGACTCCCCAAGTGACCTGCGATGATTCTTTGTTCCACCCTTAAAAGAAACACACATGTCCATTTGATACAGTCCTACTTAGGGCTTTCCTTGTGGCTCAGCTGGAAAAAAATCCGCCCACAATGTGGGAGACCTGGGTTGGATCCCTTGGTGGGAAGATCCCCTGGAGAAGGAAAAGGCTAGGCAGTCCAGTATTCTGGCCGGAAGAATTCCAATAGTCCATGGGGTTGCAAAGAGTCAGACACGACTGAGTGACTTTCACTTTCACTTACTTTAGATGTATATGCCTCTCAAACATAAAAGAAAAACATGTATGTATGTACATGTGAGTGTCACATAACGAAAGATATGGAAGGAGAAAGGGCATCAAATAAAAAGAAAAGAAAAATCTTAAAGTTAAGATGCTTGTAATAAAACTAAACTTATCTCCTATCTGAATGAATATAAATGCATTAAATCCCCAAAAAGTAAAGGTCTTACAGGTAGGAGGACTAGGAGCCTAATAAAAGAACTTAAAAAGAAATAGTAAGGAAAAAAACATGGGTTGGCAAAATAAAATATGATTTAAATCAAGGTAAAAATTTCAAAAACAAATCATTTATATTGACAAAAGTTAAGGATAGAATAAAGAAAATAAAGATGTGAGTCATGAACCTTCAAGTAGAAAATATAGAATTGAAATATAGCAATCAAAACTGTCAGAATTACAGAAAGAAATTGGCAGAAACACAAATAAAGTGGGAAAATTTAATACACCATCATAAGCTTTTGACAGAACAAGTAGAAAAAAAAATAAAATATATAAACAATAAATAGAAGTTTTAAATATAATACTTGATTATGTATAGAACAACTTTTTACACACCAAGAATCCACCTTATTTTCCAAAGATTATGGAACATTTACCAAAACTGGTTACATTCTGTAGCAAAATAAGAACTGTATAAATTCTCTAATGCAGAAATTATATACCACTTTCTCTAATAACAACCCAATAAAGGTTGAATTAAACAGTGAAGTATACTTTTGAAATGTATCAAAGAAAACTTTTTTAAATAGGAAAATCAAAACTATAATTATGAGCTATTTATAAAATAATGATTACTATAATATAGAAAATGGCTAAAAGAAAGAAATTTATACTGTTGAATCAGATTTAATATTTTAAAATAGGTGAAAGGAAATGAAATGAACTTTTCACCTCAAAATTTTAAAAAGGAACACTAAAATTACTTTGAGGAAAATGCAAATTGTTAATTAAAAATTCATCAGAAAAATAAATTCAAAGAGCCATAAAACTGACCTTTTTCTATATATCTGGATATATATATATATATTACATAGTAGATACTTTTCTGTGGTGGAATATACATATAAAGCACATAGGATAAAAAAACAAAAACTTTAAATAAAATAGGACAAGTCCTAAAACAAAAGTGTCAAAATATACCTAAAAAGAAAAATAAACTGAAAAAAAATGACAACATTAGGAATAACAGAAAAAGATGCTGAATAATTGCTAAGTAGTCACTTGGTTAAATGGCTTCATAAGTGACAACAATATTTAAGACAGGGATTAACTCCTACTCTCCATCATCTCTCCACTACACCATGGGGGGAAAATATAAAACTTCTCACTTCACTTTTTTCTTTCATTCATAAAACACATTACAACAAAATCTAATATACTGAACTAGATTTAAAATAATTAATAAAATGTTAGCAAATTAAAATTACTAAGACATTAAAATAATAAAACAGTAAGATACAAGGTCAGTCAGTCTGATGAAAGCTTGAGGTCACCATTAATATCAGCTTTGTCAACTAATGAGTCTCCATTTCCTCAAACATATAATGGTAATAGTAGTGAACAGAAGTATGGTAAGGATTTTAAGAGATAATATATACGGAAAAAGAATTTAATAATATTTATTGAGTACATATGGGTAAACACTCAAAATCTTTAGTTTTTCAACTGTTAGCTTTTCAAACAAATTTATTTGAGGTATGCAAAAAAGATTTAGTACTAAATGTTTGCTAATACATTTCACCACAGTAATGTCAAAAGAAATTGTGTGGACATCCTGATATATTCTAAAACAGCACTGATAAAATTTAATGCGTTCTTCATAAAACACTGGGTCCCCAAAATGAGAAATGTACAAGAGGCATTTTATAAATTGAAAATTGACTCCTGAAATAGAAAAAGGAAAAATGCTTCTTAACTCTTTTTTGTTTGAAAATAGTCATTAAGTGAACATTCCCAATGTCCTGGGATAAACAATAACAGAAAAGAATAAAAAAATTATATATATATATATATATATATATATATATATATATATGTGCGTGTGTGTGTGTATAAGAATATATATATATGTAATTGAATCACTTTGCTCTACACAGAAATTTAAACACTATCAACTATACTTTAATAAAAGTACAATATATCAAAAAGTGAGCATTCCAATCCTTCTAAGAAACCATCTAAAAGCAGCAAAGACAATGTACACCCTTGATTCTCAGTTAAACAGAGTGACAGCTAAGCCTCAGATCTAAGGATGTGTCAAAGGACAGCTAAAGCCATGGAAAGAAAGCAAGAAATCATGCAGGGAATATTTGGAACAAGTTCCCAGCTTCAAATAGTCAATGGTTCAAGGAAGGCTTCTGAATATAAGAGAAGACACACATTGGTACAATGCCTGACTCCTTGGTCTACACCCATCCAAAGGGGCACATGGTCTGGTGGCAGATGTTTCTCCAGATAAGGCTCCAATCTACCAGCCAGAGGAAGCAGAAACTCATCACATGAACAAATCATGTTTTCAGAAATTAGTCCATACCACTGGAAGTGAGATGTTCCATTCTGAACCACCTCTCCACTCCTTGGTCCAAATTAAATGACTCTCAAGTGTGAATCATTGCTAGAGAGAGAAACAGAGCAAGTTCACCAAATATTACTGGTTCCCAAAGTACCAGAACCGAGTTTTAGAGGAAAGTTCTACCAAATATTTGGAAAAGAAAAATAATTACAATGGTATTCAAAATTTTCTGGAACACAGAAAATAAGACTTCTCTAATTTTAATTAAGTGAACATAACCTTGATACCAAGAGTTCAAAAACAAAGTCAGTCTAAAAACCAACCTAGATACCATTCTAAAATCTTAAGAAATGTATTAGCTGAGAGAATTCTGAACTATATTAAAATAATTATGCACCAAAGCTAAGTGGACTTTACAACAGGAATGCTTGTGTAGTTGAACCTCAAGATATTTATTGAAATACACAACATATCTAAAAAGACAACTTGTTTTATCTTCACAGATGCTGAAATATTCATTTGATAAAATTCAAAATTATGTCTGAATAGAAAAAATGTTTAAGATTGAAAAGGACAGGAACAAATTGCTATTTCTTAGTATCATAAAGTATGTGCCTCTCAACCCCAAAGTCAACATCTCACATGATGAGAAAGCATTTGATGCATTCTCACTTAAAGTCAAGAATAAGACAAAGGAGTCCATAGCCACCATCATTATTTTATTATTATTTGACATTTCTCTGGAAGATGAAAATTGCAATTAGGAAGTACAAAAACTAGAGATACAAAAAAAAAGCAAGGAAAGGAGTTAAAATTACCATTTTTTTGCAGAGGACATGATGCAAACAATAAAATTTTAAGTAAATTAACTGGAAAACAATTACAAACAGTAAGAGAATTAAATAGAGGCAGTTTGTACAAGTAATACAAGGAAATCAAAAGTCTTCATACACTATGCAAACAGGTTAGAAGTTAATTAAAATGGAGAAATAAATCCCATTTAATACTGCAACCCCTTCTTCCCTCAAAAACAAAACAAAACAAACAAAATATTGTACCTAGGAATGAACTATGTAAGAAGTATACAGGATCTATATGAAGCAAACTGAAACAGTCTTAAAAAATGTAAAAATGGGCTTGAACTAGTTTAAAGGGGTATCATTGTATTGGATAGGAAAACTCAAACCACAACGATATAATTCTTTCTAAAGTAATCTATAAATTCAACTGAACCACATAACAAAGCAAAACTCACTAAATTTTGTGAGAGGAGGCTAGAAAAAATAATTCTAAAGTTCAAATAAAAAAATAAAGAGGCAAGAATATACAGGGAAACTTTAAAAAAGAAAAGTAATAAGGGAGACCACCTCTAGTACACAAAAGCAAATCTTTAAAGTAAAATAACTAAAGCACTATAGTACTGGTAAATGATTAGAGAGAGAAAGTTTTATAGCACATATATACAATGTATTAGTTATTCAAAACCTGTTCACTGAAATTCCCAGATACTATCTGAACAATAAGTAATTAGATAAAGATAATGCTCAAGGCTGGCAAGAGTTCAGAGCAATAGAAATAGGCAATCTCATACACTGTGTGAAACTGAAACAAATTGATTCCTTATTACCTATCTAACACTTTAAATAAATTCATACAGTTGAATCTCTTGTATTTCTGTTTTTCTTTTTTAAAAAGTGTTTAAGAATTAAACAGAGATGTATACAAATGTACTAGAACACTCATCACACCAATATTTAAAGTGACAACAGACTGATCCAACCAAAATATTCAACAACAGAAAATAGGTAAAATAAATTTTAATACATAAAATAGACTATTTTATAAGTAAGCTACTGCTATGAATAATAAAAAGACAGAAATTCAGTAGAAAATGGGCAAAGGAATGAACAAGAAATTTATAGACAGGAAAACACAGATGGATAAACCAAAACATAAAGACTTTCTTCAACTCATTCATTGCCTTTAGAATATGTCAGATTACATCCATCAGATTTCAGAAAGTTTTAAAAATTGGATTACCTCTAGATTTAACATGGGAAAATGAGATAGATCCTCAAGCACTGCTCACAGGAGGCTTAACAGATACAGGTTTTCAAAAACATTATCTGATATCACTTTAGAAATTTAATCTCCATATGCCTTTTGACTGAGAAATACCACTCCAGGGAAAGAGTCCAGAGATATTTTTGCTCAAATCCATAAGGAATCTATTCAAGGATATTCCTCACAACATTGTTTATAACTATTAAAACCTCATGACATTGTTTATAACTATAAAGGGTCTACCAACTGAGGAAAGAAAGTAATCATTATGGATAATATAAAGCAGCTAAAGGCCATTTGAAATAAATATATACAGAGATAGATATATCTTAAAGCAGACTAGATTAAAAAAAAAAGCTAGAAATGACCCTGATCCTAGGCCAATTATAATTTCAATAACTTGGAAAACATACAAAATTTTTATTTTGTAACATTTATAAGACTATTCACATGTCTAGGGCCCTACTTCAGACATCTAAAGAGAAGGTGTCTAGATGAATTGAGGGAGGAGTGGTTTGGAATGTAAATGTAGATTAGTAATGAAAGGTTGTGCCAATTCTGAAAATGATGATTTGCTCTGAATTCTCTGCACCAGAGACTTAAACAAAATTAGAAAAAGCATGATGCGAAGATGATTTAATGTCAATAGACCATATATATATATATATATATATATAATCTAAATAATTTTAAAAATCAAGATACAATACATTATACATAGATTACTTCAATTTTGTTTAAAATACATTATGAATGAACAGAACAAAAGAGCAACAGAATGGTCACAACAACACCATCTCCAAGTAATTTTCATTCTTTCTTCTTTCCACTTTTTAAATTTTTCACTTTTTATTTAAAATACTTGATTGCCTTTATAATAAAAAGGAACAGTAACTCCAAGAAAAAAACTGAAAGAGCACAAAGGGACTAGAAACGAACATCTAGTTTCAAATCCTAGTTCTCTAGCCTATCAGCTCGGCGATCGGGGACCTACATTTTTAAACTTCACTCTTTGTGTCTGAAAATGGGTGCGGCAATGCATTCATTACACCTCAGGGTTGTTTTAGGGATTATCCAAGGTAGCACAAGTGTAACTATTTATAATCCATAAATTGAAGGGTATGTGGGTCCACAGTTCTTTATCTGAAACATCTGGGATCGGCTATTCTTCAGAATTTTTTCTGTTTTAAAGACATAATAGTCAAAGGCTTTTTCTGCATCTATTGAGATGGATCAAATCATATGGATTTGATCTTACAATTTGTTAATATGGTGTCTCATGTTGATGGATTTGTATATATTGAAGAATCCTTGCATTCCTGGGATAAACCTGACTTGAGCACAGTGTATGAACTTTTTAATGTGTTGCTGAATTCTACTTGCTAGAATTTTATTGAGGATTTTTGGATCTATGTTCATCAATGATATTGGCTTGTAATTGTGTGTGTGTGTTGTCTTTGCTTGGTTTTGGTATCACAGTGACTGTGGCCTCATAGAATGAATTTGCAAGTATTCCTTCCTCTGCAATTTTTGTAAAGTTTTAGTAGGATAGTCACTAGCTCTTCTCTAAATGTTTGGTAGAATTCACCAGTGAAGCCATCTGGCCCTGGGCTTTTGTTTTCTGCAAGATTTTTGATCAGTTTTGATTTCAGCATTTGTCATCAGGTTGTTCATAATTTTTATTTCTTCCAGTTCAATCTTGGAAGATTGAACTTTTCTAAGAATCTGTCCATTTCTTCCAGGCTATCCGTTTTATTGCCATACAGTTGCTCATAATAGTCTCTTATAATCCTTTGTATTTCTTCACTGTCTGTTGTAACTGACCTCAACATAGTAAAGGCTACATATGATAAACCCATAGCAAACATTATTCTCAATGTTGAAAAACTGAAAGCATCCCCTCTGAGTTCAGGAATAAGACAAGGGTGCCCACTGTCACTGCTATTATTGAACACAGTTTTTGAAGTCCTAGCTATAGCAATCAGAGGAGATAAAGAAACAAAAGGAATCCAGATCGATAAAAGAGAAGTAGATGACATGATACTATACAAAGAAAACCCTAAAGATACTATCAGAATATTACTAGAGCTAATCAGTGAATATAACAAAGTTGCAGGATACAAAATCAATACTCAGAAATCACTTGAATTCCTATATACTAACAATGAAAAATCACAAAGAGAAATTAAGGAATGAATCCCATTCACCATTGCAACAAAAAGAATGAAATATCTAGGAATAAACCTACCTAAGAAGACAAAATAACTGTATACAGAAAATTACAAGGAACTGATGAAAGAAATCAAAGATGACATAAACAGATGCAGAGATATTCTATGTTCCTGCTCAGAAGAATCAATATTGTGAAAATGACTATAACACAAAGGTAATCTGCAAATTCAATGCAGACCCTATAAAATTACCAATGGCATTTTTCACAGAACTAGAACAAAAAAATGTCACAATTCATAAGAAAACACAAAAGACCTCGAACAACCAAAGCAATCTTGAGAAAGAAGAATGGAACTGGAGGAATCAACCTTCCTGAATTCAGGCTATACTACAGAGCCACAGTCATCATGACAGTTTGGTACTGGCACAAAAACAAAAATATAGACCAATGGAACAAGAAAGAAAGCTCAGAGACAAACCCATGCACCTATGGGTACCTTATTTTTAACAAAGAAGGCAAGAATATACAATGGAGCAAAGATAGCCTCTTCAGTAAGAAGTGCTGGGAAAACTGGACAGCTACAAGTAAAAGCATGAAATGAGAACATTTCCTAACACCACACACAAAGAAAAACTCAAAATGGATTAAAGACCTAAATGTAAGACCATAAATTATAAAACTCTCAAAGGAAATCGTAGGTACAACACCCAATGACATAAATCAAAGCAAGATCCTCTATGACCTATTTCCTAGAGTAGTAGAAATTAAAACAAAAATAAACAAGTGGAAGCTTTTGCATAGCAAAGGAAAGCATAAGCAAGGTGAAAAGACAACCCTCAGAATGGGAGAAAATAATAGCAAGTGAAACAACTGACAAAGGATTAATTTCCAAATATATAAGCAGCTCAAGGAGATCAATACCAGAAAAATAAACAATCTAATCAAAAAGTGGGAAAGAGACCTACACAGACATTTCTCCAAAGACAACATATAGATGGTTAACAAACACATGAAAAGATGCTCAACATGGCACATTATTAGAGAAATGCACATCAAAACTACAATGAGATATCACCTCACAGCAGTTAGAATGGCCATCATCAAAAAGTCAACCAACAGTAAATGTGGAGAGAGTATGGAGAAAAATGAATGCTCTTGCACTGCTGGTGGGAATGTGGACTGATACAGCCACTACGGAAGATGGTATGGAGATTCCTTAAAAAATCAGGAATAAAACCACCATTAAGACCCAGCAATCCCACTTCCAGGCATATATCCTGAGGAAACCAAAACTGAAAAAGACACATGTACCCCAATGTTCAGTGCGGCACTATTTACGATAGCTAGAACATGGAAGCAAACTAGATGTCCATCAACAGACAAATGGATAAAGAAGCTGTGGTAAATATATATATTGGACTATTACTCAGCCATAAAAACGAATGCACTGAGTGAGTTCTAATAAGGTAGATGAATCTAGAACCTATTATACAGCATGAGGTTAGTCAGAAAGAGAAAAAGACTACTTACTAACATATATATGTAATCTAGAAGGATGGTACTGATGAAATTATTATCAGGGCAGCAATAGAGAAACAGACATAAAGAACAGACTTTTGGACATGGAGTGGGGGAGGAAGGAGAAGGTGAGATGTATGGAGAGAGTAACATGGAAATTTATATTACCATATGTAAAACAGACAGCTAATGGGAATTTGCTGTATGACTCAGGGAACTCAAACAGGGGCTCTGTAACAACCTAGAGGGGGTGGGATGGGGAGGGAGATGGGAGGAAGGTTCAAGAGGGAAGGGACATATGTGTACCAATGGCCAATTCATGTTGATGTTTGGCAGAAATCAACAAAATTCTCTAAAGTAACTTCACTTCAATTAAAAAATAAATAAAATTTTAAGATAATAAAAAGATGTGATACTGTAGAATATGTTAAATGTAATCCCAACTAGGTGGAGGGAACCATCTTGGAATTACATTTTCTTCCATAAAAATATTACTCTTCTCACCCCAGCTCAATTCAGGTTAACGTGTTGTTGACAAGTTAGTTCAAGTCACCTCAGGTTTTGCCAACAAGTCAATTACAAAACCTTTGATTTTCAGAACTTTTTTTGCTATCAGAATTGCAGATAAGCAAATGAAACATAATCTCATTGTCTTGTCTATATGAAATTAGAACTCAGCATTTTTACATACATTTATCTAGCTAGAGACCTACATGTTTCAAGAAAACTGGAAATAGAATTTATTTCAGAATTGGAAGTTAGCAAGCAGACAGCCAAAACTTGGAAGTGAAAAACACATCAGGTGATAAAGGAAACACAGCTGAGTAGGGAGGTATGAGACTCTTGATAAGAAAGACTTGATGACCCTAATGTTGAGACTAAGTTAATCAGGGAGGAAGAGAAATAGGAAGACTGCGCCAAGTGAGGACTTCAGAGTTCCAAGCCTTGAAAGGGTATAAAACTCGGAGTGGATTCTAGGCTTCACATTTCCCAAGCTCTCACAGCCATACTTAATTGTCCATTTACCCTCTCAGAGGTGAATCCTGGCTTTTCCATTGAGCAATATTGTCAACTGTCACAGCTGCCAAGCCAACAGATGGTGTGGGCCTGTGCTACCAGTAGTTTCCAAGTGTAAAAACGGAGCCATCTAAATGTTTTTTGTGTACATTTCCTCATTAATCTTCCAAGCACAGCTGCAAATGGATAATTTCCACGTGAAACACAGTGGCACCCTCGCCACCTTCTTCCACATACTTTTGGATCACCTGCCATGTCCCCAGTACTATGCTACACCTTGAAGTGAGCAAACAACACAAAGTCCCTCTTGTATTTTTCTCTTATTATTTGGCGATTCTGTGTTTTATCTCAACAATACGTAAAGCTTTTTGAGAAAGGGCTATACTTAATTTTTTAATCCCAGGAAACACAGGGCATCATTCATTATACAAGAATTAAAGAATCCTTCTAGGAGGATGGTAGAAATAGGTAGAGGTATCTAAAAAGGTACCAACTTTCAGCTCCGAGTTGAATAAAGTACAAGGATCTCATATATAATAAGGTGACTACAGTTAATAATGCTGTACTTTATAATTGAAAACTGCTAAGAAAGTGAAGCTTGCATGGGTGCATGCCCAGTCCTACCCAACTAGATGGGAGGGGAATGCTTTCAGAATGTGAAGGCATCAAACCATCACAGTGTATATTTCACATATCTTAGTTTTATTTTTCAAGCATCCCTTAATAATGCTGAGAACAGTAATTCTTAAGTTTATTTACAGTAAAAACTAATTTGTAAGACGTGCCGACATTCCCTCTCTGCCCCCCCAAAAAAAGATACACACATAAACAAAGACAGAAACAAAATCAAAGCTGAAAGAATGACCCTACCAATTGTAAAGCCAAATATAAATGGTTATTGAATCATTCACTACTTTCGTTTTGTAATCATTATTAAGAAGAACAAGTGAAAGCTATAAATCTGTCCATTACTTCCTACCTTGAGGCTAGCAAGAGTCTGAAATTAGAATCTGTGCCACAAATGCCTCCTTCCTCCAATTTATCTGAAAAATTCTGACCAAATTAATCTCCCTCAAGTACATATCCAATTTCTCCAGCTTAAAACAAATAGTTTCTACTACCCACGTAAAAATATTTTTTAAATCACTGTCTAGCAGTTTTTCATTATCTTGTACCATAATGCCCTCCCAAAAGATTTCAAACTGATATGTTAACCTCTATTGACTCAAATTTAGACTTTGAGATGAAAACTATTTGAAAAGCACAGGCTTTCCTAAGCATGAACACTCAAACCTTAGCCTATTTGCAATTAAAAAAAAAGTAATAGAAGCAACTAATACTTTTTGATCTCATATTATATGCCAGACATCAAGCTAAGCCCCTTACATCACTGTCATGTAACCCTGTATAGTATCAGGGGTGTCCCCACTTTCCAAGTGGGAAATCTGAGGCTCAGAAACTGAGTAACTTGCCAAAGCATACAGAGGCAGTAAGTGCTAGAGCCTAGCTATGAACCCAGGCAATATAATTCAAATTTCTCTGCAATTTTTCTGTGGCCATTGCAGAAGCAGAAATATCCACTGCCTTTGATCTTTTTCTTTCTAAGCAATTAGATGACACTAAGAGCCCCTTTAATTAAAAAAAAATTAACGATAGCATTGCCTTTTGCCTTTAACTTTAAGCATTTTAATCCATCCTTTATGAGTGATATGATTGCTTTAAAAATCTCCATTTGAAGAAATATAGGAATGTGAAAAGGACAAAAAGAAAAGGCAACATGGGCATCTTTTGAGTCCAATCATTTCAGTTAGCCTGACCACTGGCAGCTTAATGAATTGTGTTTTGTTGGTGGTGCTAGAAATATTAGAACTTTAAGCACACAACTCTCAGATCAGAATTCTCACAATTGTTAACTCAACCTGTATCATGAATCTGAAAGAACACCTAAAATTGTTTGCCTAGTTCAGCAACTCCTATTATTTTTTTCTCCATTTTTTTATCTCCTTCTTCAGTCACAACAGTTTAGGAGATAAAATAAATGTGCTATATAAATCTGGCAAAAAAAAAATCCCCAAGTAGTTTACGACAATTAAGAACTCTGATGTCACTGTTCTATGAAATGTCCTTTCTTTACAATATAGACACTCTATTGCTAGATACTCTTATTCCTGACAGCACAGACAATATTCACCATTGTAACAGCAGCTATGACAGTAGCTGGCACAGAGTAGGCACTCACTTATACATACATGGGGGGAAAAAAGACCAAGTGGTATCACACTAATGATACCCATGAGCTCTCTAGCCAAACCACTCTTTCTCTGATATAGCCATTAAGAGACAGTTTGTACCATTTGCTTTGTCAATTTCAGAAATTTTAAAACACACTCAAAGATCCATTGGTTGTTAGTTTCAGCTTTTCAAAGATAGTCTTTTATTAAAGTGTAGTTGATGTAGAATATTATGAGTTATAAGTATACAATATACTCATTCAGTTTTTAAAGGCTATACTCCATTTATAATTATAAAATATTGGTTATGTTTCCATGTTGTACAATATATACTTAGAGCCTTTTTTTTTATTGTAACAAATTCAATAAAGACTTTTTACTTTACAACATTGTGTTGGTTTTACTATACATTCACATGAATCCACCATGGGTGTACGTGTGTTCCCCTTCCAGAACCCCCCCTCCCACCTCTCTCCCGATTCCATCCCTCTGGGTCATCCGGTGCAACAGCCCCGAGCCACCTGTATCATGCATTGAACCTGGGCTGGCGATTCATTTCACATATGATAATTTACATGTTTCAATGCCATTCTCCTATATCATCCCGCCCTTGCCCTCTCCCATAGAGTCCAAAAGACTGTTCTATACATCTGTGTCTCTTTTGCTGTCTCACATACAGGGTTATCGTTACCATTTTTCTAAATTTCATATATATGTGTTAATATACTGTATTGAACATTCTTTGCCATTGCCTTTCTTTGAGATTAGAATGAAAACTGACCTTTTCCAGTCCTATGGCCACTGCTGAGTTTTCCAAATTTGCTGGCATACTGAATGCGGCACTTTCACAGCATCATCTTTCACAGCTATTTGAAATAGCTCAACTGGAATTCCATCACCTCCAATAGCTTTGTCAGTAGTGATGCTTCCTAAGGCCCACTTGACTTCACATTCCAGGATGTCTGGCTCTAGGTGAGTGTGAGTGATCACACCATCATGATTATCTGGGTTGTGAAGATCTTTTTTGTACAGTTCTTCTGTGTATTCTTGCCACCTCTTCTTAATATCTTCTGCTTCTGTTAGGTCCATACCATTTCTGTCCTTTATTGTGCCCATCTCTGCATGAAATGTTCCCTTGGTATCTCTAATTTTCTTGAAGAGATCTCTAGCCTTTCCCATTCTATTGTTTTCCTCTATTTCTTTGCATTGATCGCTAGGAATGGATAAACAACAATGTCCTACTGTATATCACCAAGAAATATATTTAATATCCTATTAGAAATCACAGTGAAAAAGAATATTAAAAAAAGAATCTATATGTATAACTGAGTCACTTTGCTGTACAACAGGATGGCACAACACTGTAAACCAAATATACTTTAAAAATAAAATGTGTTTTGTTTATTTTTGGAAAAAAAGCTTTTCCCAAGAGTTACACAAATATTTTGTTCTAGAAATTTTAAAGTTTTAGCTCTGACATTTAGGCCTTTGGTCCATATCAGTTTTATTTCTTAATTGTATATTTTCCAATTATGGAGTAAAAGTTTGGTTTCATTTATTTTAACGAGTATAGTTTATAATAAAAATATATACCCATTTTAAGGATACAGATTGATGAGTTTTTATTATCTTGTGCTGATTTAAACATTATCTGAATCAAGATAAAGAAAATTTCCATTACATCAAAAGTTTCCTTTGTAGGCACTCCTTTCCATCAGCTATTTAATATATTTGATTCAGTGTTCCAGCTATTTATAGTGAAAGTGGCAATATACCACTTACTTAATCATTGCCAGAAGCAGGACACTCCTAAAATATTTTATTGCTATCTTTATTACAGTATTTATCACATTAACGATTACTGTTTTACTTTCTGCTCATTTTGTTATTGTTGGACCTCCTGAGGGGATGAATGGTGCACTAGAACTGCTAATATAATTTTTGATGCATTGTTGGTGCTGAGTCAGTATCTGAATGTCTAAAATTATAAAGAAGATGAATAATAGATTTATTCTTGCAATACTGTCCTCAGTTGTCCATGGTTAGATATGATTAACATTCTCATCATTTCTCATTAAAAACAAATAATTTATGAAGAGTTTGTTAAAGAAGGGGCAACTTTTACTAAACAAAGTGTGTAACTTCACACAGTCCAAATTCACCCATTCTCTCACACCAGTCCAAAGGGCAGGTTAGAAACAGACTCACAGACATACAGAACAGACTTGTGGTTGCCAAGGAGGAGGAGGGTGGGAGAAGGGATGCATTAGGAGTTTTGGATTAGCAGGTATAAACTATTAATTACATTTGGAATGGATAAACTGCAAGGCCTTCTATATAGCACAGGGAACTATATTTAATATCTTATGATGAACCATAATAGAAAACAAAGTTACAAAAGAATGGGTTTATGTGTGTATATATAGTATGTACCTATATATATATATATATATGCATAAATGAGTCACTTTGCTGTACAGTAGACATTGGTACAATATTGTAAATAAACTACACTTCATTTTTTTAATGTGGGGATAAAATCAAAAGGCAGATTAGAACTGCTTTCCATATTAAACATCCAGATGAGCATAACTGTAAGTCATCCTCAACATCACAAATCAAATTCATCTTCATTTGCTTGTATGATAGTCCCATTAATTTTTAAAATGTATTTTTTTTATTTTGCATAAACTTTCAAATCACTATCAGAAAAATGTACAAGAAAAAAAAAGATACCCAAAACTCCAAGTCATAATTTAAAACTTTTAAGTTACATAAAACTCCATAAATACACATATTATATGTGTGTATATATATACACAAAGTCTCATTAACAAAAAATTAATTCATTAAAAGTAAAACTAAAGTTTCCTCCTTTGAACTTACCCAACCTTTACTATGAGTTTGGTATAATCCTTTTTCATTTTAAACATTCATGAAAATGTGTGTGTAAGTATATCTTTAAAAATTGTATGGTATATTAAGCTTTATATGTTTATTAATTAGTGTTATGCTATCTGCTTTTTGAGAGATGATGTTTTGATAATTGATCCGTGTAGTTGTTAGGGCCACTTTCTTCCTTTTGTAAATTCACAGTATTATTATATGCATTTACCATGCTTTATCCATTCTTCTAATAATGGCAATTGAGATTAACTCTAATTTCTTGCTAACTTAAGCCTTTCTTGGACTTTTCTCTCAGTGATTATCAAGGATTATTATCAAGAATGACTAAATGTCTAACTGACATCATAAAAACATCCCACCCCAAAGACTATACCATTTTACACTCCCCCAGGAATGGATTAGAGCAGTGTACTCACACGCAAGTGTCAAATTCCCTTTCCACAGTTTAATCATGACGAAGTATGTGACAAATGAGTTCCTTCCCCCTTCTATCAGCTATAAAGTTAGAAAGATGATAATCCAACTTTGAAAGACAAAGGTGCCTCAGTGGTAAAGAATTCACCTATCAATGCTGTACATAACTACTGAGCCTGTGCTCTAGAGCCTGGGGGCCACAGTTACTGAAGTCAGTGAGCCCCAGAAACCACGCTCCACAGCAAGGGAAACCACTGCAGTGACACGCCAGCACACCACCACTAGAGAGTAGCTCCCACTCCCAACAACTAGAGAAAAGCCCAGGAGCAACTAAGACCCAGCACAGAATAAATAAATAAGTAAACATTTTTTTTTTTTTAAAAAAAAGAAAGACGAAGGCACTAAACTACTGAATCCTGAAGGAGCTTTTGTTATAAATTCCAAAAGTTCTTGAAAAATATCTCCCCACCAGAAAAAGGCACCCAGACGTAAAAACACATACACTCCAAACATATCTTGTCTGACTTCGATAATCTACCCTGACTTTCCAGTTATCATGTCCTTGGGCCTTATTTTAGGACCTTGAATCTATTTCTTGTTCCCCAATCTATATGTCAGGTTCAGGGTGTATATTCTGTCACATATACTGGCCTACATAACCCTAAGATTTGGCTACCTGTCAAAAAGGTTGCTTACTAAAGAGATCTACCCAAAAATGAGGACTATGTTCTGACAAAATGATTACACCTCTTTCCAATATATTCTCCTTCAACTCACCTCTGGCACTAACTGTGCTGCCTGACTGAACTCCTTGTGTTCCTCTTGCTATATCCATAGAGCCAAACACCAGAGATTTCCAAATTACCAAATTTAAACTTCAGACTTCATCAGCAACAATTTATTGGGGATTCCACTGCAGATCAAACATCTTTGCACCTGCTCTCACTTTGCTGAATCACCATATTTTTACATGACATACTCATTTTTGGATAATTCATTGAGGATATAGGCCAAAATATTTTTTTCTTTTGTTGGCTTAATGCAGGTTATAAATAAACAGCTGACCATGTTCACCTTCCATTCAGCTGGTTTCTCCCTAAGTAGGTAGACCCAGTTTTTGATCATGTATTTGCTATGCAATGATTTTGAAAAATGCCTTGCTTTTAATTCTGGCCTGCATGTTCGTCTCAGGTGTGCCAGGAGAAGGGTTGAACTGGGGCTGGAGTTGGGATTCAAAAAGAGCTGCTTTGGCAGGATAAGATAAATGTAGGCAGGTGGTTGGCAGAAAGGGATGCTACCTGGCTGGCAATGATTGAATGGACAGGTGGGTAGGTCTGGCTGTCATCACCAGAGCTTGTTGGCTTTTGGCCAAAAAACTGGGTGGAATCTTAATACCAGAAAATACCAATCCAAGATATGAATTTAAGACTCAGATTCTTGAGTGGGAGCCAGACATGGACTCCACTAAAGTCAATAGCCTGAGAAGGAGTCCACTTGGTCTGAAAGAAAATAAAGGTGGGCAAAACTCTACTTATGACTACATTTATGGGATATTATTTTGATGAGTGGGGAAATGGGAAGATCACATCATGGCACAGTGGGAAGCATATAGGACATTAATGAACCCGAGTTCAAGCATCAGCTTTACCAGCTTCAACTTGGTCAGCATATTTTATTTCCGTTAAAAGCATTTTCTTCAACTACTGAATGTAAAAAATGCTAGTTCCTAAACTTTTGGGGGGAAAAATTCAATGCTAAATTGTATACAGATGCTTTGCAAATGATATGATGTTTGCAAACTAATGTTAGCTGTTATTTAGCACAAGCATAGATAATGGCCTTTTAAAATAGAGGTTCTAGAAAAAGTAGTTCAGTTCACTTGCTCAGTCATGTCCAACTCTACGACCCCATGGACTGAAGCACGCCAGGTCTCCCTGTCCATCACCAACTCCTGGAGCCTACTCAAACTCATGACCATTGTGTCAGTGATACTATCCAATCATCTCATCCTCTGTCGTCCCCTTCTCCTCCCACCTCCAACCTTCCCCAGCATCAGGGTCTTTTCCAGTGAGTCAGTTCTTTGCATTAGGTGGCCAAAGTATCGGAGTTTCAGCTTCAGCATCAGTCCTTCCAATGAATATTTAGGACTGATTTCCTTTAGGATAGACTGGTTTGATAGCCTTGCAGTCCAAAAAATAGACAGTCTAACAATAATTCCTAGAGATTTCAATATCCCATTTTCAATTATGCAAAGAACTACTAGCCAGACCAGCAAGAAAATAGAAGACTTGGACAATATTACTATTAGTAACTAGTCATCTATAGAGCAACTCCACCCAACAAAAGCAAAATACACATTCTTAAGTGGAATGGAATAAAACTGGCCATCAATAACAGAAGAAAATTTTGAAAATTCACAACCATATGATAAGTAAATAACATATACCTAAATAACCAGTGTATCTGAAAAGAAATTAAAATGGAAATTAGAAAGTACTTTCACAGGAATGCTAATGAAAACTTTAATGATTCAGGCTTCTCTGGTGACTGAGGGGCAAAGAATCTGCCTGCCAATGCAGGAAGACCTGGGTTCAAACCCTGGTCCAGGAAGATCCCATATGCCATGGGACAAATAGGCTTGTAAGCCATAACTACTGAGCCCTCTCACTGCAACTACTGAAGCCTGCATGCCTAGAGCCCATGCTTCACAACAAGAGAAACCAGTGCAGTGAGAAGCCCATGCAAGGCAACAAAGAGGAGGCCCTGCACTCTGAAATTAGAGAAAGCTGACAAGCAGCAACCAAGACACAAGGCAACCATGAATAAATAAATATATCATAAAAAAATTAAATGATTCAAAAAAGCAATCCTGAGAGAAATTTATAGCTGTAAAAAAACACATTAAAAAGGTGACACCTCCATGTAACACTATATAGAAAACCCTCAAGTTTCCACCAAAAAAAAAGAACTAAAACTAATAAATGAATTCAGTAAAACTGCAGGATACAAGATTAATACGCAGAAATCTGTTGCTTTTCTATACACTAATAATAAACTATCAGGAAGAGAAAGCAAGAAAACAATCCCGTTTAAAATTACATCAAAAAGAATAAAATACCTAGGAATAAAATTAAGCCAGGAGGTAAAAGATCTATATTCTTAAAATATAAAACACTGATGAAGGAAATTGAAGATGATATGGAATATACACAAAGATCTATATTCTTAAAATATAAAACACTGATGAAGGAAATTGAAGATGATATGGAATATACACAGACAGTAGAATTACTCAGCCATAAAAAAAGAATGAAATTTTGCCATTTACTAAAACATGGATGGACCAAGAGTATTATGCTTAGTGAAATAATAAGAGTATCTGTATTTCTCTGACTTAATCACTTATATGTGTGATTAATCACTTAAAAATAAAGTGAATGTATTTAACCCATCAAAAAAATTCATAAAGAGCACAAACTAGAGGTTATCAATGGGGAGAGGAAAAGGGTAAGATGGGGTGGGAGATTAAAAGATACAACTTACTATGTACAAAAAGATAAGTAGCAAGGATATATTGCACAGCACAGGGAAATATAGCTGGTATTTTATAATAACTATAAATGGAGTACAATCATAAAAATATTTAATTACTATTTTGTACTGTACTATATCTGAAACTAAGATTATTAATCAATACTCTACTTCAATAAAAGAAAAACAGGAAATAAAGGAGGAAGAGAAAGAAAGGAAGAAAGAGACATCTTGGCTACTGTGAATAATGTTGCAATATACAAGGTAAGGCATTCACATATCTCTTCAAGACAGCCAAGATATGAAAGCCAAATAAATGTTGGCTACATTGACTGATGAATGGATTAAAAAACTGGTCCCAACCTAAAGATATATTTTTATCATTTTTTAAGGATTTTTGATGAAGAGAGTCAAAATTAGTAAACTTTGAAGGACTATAGTGAGATTTTTTTCTTCACCTTAAAATTTATATATCCTTGATAATTAATAGATCTTAACTTGGAAACAGTAAGGACCTAACAAATGGAAAAGATTAAAAAGAGGTAGCAAGAATACACAGAACAAATATACAAAAAGGATCTTAATGACCCAAATAACCATGATAATGTGGCCGCTCACCTAGAGCCAGACATCCTGGATTGTGAAGTCAAGGGGCTCTTAGGAAGCATTACTATGAACAAAGACATTGGAGGTGAAAGAATTCTAGCTAAGCTATTTAAAATTCTAAAAGATACTGTGATTAAAGCGTTGCACTCAATATGCCAACAAATTTGGGAAACTCAGCAGAGGCTACAGGCCTGTAAAAGGTCAGTTTTCATTCCAATCCCAAAGAAGGACAATGTCAAAGAATGTTCAAACTACCACACAATTGCACTCATTTCATATGCTAGCAAGGTTATGCTCAAAATCTTTCAAGGTAGGCTTCAGTAGTACATGAACTGAACATTTCCAAATGACCAAGCTGGCTTGCAAAGAGGCAGAGGAACCAGAAATCAAATTGCCAACATTTATTGGATCATGGAGAAAGCAAGGGAGTTCCAGAAAAAAATTTACTTCTGCTTCATTGCCTGTGCTAAAGCCTTTGACTGTGGATCACAACCAACTGTGGAAAATTCTTAAAGACATGGGAATACCAGACACCTTACCTGTCTCCTGAGAAATCTGTATGTGGGTCAAGAAGCAACAGAACCAGACATAAAAGAACTGACTGGTTCCAAATTAGGAAAGGCTATATACTGTCACCCTGCTTACTTAATTTATATGCAGAGTATTAATACATCATGCTAAATACCTGGCTGGGTGAATCGAAAGCTGGAATCAAGACTCCTGGGAGAAATGTCAACAACCTCAGATGTGCAAATGATGCCACTCTAATAGCAGAAAGCAAAGAGGAACAAAAGAGCTTCTTGACAAAGGTCAAAGAGTAGAGTGGAAAAGGTGACTTTAAATTCAATATTCAAAAAACTAAGATCATGGCACCTGATCTCACCACTTCATGACAAATAGAAGGGGATAAAGCGGAAACAGTGACAGATTTTAGACTCTTGGGCTCCAAAATCACTGCAGACACTGACTGTAGCCATGAAATTAAAAGACACTTGCTCCTTGGAAGGGAAGATATAACAAACCTAAACAGTGTATCAAAAAGCAGAGACATCACTTTGCCAACAAAGGTCCATATTATCAAAGCTATGGTTTTTCAATAGTCACATATGGATATGAGATTTGGACCATAAAGAAGGCTGAGCACCAAAGAACTGATGCTTTTGAATTGTGGTGCTGGAGAAGACTCTTGAGAGAGTCCCTTGGACTGCAGCAAGATCAAACCAGACAATCCTAAAAGAAACCAACCCTTAATGTTTATTGGAACAACTGATGCTAAAGCTCCAATGTTTTGGCCATCTGATACAAAGAGCCAAATCACTGGAAAAGACCTTGATGCTAGGAAATATTGAGAGCAGGATGAGAAGGGGATGATAGAGGATGAGTTGGTTGGATGCCATCACTGACTCAATGGACATGAGTTTGAGCAAACTCCAGGAGATGGTGAAGGACAGGAGAGCCTTGTGTGCAGCAGTCCATGGGGTCACAAAGAGTTGGACATCACTGAGCAACTAACAATAAAAACAAATCTGTGTAACTTCCCTGCATATTAAACACAGCATATTAAAAATGATGACGCAGGTATTTTTAAATAAAATAAACATTTTTTAAAAACAAAATGTGATATATGCAAATCATGACATATTATTCAGCCTTAAAAATGAAAGAAATCATGTCATATGGAACAATACAGAGGAAACTTGAGGACATCATGTTAAGTGAAATAAGCCAGTAACAGGACACACACTGTGTGATTCCACTTGTATGAGATACAGAATTGGAGGGTAGAATGGTGTCTTATTCTTCAAATCAGATTATTCTTCAAATAATGTCTTATTCTTCAAAGTAGACAGACTGTCTTTCTACTTGTAACTCAAAAGTAAGAAACTTGTATATAATAGCTATGACACATTGACCCTTCAGCATTATCCTAAGAAAGCAGGAGTGTCATTAGAACATATAGATGTTCATAAATATTTGAGCAATAATGACTCAAAATGAGAAGCCAGCAAGGTGTTTATAAACTGACTGAAGAAACTGTGGTCCACAGATACTGGGGAATACTATTTAACAACAAAAGGAAACACTACCAAAACATGCAACAACATAGGTAATTCTCAAAGCATTATGCTGAGTGAAATATGACAGGCACAAAGACTCAATATTGTAGGATTCTACTAATTTTGAAAATCCAGATAAGGCCAGACTATAGTGACAGAAAGATCAGGTGTTGCAAGAGGCTCTGACACAGTAATGAATGCCTTTCAAAGGGTCAAGGAGAACTTTTTAAGATTACATATTGTTCTGAATTTTACTGTGGTGATAATTACATATCTATATTAAACTATAAAGTCTCATATTTTATGTAATGGTAAATTTTGTGTTTGTAAATTATATAAAGCTAATTTTTAAAAACAGCATAGAAAACATATTTATATTTATTTTTATATAAACATATTTATATTTATTCAAATATTTAAAAGTAAGCTGACTCATTTGAAAAGACCCTGATGCTGGGAAAGATTGAAGGCAGGAGGAGAAGGGACAACAGAGGATAAGATGGTTGGATGGCATTACCAACTCAATGGACGTGAATTTAGGTAAACTCTGGGAGTTGGTGATGGACAGGGAGGCCTGGCGTGCTGTGGTCCATGGGATTGCAAAGAGTTGGACACAGCTGAGTGACTTAACTGAACAGAACTGAAGAGTCTATATTTAGGGCTTCCTTCATGGCTTAGCAGTAAAGAATCCACTTGTCAATTCAGGAGATATTGGTTTGATCTGTAGGTCAGGAAGGTCTCCTGGAGAAGGAAATGGCAACCCACTCTAGTATTTTCACCTGGAAAATCCCATGGACAGAGACACTTAGTGGGCTACATTCCATGGTATCACAAAAGAGTCAGATATGACTTAGTGAGTAAACAACAAAGAAAGAAAAAAATATTCTGAAAAAAGTGAGGGAAAATTGTTAAAGATGCATGCATATTGAAAAAATGCCCTCAACATACCAAAAGGTCAATAAAGGAAAATTAAGAATATTCTTGGTACTACTCAAAAACCCGTTTTCAGCTAAACTGGAGTAAGTCAAAATCATATGCTCTTAAGGAAAATATATTCATCTTTTGAAAAACAGTGACATGGATTACAAAGGATTTATTGTAAATTACAAAAGAAAACATGTTTTTTGCAACCTCAAAACATTTAGCCAATTTATTCAACTATTTTGTCAGTGAAGATGTTGGTACTATTCATAGACAATGGCCAGGTGAGCAAGAGCAACTCTGAACAACATTCTGGCATCATAGGAATGTTGATTGTACAATATTTTTACAAAACTACGGAGTACAGAACTATGCCTGGGTGCTTATGCTATCATCATTAGTAAAAAATCAGGTGCTAATTAAATCAACGTTCATACTACAATGACTGTAAAAGTTGTGGTAACTGGAAGTAGGGTAGAGTTAGAAATAGATAACAAACACATACAAAAATATCCAGTACAGTCAGCACACATCAAATATTTAATGAGTGGAATTAAATCCAGTCAATGAGATAAGTAATGTGAATAAATGTGTGGTGTATATATAAAGACATATATGTACATATATGCCAATGATATCAGACATAAATATATATATGTTACATATATATATATATATTTTTTAATGCAGCAATTTGAATTAAACCAGAAATACTCAAGGCTATGGTTTTTCCAGTAGTCATATATGAATGTGAGAGTTGGACTAGAAAGAAAGCTGAGCACAGAAGAATTGATGCTTTTGAACTGTGGTGTTGGAGAAGACTCTTGAGAGTCCCTTGGACTGCAAGGAGATCCAACCAGTCCATCCTAAAGGAGATCAGTCCTGAGTGTTCATTGGAAGGACTGATGTTGAAGCTGAAAGTCCAATACTTTGGCCACCTGATGTGAAGAGCTAACTCATTTGAAAAGACTCTGATGCTGGGAAAGATTGAGGGCAGGAGGAGAAGGGGACAACAGAGGATGAGATGGTTGGATGGCATCACCGACTCAATGGACATGAGTTTGAGTAAACCCCAGAGTTGGTGGTGGACAAGGAGGCCTGGCGTGCTCGCAGTCCATGGGGTTGCAAAGAGTCAGACACGACTGAGCAACTGAACTGAACTGAATTGAGAAGTGCTTATCCAGTGAGAGTGGGATTCAAGCTGGCCTTGAAGAACTCATACTCCTTAGTAAGTATGTAGAAATGAAGACAAAGGAACATTGTGAACCAATACCCCCTGGGGAACTGGCATTGCATGATCTGGGTACAACAGCATCTTCAACTCTTTTCACTTACACAACAGGAGAGGCCTCAAGTTGCCCTTGAGTAGAAGGACACATTAGCTTTCAGGACTCCATCCTGCATGGTTAGGATATAACTAGAGGTAGGCTGGGAGGTCACTCCTGGTCCTTTCCCCATAGCCAATCTCTTCATTCTGGAACCCTGGGTATTAGAATTATCCTCAGAATTCTCACTCAGAGAGGAGGCACCCATAAAATTGAGCCTTAAAAAAAAAAAAAATCAAGAACTTTAGGACCTTATCCACTACAGTCCTTGCAACTTACAGGTACTGGGGATTACCTAGGATAAACAGATAAAGCTGAACTACAGTAATGTAAGTAATATTATTCTTCTAATAAAGTCCACAGACTGCAGGGGAAATGCTACATATCATCTCAAGCTCCTTATAAAGGGATATATATCATGGCAAATCACCAACTACCTCTGGGCTTCCCAGGTGGTGCCGTTGTAAAGAATCTGCCTGCCCATGCAAGAGACACAAGAGACATGGGTTCAATCCTTGGGTTGAGAAGATTCCCTAAAGAAGGAAATGGCAACCCACTCCAGTAGTCTTGCCTGTAGAATTCCATTGACAGCCTACAGCCTATCCAATCTCAAAGCGTCAGACACGACTGAAGAGACTGAGCTCCACACCCACTGCTTCATCCTCCAGTGCACATCAAGAAGGGTGGCTTTTGGTGTCAATCTTTTCCAGAGTTGTGCATTCTGTATGATATTCATGGAAAACATCTCTAGTCCTTTTCTTCCACTCAGATTTTTGGTGAGAGAATACTGAACTTTCTACCTTTGAAGACTCCAAACTGTCTAACTTCTATGGCACATCAGAATCCAGATTCCCTTCAGGGCATTGAAAAGCTTTCAGCAGCAAAGAAAAGAAGGATCAGCCAGAAACTCTTAAAACAATTTGCAGCACTAAGGAAATTAACAAAAGGCTTATAAGCATATGTCTGGGCATTCACTTTATTAGTCCTTAAAGTAATTTTCAAACACCTTAAGATGTATGTGAGACAGCAAAAGAAATGCAGATGTATAGAACAGTCTTTTGGACTCTATGGGAGAGGGCAAGGGTGGGATGATATGGGAGAACGGCATTGAAACATGTTAATTACCATATGTGAAATCAATTGCCAGCCCAGGTTTGATGCTCAGGGCTGGTGCACCGGGGTGACCCAGAGAGAGGGAATCGGGAGGGGGGGGGTTCTGGAAGGGGAACATATGTATACCCATGGCAGATTCATGTCAATGTATGGCAAAACCAACACAATAATGTAAAGAAAATTTTAAAAAAATAATTAATAAAAAAATAAACAAATGAAAAAAAAATAGATGAGGGGAAGCTGGGAGAGAATTCTATAAGGCTTCACCTTACCTATGCGATTTACTTCATTGTGTGTTATCAAAAAGCCTCTATCACCTCAACATGGGTTAACTCAACTATCCTGAAAGAGTATCTCCTAAGCACTTCCAAAACAATAAGAACACTGCTGGGGATTTTGTATCCCCAGAACTCTTCATATCTTTCAGATACGATGACTGGTGAGCTCAGTGTCTGTCTTCAAACAGATCACAGGAGACACATAAGTCTGTGCTGGGCTGGGAAGCAGAGCGATAAGAGTCTTAGTTTCAGTAGGTGATGTGAGAGCACACACAAGCCAGAGCAGGAGTAAAGTGTGAAATGAGGAAGACTTGGAAAAGGAAGTGGTATCTGAGGTGAGCCTTGCAGAGCCTTACTGAAGCACGGTAGCCAAAGAAAGACTAAAAGAAGAGGGAGGAGGGACTAAACTGGACAGAAGAAACAGCAGGTGAAAATGCAGGTGGCGATGGAGGAAGATTTGGGAGTTCTGGGAGCCAAAATCGTAACTGCAAGGAGAGGGTTGGGAGATAAAAAGCCTGGTGGGTAATGGACCATTCATGGAAGGAGGGAGTATGAAAGAAGGAGCAAGTTGGGAGGAAGATGGGCAGCGTAGGGAATGTGAAGAGGTCAGTATCAATAGACATCATTTAGCAACATGATTTGAATATAAAACATCTTTCTTAAGGCAGCACTTAATATTCCATTTGTTCTATACAGAAACAAATTTTTAATTTCCTGAGGGACATCTTAGAAGTATTTTTTTTCTTTTTTTTTTTTTTATTGTTTTTGCCATACATTGTCATGATATCACCATGGGTTTACATATGCTTCCCCTCCGAAACCCCCCTCCCTCCTCCCTCCCCCCTGGGAAATCTCGCTACACCAGTCCCGAGCATCAATCCTGGGCTGGCGATTGATTAGACACATGACAATTAACATGCTTCAGTGCCCTTCTCCCATATCATCCCACCCTTACCCTCATCCACAAAGTCCACGAGTCTATTCTATACATCTGCGTTCCTTTTGTTGTCTCGCATGTTGGGTTCTCATTACCATCTTTCTAAATTCCATATATATGCGTTAATATACTGTATTGTTTTTGCTTCTGGCTTACTTCACTCTGGATAATGGGCTCCAGTTTCGTCCATCTGAGTATAATTGTTTCAAATGAATTTTTTTTTTAATGCTGAGTAATATTCCATTGTGTATATGTACCACAGCTTTCTTATCCATTCGTCAGTTGATGGGCATCTAGGTTGCTTCCATGTCTTGGCTATTGTAAACAATGCAGCGATGAACATTGGGGTACACGTGGCTCTTTCAGTTCTGGTTTCCTCGGTGTATATGCCCAGCAGTGGGATTGCTGGGTCATATGGCAGGTCTATTTGCAGCTTTTTAAGGAACCTCCACACTGTTTTCCACAGTGGCTGTACTAGTTTGCATTCCCACCAACAGTGTAAGAGGGTTCCCTTTTCTCCACATCCTCTCCAGCATTTATTGCTTGTAGACTTTTGGATGGCAGCCATTCTGACTGGTGTAAAGTGGTACCTCATTGTGGTTTTGATTTGCATTTCTCTGATAATGAGTGATGTTGAGCATCTTTTCATGTGTTTGTTAGCCATTTTTATATCTTCTTTGGAGAAATGTCTGTTAAGTTCTTTGGCCCACTTTTTAATTGTTTGTCTGTTGCTTCATTGGCTATTATTTTCTCCCATTCTGAAGGCTGTCTTTTCACCTTGCTTATAGTTTCCTTTGTTGTGCAAAAGCTTTTAATTTTAATTAGGTCCCATTTGTTTATTCGTGTTTTTATTTCCAATATTCTGGGAGGTGGGTCATGGAGTATCCCGCTTTGGGTTATCATCTTAGAAGTATTAAACTCACTGAAAAGTATAAGTACAGCACGGGCCTGTTATTCTAAAACTCCTACTCTACTCATATTGGCAAACTGTTTCACAACCATGTTGACTTTTAAGAAATAATTATGAACTATTCCTCATGGGGTTTGTTAACCGAATTATTGAGTGGTGCTGCATGTAAAGGTCAAAAGCAGGATTTTATATGCATGGTATACACTCATTTCCATTTTTTGAACAGGCCAGAATTATTTAGGTGTCTATTACTACAACAGGAACCTACCAAGGAGCTAAAACTTTTAAATAAAAAATAATCATTCAGGCCAGCAGATCCATATGGGAAACTGATACTCATGTCTGCATTACTCCAAAACACAAAAGCACATAGTAGAAAAGTAATTGTTGTAAAACCATGGGACAAAACCCACATTCTCAGAATTTATAAGGTATTGTTATTGTAGTTCTGATGCATTGAATTTAGTAAGAAATGAGAAAGATACACAACCCATAAGATAAAGCTTTGTTTGTAGTTCACTGAACACACAATCACAAAAGCAGCTACGCATCATGCATAAAAGTAAGGTCAAATGTGCAGAAGATCCAAACTAATCTTTATTTCCCAAGCTGAGATCACTTTGCACAGGTTTAAGAGCGGAATTGGTCTCAATTTGTTAATTTTTTAAAGAAAAATGTCAAGCTGCACAAGTTTTCGAATTTATCTTAAATTTGTCTGAATAAATACAACCCCTCCAACATATCTGCAATATTTTGCAATGTCAGATGTTGCTTTCAGCTGCAAGAAAATATATCCTTTATGCTCCAAGCAACTTAGAATCCTTATATCTGTAGCACAAGTAGCTTCACGTAGAGTCCAGCACCCAAGAGGTGGTTGTTTCTATACACTGTTGGACTATATAAAGATAGCACTGCCAAGTACGTAACGATTGGCTTTGCATGTGGGGGTGCAACATTGCAACAGTTTTTATTATTCATAGCAATCTGGCTTTAGTTCACCTTCCACAGACACTCCAGATTAAATTTTCTTCATTATCATTATAGAACTTGATGAATAAGTGGCACATCTGCTCATGAAGTAGTTTATTATTTGTTCTGATAAGGTTTGAGATGAACAGAAAAATAACTACAGAGGAGACAAATGCACTCAGATTTATGCCTATTGTGAAATGTAAGACTAGCTACGTTTTCTTTGAAAATCCACGGATCTCCCCACTTCAGTGAATGGGGAATTATTACCTAATGAGTTGATACTATTTCCCATGCGGGGGAAAAAATGCAAAGCAGACAGGAATCAAACCAAAGCAAATGCATAGAAACCTGGCATGTGACAAGAGCCTAATGAAGACCTTATATTGTTCAATTCAATTTCCAGCCCATCCTTCTAAAAGATAATTTGAAGATCTGTAAATATTTTCCCAACAATCCTATATCAGATATTCCTCATATAAAACAAAGACTGTATAAATAAATCTGCTATTGATAAAGACATTAACATGTTACAGATGTGCCATTCACATGGGGTTTACAACCAGTCTCTTCTATGACTATTAGGCTTGTGGGATCCATCCATGTTGAGACTCGTATCAGGTCTCCGCAGTGTGAAGAGTTCTTACCACTCCTGAACTAGCTCTCCCAGGCCTAAGTTCATGCACTTTTTGGTAGTATAACTTGACTATACTTCCCATTTGCCATAACCCAGCTGTATAGCTTAGTGAGGCTGAGGGCCTAGGTATGAATGAACAAGTTCACCTCTGCCAACAACAAACAAAATAGCAACCATAACAATTAAAAAAAAAAAAACTACTCAGACTTTAATGTACACCATCAAATTACCTGAGAATCTTGTTTAAATGAAGATTCTAATTCAGTAGGTCTGGAGTAGGGCCTAAGAACACAGTAAGATCCCAAATTTCTACTTGCTGCTGGCTCTTGGAAGATACCAGCATGGAGGCAGACTCACGATCTGTAATGATAGAAGCCACCTGTGGCTACTGGGCATTCAAATGAAGGCCCCCAAAAGAGATACACTGTAAGCACAAAACACACATCAGATTTAAAAGATTTACCATAAAAAAGTTAGTGAAAGTCACTCAGTTGTGCCCAACTCTTTGTGACCCCATGGACCATACAGTTCATGAAATTCTCCAAGCCAGAATACTGGACAGGGTTATCTTTCCCTTCTCTGGAGATCTTCCCAACCAGGGACCGAACCAGGTCTCCCAAAATGCAGGCAGATTCTGTACCAGCTGAGCCACAAGGGAAACCCAAGAGAATAGTGGGGGCCTATCCATTCTCCAGGGGATCTTCCAGACCCAGGAATCGAACCAGGGTCTCCTGCATTGCAGGCAGATTTTTTACCAACTGAGCTATCAGGGAAGCCCTAAAAAAAAGTTAAATAGGTCCTTAAAATTTTTGGATTGATTAAATCCTGGAAATTTTAGATCTATTAAGTTAAATAAAACATAAAAAATTAAACAATGAAAAGATATTTTAGATATAATGAGTTAAATAAAACCTTATCAAAATGAATTTCAGGGAGGGGAACTAAGATGGCGGAGGAATAGGACGGGGAAACCACTCTCTCCCCAATAAATACACCAAAAGAACTTTTAAAGACCGCGCAAACTCCATAAAACAGGATCTAAATGCTGGCAGAGGACATCGGGCATCTGAAGGGACGGCCCATTGCCGACGAGAGGAGGTAGGACAAAAGAAAAAAGAGAGAGAAAAAAGTAAAGGGAGAGACAGAGTTGGGGGCGGGGATCCGTCCCGGAAAGGGAGTCTGGAATAAAGAGGGAAAAAAAAAAAAAGAGGAGAAAGGTTTCCGAATACCAGGGAGCATTCTCTCGGGCGGATTTGTGGTGAATCTTGGAGAGCAAGATAGCTGGGAGTAAAAGCAGATTAATAATTAAGCCCTGCAAGCTACATTACTGGCTGGAAGGCACAGGGAAGCGGCGGGGGCGGACGCCCCACCCCCCACTAGCCAAAGCGGACTGCTCAGGGAGGGGCGGGCCGCATGCTCAGGGAACGGAGCAGCCTGAGTGACCCAACCCGGGGGCTAACCGGAGATAGACTGAGAAGTAGCCTTCCCCAGGAAGAGCCCCCCTGCCAGGCCCACGCAGAACAAGGAGAGGTGTGGAGGCGGCAGAGAGGCGGCTGGCCGGGTGGCACAGAACAAAGGGCGTGCGGAGTCAGCAGAGAGGCGGCCGGCCGAGGAGATCTGGGCGCCTGTGGGCTGCGGACCGGCCCAGCCCCCACCCGAGTGCAGGGGGCATAACCCAGCCTCAGCGAGACCAAAGGGTGAGGCGGAGTCGGCAGGGAGGCGGCCGCTGGGCGGAGCTGGGCGCCTTCGGGCTGCGGACAGACCCAACCCCTGCCAGAGACCAGCGGGCATAGCCCAGCCCCGGCGAGGCTTCCTCGGCCAAATTGCGCACAGAGCTAGGTGCTAACCAAGACTACTGGGTATTCTGGATGGATCGGCGCTCTGCACACCTAAGAAGACGTGCTTAGCTGCACGTCGGGAAAGCCGAGAGGTTGGGCCGGGGGAGGGGAGAAGCCGCACTCCCCAACTGCGCCGGGCGGACGACAGAGAGCCAAGCAGAAGGGGCGGGGGAAGCGCACTCAGCAGGAGCAGGGCAAACTCCAGAGCGCTGAAAAGACACATAAAAGACCAGCAAACAGAAGACGCTTAAGCTAGCAGAGGCAACAGGTTTGGAGTCTATAGACCATGAGAAGTACAAGCCGGACCCAAGGAATTGTCTGAAAAATAAACTGACCCCTCCCAGTACACATCAGCACCAGAAAAAGCCTTAGTTATAACTGTACTAGGAACATCTTTTAAATTTTTAAAACTTTTATATACCTTTTTTTTTTTTTTTAGAATTTTTAAGTCCCCTATAACCTTGTTATTTTCTTTTTTTTTCTTTCTTTCTTTTCCTTTATTTTTATTTTCCCTTTTTTTTTTTTAGAAATTTTTTTTAGAAGTTTTAAGTCCCCTATAACCTTGTTATTTTCTTTTTTTTGCCTTTCTTTTCCTTTATTTTTATTTCCCCTTTTTTTAATCTCCTCTTTCTCCCTTATTGCATTCTCCGTCCTATCTCCTTTCTTACCTTTTATATCTCCACTTTATTCCCCTTTTTTTTAAATTTTTTTTTTTTTTTACTGATTTTTGTTGTTGTTGTTGGTGGTGGTGTTGTTGTATTTTCTTCTTTATCAATCTTTCTTTCTTTTTTTCATAACAGTACTTCTGAGAATCCAGTCTTTACTCTAGATTTTTAATCTTTGCTTATTAGTATTTGGTATCAACTTTGTACCTTTAAGGATCCAAGCTCCAGTACCCATTGCTACCTGGGAGTGAGATCATTGCCTTGACTGCTCTATCCCCATTCTTATTTCTCCTCTTTTTTTGTTTTTGTTTTTGTTTTTGTTTTTCTTTCTCTTCCTTATCTTTCTATCTTTTTCTTTGTAATAGTATTTTGAGAATCCCGTCTTTACTCTAGATTTTTAATCTTTGTCTATTAGTATTGGGTATCAACTTTGTACCTTTAAGGACCCAAGCTCCAATACTCATCGTTACCTTGGAGTGAGATCAGTGGCTTGAGTGCTCTCTCCCCATTCTTGTCTCTCCTTTTTTCTTTTTTTTTTTTTTCCTTTTTTTTCTTTTTCTTTCCTCTTTTCTTCTCCTACCAAGACACCTTAAACGTCCTCTTCCTCTGTATATTCTTTACCCAACTCTAGGACTCTGCTTGAGAGTTACCAGCTGTGAAGAACACTGAAATAACTGACCACTGGCTGGATCTGTCTCTATCCATCTGACTCTCTCCTTTCTCTCTCTGGTCAATTCTGTCTCCTTCCACACTCTTCACATTTCGATATAACTCTGTGAACATCTCCAAGGGATCCAGGCTGTGGAGGGCACACAGAGGAGCAATCACTGGCCACTTCACTCCCTCACCATCAGATTCCTCTCTTCTCCTTCTGGTCCATGCCATGTAACTTTGTGTACCTGACAGGGTGTCCCTCACTGTGAAAAAACTTCTCATCACTAAACTAGAGGTTCTGCCACCATCAGTGCAGAGATAAAAGAGCCCTGAGGCTACTGGAAGACAGGAGACTAAACCCAGACCCTGAGAATTCCAGAAAACTCCTGGATCCAAGGGTTAATTAATTGATAGGAACTCATCAACCTCCTCCATACCGAAACTGAAATTAATCAACCCCCAAGGGCCAACAAGCTCCAGAGTAAGATATACCAAGCAAATTCACCAGCAACGTAGGAACACTGCCAGGAGCTTCAATACACAGGTTGCCCAAGGTCAAACCAAGTCCACCGACACCTCAAATCTCTTTACTGGACACTCCATTGTTAGTTACAGTGAGGAAACCCAGATCCAC
>ML661893.1:8253121-8441589 GCA_007570785.1 Antilocapra americana
CAAAAGGAACGCAGATGTATAGAATAGACTCGTGGACTTTGTGGATGAGGGTAAGGGTGGGATGATATGGGAGAAGGGCATTGAAGCATGTTAATTTTCATATGTCTAATCAATTGCCAGCCCGGGACTGATGCTCGGGGCTGGTGCAGCGAGATTTCCCGGGGGGGGGAGGGAAGAGGGAGGGGGGTTCCGGAGGGGAAGCATATGTAAACCCATGGTGATATCATGACAATGTATGGCAAAAACAATTAAAAAAAATAATAATAATAAATATTTTAAAAAAATGAATTTCACATTTTTTCTTTTTTTAAATGAGACAGCTATAAATTTTAAAATCACATATGTGATTTACAGCAAAAAACATTCTCTATTTTTCAACATACTAAGATGGCCTAAGTACACGTGTGTGTACAAATATATGTGTATATATATATACATACACATATACTCACATTAGATAGAAATGACAAAAATCTCTATATATGGGATACATATATATCTTGCCACACCTGATGAAGAACCTCTCTACTTGCCTTTGTGGATGGGAAATAACTCTATTCTCACCTCTAAACAAGTAATGAATCTATTAAAATGTTTTCAACTATATGGAATCAAAAGTATTTATCAAGCTAAAGGGGAAAATGAGTAAAATAAGATTCAATTCTGGAGTGCTTCATTTAGAGATTCTAACTTCATTTCTTTTCAATTCTCTTAGCTCTGGTTCAATGTTCAGTCAAAATGACCCACTAACAACTGAAAAAAAAATCCAGAGAAAGAAGAGATGATTATCTCCTGAAGTCTCTGTTTTAAGGAAACTTTCCCAGAAACTTACTCTCATTTCCACATTCCAAACTAAGTCAGACTCCCAATTATAAACTAATCTCTGTGGCCTAAAAACTGACATAATCTCATTATCGTAGACACAACGTCCCAAATTAATCACTGGTAAGAGCAATGGCTTGAATGAATCCTGGGTCACCCTGGGAAAGTGAAGTCGACGCTTCAGAGGTCAAGAAGCAGGATGGAGGAGTAAGAACTCACTGCCAACCAAAGAATGTAGAACCCCACTCCTGATTTAAGGCATCAGTTCAGTTCAGTTGTTCAGTCATGTCCGACTCTTTGCCACCCCATGAATAGAAGCACGCCAGGCCTCCCTGTTCATCACCAACATCCAGAGTCTACCCAAACCCATGTCCATTGAGTCTATGATGCCATCCAGTCATCTCACCCTCTATTGTCCCCTTCTCCTGCCCCCAATCCTTCCCAGCATCAGGGTCTTTTCCAAGGAGTCAACTCTTCACATGAGGTGGCCAAAGTATTGAAGTTTCAGCTTCAGCATCAGCCTTTCCAATGAACACCCAGGACTGATCTCCTTTAGGATGGACTGGTGGGATCTCCTTGCAGTTCAAGGGACTCTCAGGCATCTTCTCCAACACCACAGTTCAAAAGTATCAATTCTTTGGCACTCAGCTTTCTTTATAGTCCAACTCTCACATCCATACATGACCACTGAAAAAAACCATAGCTTTGACTAGATGGACCTTTGTTGACAAAGTAATGTCTCTGCTGTTTCATATGCTGTCTAGATTGGTCATAACTTTCCTTCCAAGGAGTAAGCGTCTTTTAATTTCATGGCTGCAATCACCATCTGCAGTGATTTTGGAGCCCCAAAAAATAAAATCTGACACTGTTTCCACTGTTTCCCTATCCATTTACCATGAAGTGATGGGACCAGATGCCATGATCTTAGTTTTCTGAATGTTGAACTTTAAGCAAACCTTTTCACTCTCTTTCACTTTCATCAAGAGGCTCTTTAGTTCCTCTTCACTTTCTGCCATAAGGGTGGTGTCATCTGCATAACTTAGATTATTGATATTTCTCCTAGCAATCTTGATTCCAGCTTGTGCTTCATCCAGCCCAGTGTTTCTCATGATGTACTCCGCATATAAGTTAAATAAGCAGGGTGACAGTATGCAGCCTTGATGTACTCCTTTCTCTATTTGGAACCAGTCTGCCATTCTATGTCCAGTTTTAACTGTTGCTTCCTGACCTGCTTTCAGATTTCTCAACAGGTAGGTCAGGTAATCTGGTATTCCCATCTCTTTCAGAATTTTCCACAGTTTACTGTGATCCACACAGTCAAAGGCTTTGGCATAGTAAATAAAGCAGAAATAGATGTATTTCTGGAACTCTCTTGCTTTTTCGATGATCCAGTGGATGTTGTCAATTTGATCCCTGGTTCCTCTGCCTTTTCTAAAATCAGCTTGAATATCTGGAAGTTCACGGTTCATGTATTGCTGAAGCCTGGCTTGGAGAATTTTGAGCTTTATTTTACTAGCTTGCGAGATGAGTGCAATTGTGCGGATTAAGGCATAGAGGACTTGTTTTGTTTTGTTGGGTTTTTTTTTTTTTTTTGGCTACGCTGGGTCTTCATTGCAGTGCATGAGCTTCTCTAGTTGTGGTGCTAGAGGGCTTATTTGCCCAGTGGTATGTGGGATCTTAGTTTCTCAATCAGGGATCAAACCTGCACCCCCTGCATTGGAAGGCAGATTCTTAACTACTGGACCACCAGGGAAGTCCCTACATAGATGATTATTATTTGGGGAAAATTACACCTGAGACCGGTGAATGTTTTTAAATCTCCCAAATACATTAAAAAAAAAAGTTTAAAATAGCACTCAGAATTCACTTAGTAGTAAAATATTGGTGACTTTTCCTCTAGACATTTCTTTAGGCATACCCAGTTGAATAAGTTGTATAAACTATACACACTTTAACCCTTTTTTCTCCTATACAATCTGCTGTAGACATGTTTAATGCTAACACATTTAAATCAATATAATCATTTTTGGCCAGCTATAAATATTCCATTACATATATATATAAAATTCAGAACTTTCTAATCAGTGTACTATGCCTGGGCTTCTGACATACCTTCAGATATTGGTCAATTTGGTCCTAAGAGCAGATATTATAGGAAGAACCAGGGACTCTCAAAATACATCTGTATTAGGCCTGTTTTCTGATGCCCCTCCTAAGTCATAAGTTTTGTGAAGCACAGGCACTATTTTTGGATAGTTATGCTCTTTCCAAACTTTTATTATTAGAAGCAAATCATTATAAACAATATTAGACACATAGTTTCTTAGCTGAGGGATCTGATAATAGAAATTTAGACCCTTGTATTTACAGCAGGTTTATAAAGGCTGCAAGAAATTTATAAAGTTTATAAAGGCTGTGTAGAATTTTATTACAGAGATATGTAGAAATATAAAGAAATAGTGATTATATCTCCATCAGCTCTGTTGTATTCCTTCCTAGGCCTATGAAATTCTCAGTGCAGCAAGCATCACAAAGAATAGTCAAGTTCATTTGACACCACTTGGGATAACAATTAGAATATAAGTGACCTGTTTCACTAGGTTCATTGGCATTTATACATCCTAAAATAATAAAATAGTTATTGTGAGACTAAGATAAAGGCTAATGGTATGTTTGCATATGGTTGCTTTGAGCCAGTATTTGATCCAAGGTACAGGGAGCTCAGTTGGTAAAGAATTTACCTTCAATTCAGGAGACCTAGCGATCCCTGGGTTGGGAAGATCCTTTGGAGGAGGGAAAAAATGGCAACCCACTCCAGTATTCTTGCCTGGAAATTTCATGGACAGAGGAGCCTACAGACCATGAGGTTTCAAGAGTCAGACAGAACTTAGGGACTAAACTACCACTACCTCCAGAGGGGGTTTCATTTAAATTTCCCACTGCTCTTTGAGTGTTAGAATGTAAATATGCAAGAAGAGAAAAAAAGGGGGGGGGGGGGAAGCAGACAAAAAACTTGAGAAGCAACATTTTCTAATGAGTTTGGCTTAAGTTTAAAAAATTCAGTTAGAAACCTAGAGTAGCAGTCTTCCGAAGGTAGGTTTTAGGAGCTCAACTTTATAACAAAGGATAAATGAGGCTCACAGAATAACAAAACCAGGAAGTTTTCAGAGCAATCATTGACTCAAAATCGTGTTTCTTTTTTGAAGCCAGCCCTAACCTCCAGAGGCTTCCCAGGTGGCTTTGTGGCAAAGAATCTGCTGGCCAAGCAGGAAACAAGTTCATTCACTGGGTTGGGAAGATCCACTGGAGTAGGAAATGGCAACCCACTCCAATATTCTTGCCTGGGAAATCCCATGGACAGAAGAGCCTGGTGGGCTACAGTCAGTCCATGGGGTCACAAAGAGTTCGACAAGACTTAGCAACCAAAAAATAACAAGCACATTCAGTGTGATCAAAGTACCAGAGACACAGTAGTACGGGACTATCACAACCAATTCCCAAGACAGATCTCTATGAGAGAATGGCTACCTTAATGATCACCCACTGACAATCTAAGTTCTGGGTAGATATTTGCCAGGGATGTGCCTGAGATGCATCAACAGCTCAGCACTATGTACTATGCAGCCTAGTTCTTCTGTAGGGTTTATCATTATCATACAATATACAGACATAGAATCAACTGGGTCAATGACAGCTTGATGTTAAATTTTGTAGAAATTGATAAGTAAGCTATGAAGTTGTGATGACTTATTGGGATGATTAAAATATAAACTTATGCATCACTGGTTTGAGCAAAATAGATGCTGCTTCTAAAAGGAGCCCATAATATGCATTCTGCTTGAAAAAAAAAATCAGAGCTTTGTCTCTAACGTTAAATATATTCATGTGAAAAATAGATCTTAGATGAGCAAAACATGGAGAATAGAGACATACATCAATACTCATTTTCTCCTGCATATATTGTCAGCCACTTGTTTTCTGAATCAACAAAACAATCCAGTCTGAACTTGTTCCATATGTAAACTTTCAAGTACATTTTTTTCTTCCACAAATATTGTTTTAGGTCATACCCTGGGCATACAACAAGGATGCCAGATGTATATGGCCCCTGCCTTCAAAGAGCATGAAGTCTAGAGAAAGATCAATAGGTAAGTAGGCAATTACTACACAGTGTAATGGGCTTCCCAGGTGGCTAAGAGATAAAGAATCCACCTGCCAATGAAGGAGAGACAGGTTCAATCGGTGAGTAGGGAAGATCCCTTGGAGAAGGAAATGACAACCCACTTTAATATTCTTGCCTGGGAAATCCCATGGATAGAGGAGCCTGGCCGGCTATAGTCCATGGGATCGTAAAGAGACGACTGCGCACATACACAGTGTAACAGGATGTCTGGCTGGAGAACAGCAAGCATGGTGGCCTCTAACCTAGACTAAGGAGGTGTAACATCTTATCTGGTCTGACGAAAGACTTAGGAGATGGATGGTCTGTTACGGAGTACAGTATGTGAAAAGCTCCGGAGATTTCAGAACATATATATTCAGGGAACTGCCAATATCCAGACATGGGTAAACACAAAGTCTACCTGGGAAATGGTAATAAGAAAAGGTTGGAGAATTAATCTGTAAACAAGAAGCCCATTACATTTATTTGAATTTAAAATCAACAATTTAAATTTAAATAAAAAGTTATAAAAAAAAAAAAAAGACCATCATGATTTATCTGAAATCCAACTTTAACTGGGTGTCCTATATTTTTATTTGTGTACTGTGGCAAACTTAACAGGCAGCCACTAAAGAAGTCTAACCAGAGGAATGACAGGATGTAATTTGAGCTTTGGGAAGATACTACTGAGTATGATACAGAAACCATATCCATTCGTTCATTCACCTTTGACTGGATTTTTGAACAGCCATTTTACTTAAGGTTTAGATTTAAAAAAAACACACACACATACAGTCATACCAAGTAAAATGTAGAGCAGTGCTTCCTGAGTGGCAACCTCCCTGTTTTTGCCAACTAATTCTTTCTACATGAATACTTTAGAGGTAACAGACTGACTATGGAGTTCAGTCACTTTGACTATGTCCAGAGCACCTGGATTCATCCTTATGCTCCCTCTACTCATGGACTATGTGACAATGAACACAATATTCAACCTCTATGTCTCTGGGGATGTGAAGTAGCAGTATAATAGCACTTTATGCAAACAGTGACCCAATGACAAATATATGAAAAGCCAAATACCAGGAAAGCATCAACTCTTATTATTATCATTGACAATTTTTTTCAAGTAGAATCAATGTAACTTAAACCTACCTAAAATGAATACAAAACTAAATTTTGCTTAACATAAATATGAATTTAAAAAATAAATACAACAGCAATCATATAGGATTATTTTATAAAATGACAATAAACCTATTTTTAAAATATAACTATCATATCTTATAGAAGAGAAAGAAAATTGAGGCTCAGAAGGGGAAAGATTTGTCCTGAAGTCATAGGGTGACTTAAACACAGAGCTGGCAATTTATGTTCGTTAATAAATGTGGAGGTTTCTCTATTTTATATATATATATAGTTGCCCTACCACCCACAAAGCTGTGTAGCCTTGAGCCGCCAATGATGTTAAAATTCTTTTTAAAATCCAGTCTCACTGCCTAGTTTCCTGTCTCTGAAACACACACACACACACATAAACCACTACATCTATAAATCATTATGTCTCTCTGGCTTCCCATTTCTGAAACACACATACACACACAGACACACACCACTACATCTATAAATCCCTATATCTCTGGCAGGATCCCAGGTTCCAAGACCTTTCTTAGCATTGGATTCCTTTCTCTTTTTATTTCCCTTAGTGCTTCTCTTTTTTACTCCCTCTTTCATTCCTCTTTAGCTTTTTCTTCTTCTGAACCTCTGAAGGCAAGGTAGGTAGGAAGTAGGCTTCATCAGGAGGCTGAATGCAGACAGACAAATGCTGCTACTTCTAAAATCAAAATATTTGCTCACATACCACCTAAAATTACTCTGCCTGACACATTTAGAAACCTCTGCCACAAAGAATTCTGTCCTGAAATAAAGGAAAAAAGAGCAAACACAAGCGAGGTGAACAGCTGAAGCCCCAGTCAGCTGACATTGAGAAAGCACCATCTCTCCCAGCACCAATGCTGAAGGCCAAGGACAAAGCTTTTATTCTTCCCTGGCAAGTCTTTTCACATGCAGTGATGATTTATGAACACGCAGAATAAACAAAGTCCTAACGATGCCATCGCACATGCCTAGCACCATTTGCCTTCCCACATTTATTTGCTAGATTTCACAAGTCAAGGCAGCCCTCATAATGATTTTGATAAAACAATGTGATTCACACCTGGATGGCTGCAGAGAACATTTAAAATACAAAATCCATTTAGTACCGATTAGCCTTAGAACATTATTTATGTAATATGTCACAGTGGCAGATAACAGAAAGAACATTTTTCTCTTTCCTTTGCAACAGTTTATCAATCACCCTTGCTTCTGACAAGCCCTTAGGAGAAGAACATTTATCAGGGTGTATTAGAAGACGCTAAAAATAAAAGCTGAAACTCGTGTTTTATAACGAGAACACCGGCTGATTGCAAAAACTTGAGAAATGCCTGTTTAGTGGCCACAGCACTGCAGGCAACAGGAGAAAGCAAGCTTGCAGAGAGACACTGGGAGTGCTCTCAAGCAGCGGGAAGAACCCTTCTGGAGGCTTCTTAAAACTTTACGTGCAGAGTTGAAGGAGTTACACAATACAATGATTAACACTTGGCTTCCAACAAGACACAGGAAATGCATCGATAATTCCGGGCTTTTCAAACTTGCAAATATCACAGAATTCAGATTACCCAGGAGTCAAACAAGTAATAAAAGCCTCACACGAGGCTTGAAAATATTTAGTACTTACACGATACGGTTCTATTCAGCTCGAAAACGGGGCGGGAAACTCTCTTCGCATTGAGGGCAGCAACCTGGACGTCCTAGAGTTCCCTCGCGTTTTCTCTCCGCAAGTCCTTTCATTCCCTTAAGGCCTCTACTCCACTTTTGGAAACAACCATTTTCTGGCCTGGCCTCCAGGAGCCGAAAAACCAAGTTTCTCAGTACTGGCAGCATATTAAAATTACTTGGTAAGCTTTTTAAAAAAGAAATACTAAACCGCACCCCAAAGCTGTCTAAATAATGTCCTCAAGTTGTGTGCGGCTCGCGAACCAGCCCCCGTACACGGAGGACAAAGACAGACCTAAGGAAGAGGCAGGCAGTCCAGGCGAGACGGCAGGTCTGAGAAACGAGGGAACTTAATAAACAAGGCCCATCCCCCCGACGCCAGGTGACCGGAGATCTCCACAGCTACCCCCAATCTTCCAAGTCTATACTGATTGCTTAAGGGGTTTCAGGCCTGGCTGCCCAGGTGGTTTCAATAGCTCAGAGCTCCCTGTGGGCCGCCTCCTCGTGAAGTGCTGCAGGAGCTGTGGGCGGAGCTTACATTCCAGGGGGAACTTCTGAGGGTTAGCCTCAGGGGCCACAGGCGGGTCCAACCTCTGTAGCATCTCCGCCAACAGTTTACTCCTTGAAACCAGCTCTCACAATTTTTTCATGCCCCCCTGAGCGGTCAGCATGGGATTTCATTAGCTCGGAGGTAGCTCCTGTGCCACTACCTGTCTGCATTGGAAGTGGAGGCCACAGCAGTTGTGTAGGCACAAATAAGAGAAAATTCAGATTATAGTAATAATTCCCATGATAAATAACTTTTTTTTTTCCCACCAAGAGCCCTGTGATTGGGGAATCATTGACTTAGGAGGCTGATAGTCTGATCACTTAGGGTATTCACTGTGTCCTCATGTGATTTAACCAAGATGATATATTAGGAGACTCATCAAGTATAAACACACAACACCCTGTTTGGACGATGGCACAGGTGCATCCCCGCAAGGCACTAATGATGTCTAAGGCCATCTACAATACTGTAATTTATAGTAAGAAATATATATTGAATCTCTGTCCCAGTTTCTGGCACAGAACTCCTAAACTTCTTGGAATTTCCTAAGTAATGGGGAAAAGCAGAGAAGGAAGCTGTCTTTTATTATATTAATAAGATGACTATTGGCTCTTCTTAAGGAAAGGGAGCTGGTTGCCAGGACTACACACCAGCTTAGAGGTTTGGAAGTCGCAGTCCCACCTTCTTGACCTCCAGGGAGTAAAAGAGGGACTTGAGGTTGATTCAGTTTTGGTGGCCAATGCTTTTTTTTCATCAATCATGCCTGTGTAATGATACCTCTATAGAAGCCCCAAAGAATGGGATTCGGAGAGGTTAATGACATGTGGGGATTTTCGGAAAGTGATGGGAATGGAGAGGGCATGGAATCTCTGCCCTTGCCACACTCCCTGCCCTGTGCATCTCTTTTACTTAGCTGTTTCTGAATTATAACCTTTATTAACAAACCAATAAGTCTTGTAAGTAAGGTGTTTTCCTGAGTTCTGTCAGATGCTCTAGCAAATGAATTGAACCAGCTGGTATCCCAGAATTGTTGATTGGTGTTAAAAGTCCCCCTCTCATGTTGGGTTATCCTATTTTGAATGACAGATTTTCTTATTAGAGACATTTCACTGTTTGCTGGCTATCATTTAAGGCTCATTGGGTGAATTTATTAAGGGCTTCTGTGTGTGTTGCATTGTTCTGCAGGACACTATAGAGGACAAAGCAGTCATATGATCACACCAGTCAAAAAGAGAACATGCTCAGTGAGATCCTTGGGTATATATGATCCTATATGCAAAGCAGAAATAGAGACATGGATGTAGAAAACAAGTATATGGATACCAAGGAGAAAAAGGAGTGTGGGAAGAACTGGGAGATTGGAGTTGACACACACACACACACTATTGATACTATCTATAAAATGAATAACTAATGAGAACTTACAGTATAGCACAGGGAACTCTACGCAATGCATGGTGGTAACCTGAGTAGGAAGGAAGTCCAAAAGGGAGAGAATATATGTATATGTACAGTGGATTAATTTTCCTAGACAGTAGAAAATAACACAAACTATACTCCAATAAAATTAATTAAAAATAAAATCTTTCCTTAAATGCAAAAAAGAGAGAGAGAGAGAGTAAGAAGGAAGGTGCTCACCTAGACTTGAGGAGAGGGAGGTTGGCAATTTTTAACACAGGATGGCTTCTCCCCTGTGACCAGAGAAATTTAAAATGCAAGCTGTTCAGCCACTCAGGTAGAAGCCAGGGCCAAAGATCTTATCACACAACCGCTGGTCCAGTGTAGGTCCCGTGTTGTGCATCTGGGTGGCACAATCAGCCAGTGCTAAACCAGTCACTAGCCTTCAGTGTGACAGAATGACTTAACAGTTTCAGTGACATCCATGACCCCATATTCTTGGTGCAATTGGGTTGGTTCTGTTTAAAGTGATTTTTCTGTTCTCAATTTAGGGGTGTCAGATGCTCAAATGTCCGTGACAAGGGATGAGCCACATGAACCCATCTCAAATCTGCATGCAACTACCTGTGGCTCTGAAGGTGATATTTTTAGGACCCTTCTGGTAGGCAATGTGATGGTCTGCATATATAGTTTCATTAACAGAAAAAGGATACTATGCCCAGTGTTATTAATATTGTGTGCCACAAGCTAGATTTTTGGATCAACAGTGGTAATATCATATGAACTGAGTAGTAGTCTTACTCATTTGAGTACTAGTCTTACTCAAGTATTAAGCAGTAGTGTCCGACTCTTTGCAACCCCATGAATTGAAGCAGGCCAGGCTTCCCTGTTCTTCACTATCTCTCAGAGTTTGTTCAAACTCACGTCCATTGAGTTGGTGATGCCATCCAACCATCTTTGCCATTCCCTTCTCCTTTGCCTTCAATCCTTCCAGCAGCAGGGTCTTTTCCAATGAGTCAACTCTTCCCATTAGAGGGCCAAGTATACTATTTTATGGCCTTCTAATCTTTACCCTGAAGTATTGGAAAGTTTTAAAAAGTCAAATATTCAGGTCATATTCAATACCTATTACATGACAACCTGTGGAGATAAACCCAAGCATAGTGTTTTGTAAAGCTCCTCAAATGATTCTCACGTACAGCCAAATTAGTGAACCAGTGATCTAGACCACTGCATCTTAAACTTTAATATGCATCTGGATGATTCAGTGATCTTATCTTAATGTAGATTCTATACAGTACACTGAAGCAGAACTTCTAGAAAGCTCCTAAGTGAAACTTCTGTTGCATTTCTGTGGACTGCATTTTGGGTAGCAAGAAAGATCCTAGAGGAACAAAGGAAAACTAGTTACATAGCCATTTTAAGTCTGCTGTATTCATCAGAAAAACAAATTGCATGTTTGAGCTAGAGAGGACCCAGAGGTATATCTCATTAAGAGCTATCTAAGACCCAAAAGCTCTTATATGGCACATCCCCATGTACTTTTCTATTAATGCATCTTTTCTCTTAAGATAAAGATACAGAAAATGGGCAAATAAAAGATACATATTTTGAGAGCAATTTAAAGTCATCGTTTGGGGGTACAGTCATACATCCTTCCTGAATCCATCTACTAGTTCCCAAGAGGAAAACAGCAAAATGTTCTGTGTTACTAAAACACAGAAGCAATGAGAAACCCAGTCTTGAGACTTGAGCCTCAAGATCTGCAGACTATAGGAATCACACTGTTAGTCTCCCACTGTAAATGACCCGAGAGTCTGACTGAGGTTAAAAACTGTCTTGGCTCATATATTGTAGTAACAGCAGAATTGGGTATCAAAAAATCCTTAAACTGTACAATCATGGCAAGAAGTAGCTGGGAATATCCATATCATCAATACTCTTAGTAGATACTTCTTATAACTGTCTCTCTGTTTGATTTTCACAGTAATCATCCTTATTCAGATTTTTTTTTTAATTCCTAACTACTCCATTAACTTCCTGACTGTCCTGCCTATTCCATTCTCCTCTCTACTCCATATCATCCCCCAAATTTCTATGCAGATAATGTTACTAGAAGGCAGTTTTCATTATCATGGTGCATTTAGAAGTCACCAATGGTCCCCATTGCCACTACAGTAACCACTGATGAATGGCTCCAGTGAAGGAACCTCTGAGAAACCCACAAGTACATTTTAAGAGAGTGACCAGCCACTAAGCTTCCAGTGCACAGAGATCTCAAGCTTGGAGTAACAGCAAGCACAACAAGCACCCAGACACTGGTTCCTAATACCTTTCTCCAGTAAAATAAATCAGGGCTCCTAAGAAATGGCCAATTCTCAAGCCAGAGCATGAAGAATGCAAGGTGAGCCCAGAGCATCTCTTAGCGTCTTTGTGTGTAAAAGTAAAGAAATACTCAAAAATTGAAGGATGGGGCTTGTCAAAGGGACACAAGAGCCAATCTAAAAAAGGTGCCCATGGCTGGAGGTGGAACAATTGAGCAACAAAATAAATCATGGCTGACTGGAATAATCCCATGGACAGAGGAGCCTGGCAGGCCACAGTATATAGGGTTACAAAGAGGCGGACATGACTAAGCAACTGAGCACGCACATACTCAGACCTTAGTGACTTACTTCTGAAGAACAGACTATATAACAGGGGAAAAAAGCAGTTTCACAGTGCAGAACCTGGTGAGCATGACCTTAGCCAGAGAATCAAGATTAACACCACCAATAATAATGTAACTGAGCAGGATCCTATGAGCCCTTCCCAGAACAAATATCCCACATGTCTTCTGCCTACCTTTTGTCTGTAGAAAATCTTTAGTCAAAGAATAAATTTAATCCAAGGAGTGAGCAAATGTAGAAGAAAGGAAAACAGTCATGCAAGACAAAATAATACTAGTGTAGCCATTAAACAAAGTCAAGGACATTTAGTTTCTCCTCATGGGCTATAGATAATGTTCTCAGCCATGTCCTTTGAGCTGTTTTGCAGATACTGAAAAAAACCTTTACCAGGTGGAAGAAGTTAACTGCCTGCTGCCCACAGGCACATAGACCCCAGGCTGGCTGGAACTAGAAGTCTGACAATATTGACTCCCCATTACCTCACCACCAACCAATCAGGAAAAGGTCCATGAGCTGATTGCATACCCCACAACCTTCCCTCACCCTGTCTTTTAAAACCTTTCCCTGAAAGCCTTTGGTGAGTTTAGACTTTTTAAGCACTAGCTGCCTGGACTCTTTGCTTTGGTGCCCTGCACCAGCATTGCACTCGACCACAACTCAGTCTCAGTAGATGGGCTTTTCTACATGCAGGTGAATGGACCCAAGTTGGCTCAGTAACCATAAGTCACGTTCGAAGCACTTACCCTGAGATGATGCGGTCATCCCCGTGGTCTTCTCAAACACTCACGACACCAGTCTAATTAGGAGGAAAATATCTGCCAAACTCAAACTGAGGGACATTGTGCAAAATACTTGACAAGTTGTCCTTAAATCTGTGAAGGTCGTCAGTAACAAGCAAAGACTGAGAAAGCTTCACAGACTGGAGGAGATTAGGGATACGTGACAACTAGACATAACTGATACCTTGAATGGGAACTGAGATCGGAAATTGGACGTTAGTGGGAAAACATGAAATCTGAATAAAGTGTGAGTCTGGTTGAGAGCAAGGTAACCATGTAGCTGTCTTAGCTGTGACAAGTGTCCTGTATGATAATGTAAGGTGTTAACACTAGGGAAAATTGGGTGAGGGGTGTATGAGAACTACATACCATCTCTGCAACTTTTCTTTAAAACAATTTTAAAATTAAAAACCTATTCCTTTAAAAAAATACCATCCATGTAAGAGACAACACTCTTCACCTTAATTAACCTCCTCTCCATCTGGACTCTGACCCTGAAGCAGCTAAGAAATACGGAAGGAGTTGCACCCAAAAACAGAAAAAGTTTTACAGCTACGCAGAGTCTAGTACAAAGAAGTTACTCAAAGTTTTATTAAAGAAAAAAAAAACAGAATTAAAGATCATGCGAAGAACTGTGGAAAGAACGTATAGAGATGGAATAGACCGTCTTACGCTGATGTCACTGAGAAGATAAGATGGAAGGATAAAAAAGCATACCACAGAGAGAAAATGATCTGTGCCATCAGTTCTCTGTGAAAATTGAGAGACATTTATTCTAACTGGAGGGTTCAGATCTATTATCTTAATAGTGTCTCACAAGAGTGTCTGGACAGATGTGAGTACTTCTATTTCATAGTTGAGGAGGCTCAGACACAGGAAGGTTAAATGCTTTACTGGAGGTCTTCCTGTGTCCTTGAAAAAAGATGTTAGCAGACTGCAGTGAAGGTGAATTTGTCCTAGGTCCACAGCTCACTGATGGAACGTAAATGACATACACTTTCCCATCTTTAACACCTAAGGATTTATTAATTAGCAAGTGTAGAAGCTGCCAGATTGTGTTGCTCTAAATCACAACGCAGAGGATCTATGTCGTATGCCAGCAGAGAGTGTTAAACCAATCCAGGCATTTGAAGTTTGGAAATTTTTTTTTAATTTATTTTAATTGGAGGCTAGTTACTTTACAATATTATGGTGTTTTTTGCCATACATTGACATGAATCAGCCACAGGTGTACGTGTGTCCCACCATCATGAACCCCCCTCCTGTTTCCTTTCCCACCATCCCTCTGGGTTGTCCCAGAGCACCAGCTTTGAATGCCCTGCTTTATGAATCAAACTTGCACTGGTCTTCTATTTTACATATGGTAATATACATGTTTCTATGCTATTCTCTCATATCATCCCACCCTCGCCTTCTCCCACATAATCCAAAAGTCTATTTTTAACATCTGTGTCTCTTTTGCTGTCTTGGATATAGGGTCATCATTATTGTCTTTCTAAATTGCATATATATATGCATTAATATACTGTATTGGTGTTTCTCTCTATCTGACTTACTTCACTCTGTATAATAGGCTCCAGTTTCATCCACTTCATTAGAACTGACTCAAATACATTATTTATAGCTGAGTGATATTCCGTTGTGTATATGTACCACGGCTTTCTTAACCATTCATCTGCCAATGGACATCTAGGTTGCTTCCATGTCCTAGCAATTATAAACAGTGCTGCGATGAACACTGGGGTACATGTGTCTCTCTCGATTCTGATTTTCTTATTGTGTATGCCCAGCAGTGGGATTGCTGGGTCATATGGCAGTTCTATTTCCAGTTTGTTTGTTTTTTTTTACGGAATCTCCACACTGTTCTCCATAGTGGCTGTACTAGTTCGCATTCCCACCAACAATGTAAGAGGGTTCCCTTTTCTCCATACCCTCTCCAGCATTTATTGTTTGTAGACTTTTTGATGAGGGCCATTCTGACCGGCGTGGGATGGTACTTCATAATGGTTTTGATTTGCATTTCTCTGACAATGAGTGATGTTGAGCATCTTTTCATGTGTTTGCTAGCCTCCTGTGTCTTTGGAGAAATGTCTGTTTAGTTCTTGGGCCCATTTTTTGATTGGGTCATTTATTTTTCTAGTATTGAGCTGCATGAGCTGCTTCTATATTTTAGAGATTAATTCTTTGTCAGTTGCTTCATTTGCTATTATTTTCTCCCATTCTGAAGGCTGCCTTTTCACCTTGCTTATAGTTTCCTTCATTGTGCAAAAGCTTTTAAGTTTAATTACGTCCCATTTGTTTATTTTTTGAGTGAAGTTTGGAAATTCTTAAACAAACTGAATAATGTGGATAGAATTACCTAACAAGACAATCTGAATGCCCAGATTTACTACCAACCACTGAGCCAAAATTTCTAAACCTTCAAATCACAGTGCTAATGTTACTGTCTTCTTTCCTAGAGAGCAGCTCAGTGGTAGACAGTCGGGATCTCTCACAAGAGTGCTACACCTCTTTGGGAGGAGGGAGAGGGGCAGCGCATGGGTGGCAGGAGAGCTCCCTCTGATGTGGTGAGTATCAATTCTGCTGCTCCACAAACCAGGCACCTCCTTGGCAAGGACTTGCAGAGATACTAGGAAAAAGGGCTCATGCAATTGTGGTCACCAGCCTTGAAAACTCTTCAGGTTAGCTGGCACTCCAGTTTAATCTATTTTTAAAAATCTCTTTTGAGACCAGGCACTCTTCCCAAATGAAAAAGCCCTGGGTTCTAAAATTAAACACTGACTGTTCTGCCTCAAGTCTTCTTCTCCTAAGTTAAAAATGTTACTCTCCTTTTTGTTGTAATATTTTACCAAGTTTCTGTTCTGTATGAGATGCTATACCATGTCAGTCTATGCGCACTATTTCCTTCAGTCTTAAAAAAGAAAAGTCCCTACGGGGCAAGTATTCCTATTATTGACCCCATTTATTTTTTTTACAGAGGAAGAAAACAAGGATATCACTAGGAAATACAGGATGCTGATTCAAACCCAGCTTCATAGGGTTTGCTCCAACCTCTTGGTTAATGTGCCTTCAGAGTTGAGAAGAAAACTGATACATTCTGCTCCTCACTGCATTAGGCTGGATTAAATTCTCTCAGGTTCTAACTTTGACAACAGAATGTAAACTCCAGGAGGGCAGATTTTTTACTTCTCTTTTTTTTTTTCTCTTCTTTTTCACTGCTCTGTCTCCAGAGCTGGATAAATATGTGGCGCAGAATGGACACTCGGGAAATTTTTAAGGAAAAAACTGTATTTATTTGGCTGCATGGGGTCATAACTCAGCATGTGGATCTTCATTGCCTCACGTGGGACCTTTCACTCTTGCCCCAGACTCTCTAGTTGTGGCATGAGGCTCAGTAGCTGCGGCCCACAGGATTAGTTGTTCTGCAGCGTGTGGGACCCCAGTTCCCTTGCTAGGGATCAAATCTGAGTCCCTCTCATTGGAAGGCAGATTCTCAAGCCTGAACCACCAGCAAGGTCCCTCAATAACTTTTTATGAAGTGAATAATTAATAAAACTTCATGGAACCAGTAAAAAATATTGGAAAATCTTGAAACTTGGAGATTTTTATCACACAAACTTTTATACTTACCAAGTAAATTGATTTTAGGCAGATTATAAGATGTCTCTGACCTAAGAAAACAAACAGCAATTCTTTCCTCACAGGCAACTCTTGAGAACTGATGAGAAAACCTACACAAAACCCCACAAAGCTGGCATGTTATGAGTTTCACTATAGCTACCTGTCAACAGAAATTTCATTTCATTGACTGCTTCTGTCTTCTGATTAGTTTTCTTATTGGAAATCATGTAAATAAATTCAAATTAGTCTCGTGATAAATCTGGCTTCATCATTCATTGGTCACACCTCTTCTGTGAATATTCGACAGACATGTTTGAATTCTGGTTTCAAAAACAAAAATAGCTTCACCAGGATCATCAACAGAATCTGTCTGAATATAGACGATAGGCTAGCATGATGACTGATCAGTAAAGAGCAAAGATGGGTCAGCCTTCATTTTAGGCAAGAGGAGAAGCAGGCATTCATGAGAAACAGAAGTTTCTCATTTGGAGGAAAAAGATATTGCAACAAAAAAGGCCTTTATGGTTGATGACACATTTCTTCTGTAAAGTACCACAGAGATTAGGCTCTATTTTTTTATTCTTTGAGAATGAAGCAGCATTAGTTGGAATTCTCTGTAGAAATGTGAGTGTGTGTATACGTCCAGTCCAAGATTTTGGCAAATAAAGAAAAACAATTTCAATACAAATCACAAGACCAGAGGTCTCCAAGGAGGGAAATGCAAGGTAAGGCTTCCATGAAGCTCTTTTTTATTGCTAAGCACATCCAAAACTATTTGATTGCTCCTTCTCCAAGAATTTTCCATGTTCTTCTCGGCACCAGCCCAGTAGACCTGGAAACCAGTTCCCCTGTGGCAAGGAGCTGGCACTGAAGTTGATCAGTGTAATACAGGCTGCACATCACCAGCAGTGTGTAGACTCCCAACAGATGTTGCAGAAGGCAGTCCAGATTTGCCATCCTATCCCTGGCAGAGCTCCTGTTTGCTCTTCTGAGGCCTGATGCTTCCTTGCAGTACACAGTGTCTGTCTGCACAGCAGATGTGATAGAGATGGCTATTTTTCTAAGCTAATTCTCCACTACTGTTTGCTGATTAAATCCCAAAATGGTCTCTGTATACGCTCCTCACCAAGAGGAGGGAACAGAACTTATTCAAAGCTGGCTATCATCTGACAATTTTAAATTATGCATTTGCTTTCCATGGAAAGAAATAGGAAAGGCATTTTATTTCACACTGAAAGTTGTTCCGCCTTGATATGCTGATATACAAGAAGGGAAACAAAATATGATTTGTCTATGGCTGAAAACATTGAAATTTGTCTGAACTGCATTTAAAGGTGACTTTGAGTGCCTGTAAAACATATTAGGTACACTACACACAAAAAGACCCCCAAAGTGGCAGGTGGCACTGCTTTTCCCAAATACTAATTGTGTGTTGCCTTCTGATCTCTTTGCTGATACACTAGCTCCAGAAATGCCAATATATAATTTCTATGGAAGGCATACAGTGGTGAATATTTTCAATAGGTGTTCCCCAAATTCCCACCCAGAAGCATTTCCATGGACAAGACAAACTTCAGAAGAATTCAAGAAGTAGACTCTTTTCCCTTTCACTGACTGGCCTGGATAATTTCAGTTGAAATGAACAAGCATGACTATAGGTTATCTTGAGGAAGTGGAGGATGGGCACAGCCTGGAGCTGAAGAGAGGACTGCCCCAAGTCCAGGTCGGCTTGAAGTGCTGTCTCCTCACCTGTTTCCTCCTCCCGGGCTTCACAGCCTCTGTCTCACCAGAAGCCTCCTCTCTCAGCATGATGCGTCCGTCTTCCCCCTCTGCTGGATCCCTCCTCTGTTCTCTACCCTGGAACCAAATTACAAGTGGATCTATCTGATGCATATGCATTTCTCAGTGCTTCCCACATACACACAGAAGTGAGCATAAGATGGGTGTCCTAAAACAGCTGTTCCCGTCATCACTTTCCATTTCCCGGTGCCTCCTATACCATGATCATCTCACAGCACCAAGTATAATACTAGCATTTAGAGATACATATTTTCGGTAAAACATCGACTCTAAGTATACGCCAACTGCTTCATCTGGTGCTCTACTGAAGGAGCAATAGTCTGTTCCAAAACTAGAAGAAAATTATGTTATATTGAGCTTACCGAGAAACTGTATGCTGGTCCCCAAGTGGCACCTTCGTAAGGGATTTCAAGGGTAAATTTGACTGCCTGTAGCACCAGCTGCCTTTAGGTACCAGGTTCCAATCCATGACTGCTCTGTACATCTTTTATGCATCCTTATAACTCTCGACCCTGATGTACTGCCACAGGTATGTTTGCCTTCCAAATAACATCTCAGCCTCAAGTTCTAATTTCCAAACTCTGAAGGAGAAACTGATTGGATCATTTCATTTTTTATTCCAGAACGTCAATCATTTTTTTCCTACCAGCATCAAGGTTGTTTGTGCATAAATCACGTGTTTGTCTCCAGTCTGATTTCTCAGGGCACAAGGAGAGCTGCATGGATATGGCTGCCTAATATCAGAAATTTTAGAACAATTTTCTGTAAAAATCTGTATGGAACGCACATATGAGATCATAAGCCAAAATATTTTCATTTCTAGAAGTTTGTGGTAAACCTCCCCAATAAAGTGTCAATCTGACCACCTCTAAAGGTAAATAAATGTTTATTTCATAGAAAGACAAGCAGCTCAAATCATCATGTTCAGTGGTTCTGTGCTCTTAGCATCTATGAAGAGAAAGAAGCTCAGAGAAATAGTAAAATGGCCTTCACACTTATCAGCAGAATCCTTTATGAAATAACTACTTAATTAGCAAATCAATACTATTGATATATGCCATGGGAGATACAGAATGTATTAGACATTGAATGGGCCCAGAATGAACTTCTTTTTTCTTCTCTTTTCATTTTCAGAATTTTCAGAGACTAATGAAGCCTGTATGAGAGATCAGTGCTAAAACAAAATAGGACCTGATAGCTTTGAAAACAGAGACAGATGAATCAGATGCTTTGGGACATTGTGTTTATGGAGCTGGGGAGAATTTGTGAAGGAATTGGTAATTGATCTAGTTCTCAAAGGTAAGCAGGACTCATACTAGAAAAGGTGAAGAAGAGAGAGATTCTAAGCTAAGGCGATACTAGAATAGTTAATACTGGGGCACTGAGTGAGTAAAAGACAACTGGGTAAAATGAGTTTGCATTGAAAGTATCTGAAATTTTGAAAGTTAGGAGAGGCAAGGTTTTATGCCTTACCCAAAAGTCCAGGGAACCCCAAACCAGGAAGTGGTGGGATCAGTTCCGTGGTGTTAAATCTGGAAGGAATGAGGAAGATTTGAGAGGGCAGAGCGTAGAGACGGGCAAACAAGTTAAGAACTTACTGCTAATTTACTGCTAAGGAACTTACCCAACAGAGACAAACGCAAACGTACAAAAAAATTACTGCATTTCTATAATGGGAAGAAAATAATGGGCTATTTTCATATAAGTGCAGGTGTCTCTAATATGTCAAATACATGTTGCAAAACAGTATGTGTGAAATCATCACAACTTTATTTTTTAAAAGCAACAAAGAATGGGATAAGAATGAATAGTGAGGCTTTGGAGTTAGCCAGGCAAGTTTAGAATCTTGGTTCAATCAGTTATCAGATAATACAATAGGAGTTGCATGAGAAAATGTATATAAAGTGCATGACACACCACTGACTCACAATAATTCCGTCATAAATATTGCTGCTGCTGCTAAGTTGCTTCACTCGTGTCTGACCCTGTACGACCCCATAGACAGCAGCCCACTGGGCTCCCCTATCCCTGGGATTCTCCAGGCAAGAACACTGGAGTGGGTTGCCATTTCCTTCTCCAGTGCATAAAAGTGAAAAGGGAAAGTGAAGTCGCTCGGTCGTGTCTGACTCTTAGTGACCCCCTGGACTAAAGCCTGCCAGGCTCCTCCGTCCATGGGATTTTCCAGGCAAAAGAGTACTGGAATGGGGTGCCATTGTCTTCTCTATAATAAATATTAGCTAACTGTAATATATTATTTTTATAAAGATATATATATATATAATTATATTTTATGGGCATAATAAAATCAGAAAATAACCATTGTTAACAGCTGGGCAAGAAGATTAGAGAAAAGGAAAGTTTTTATTTTTACTTTATTCAATTTTATTTGACTTTGTTAACAGAAAAGTATGCATTATTCTTATAATTAAACAGAAATTGAATACTTTCTTTAAAGAAAAAAAAAGATGATGTGATCTGAGCTTGAACTCCAGGGGGAGATAAAAGGATACATAAAAAATATCTCTAAATTGACTTGAGAAAGCACTTACCCACTGAATGGAAACCAAAGGCAAAGAAGAGGAAGAAATTAAAGATGACACGGATGCTTGGAGCCCTGATGCCTGAAAGAACAGCACTGCTTCCTAACAGCAGGGGAGAAGGAAGAGTTTGGAAGCAAAGGCATATCCTTTTTGTACTTTATTAATTGATAGTTATGTAACAATTACATACCCATTCATTCTCTTTGTGAAAAGTTCTCCCAGCAAGATTTTCACTCCTTAACTGATGAGGAACCCAAATTAGAGCGGGGAAAGTTTCTAAGGTTAGTTTCTCTTTTCTTTTTTAATCTTCACCAGCTTTTAGTGACGTCAGCATCCCAGATTTGGCCATTGTAATAGGCGTGTAGTATTACCTCATTGTTTTAATCTGTAATTCTCTAATGGCATATGAGGTGGAAAAACATTTCATTTATTATTTTGCTATCTGTATATCCTCTTTGGTGAGATGTCTGTTCAGAACTTGTTGAAGCTTGTTTAACTAGGTTATTTTCTTACTGTGAAATTTTAGGCGTTCATCCATATATTTCGGATTCTGGTCCTTTATGTCTTTTGCCCCTTCCACTTCAAGATGGCATAGTAGAAGGACGTGTGCTCATTTCCTCCTACGAGAGCACCAAAATCACAACCAACAGTTGAACAACCACCGACAGGAGGACCCTGGAACCTACCAAAACAGATGTGCCACGTCCAAAGACAAAGAAGTCACAGGTAGGTATATGGTAGGAGGGGCACAATCACAATAAAATCAAATCCCATACCCCGCCAGAAGGGTGACCCACAGACTGGAGAACAATAATGCTAAAGAAGTCCTTCTACTGTCCTGAAGGTTCAGAACTCCACGTCAGGCTTCCCAGCCTGGGGACCCGACAAAGGGACCGGGAATCCCCAGGGAATGTGACCTTGAGGGATTTGATTACCAGACTTCCTTAGGACTGGGAGAAACAGAGACTCCAGTCTTTAAGGGCACAAACTAAACCTTGCACACACCCATTATGGCTTGCAATTGTAATCATCTTTTATTTTTTGTCTGGCTATTAATTGTGAAAACTGATGAACATCTTTTCCTACTGTGATTATATAACTCTTGCTCACTTATGATTGTATCATGATTGGTCAATAGAAAAATTATAGAATACTATATCACCAAAACTTGCATTTAATAGAAATATCTGTAATCTCTTTTTTAAAATCCACATGCATGTCAGAATTGTCTTGGAATTGAAAAATACAAATGCCCAGGTATTGCCTTTTTTTTTTCCCCAGAGCTCCAGATATGTTTCTAATGAGCAGCCATGTTTAAAAACAACTGGACTATATGGGGACGTTTTACTTTTATCCCAGTTTATTTTACTTTTTCTATTTCATGTTCAGTGCTCCCATTTCATTTAGTTTATGCTTCCCAATTTCTCCATCTCTTCCTTTTTCTTTTGGATGTTGTTCTTTCTCAAGCCTTTATTAAGTGTAGTAGAAAAGCTGTTGTATACATGTATATAAATAATATGTATAACACATATTTTAGAACACATGAATTTTGTCTAGTTAAAAATTTTATGACATTTTGATTCCACTTGTTTGACTTAATATGAATAGAATGCTAGATTTCTAATTAAAAGAAACAGATGTGCAACAGGATTTATCTTGTAATAGCCTATAATGGAAAATAATTACAGAAATAATATAGATATATACATATAACTGAATCACACACACAAAAAAGGAATCTACTTTTTGAATTTAGTAATGTTTATCTTTTTGCCAGGTTTTCTAAATGTCCTATAAATATGACAACATAGGTGATACAAAATTTTAAATATATTTGTGTAGCACATGATTAATATAAATTAATTAAATGTACATCTATTATACTTAAATTATTAATGACATCATTCAAGATGCTCTTATTCTTATTTTTTCTGTGCTTGATAAAATATTCTCAGATAAATGTTAACATGTCTCACTATGATTATATGTTTTTTCTTTTCCCTTATATTTGTTCTGATTTTTACATTATGCATATTTATTTCTTTGTTTTTAAGGTATCTAGTGCTTTATGATGTCTATCTTTTTTGTGAATTGTACCTTTTATAATTAAAAATATTCATCTTTGAAAAAAAAAAGATATCTTTGACAAATATTTTCTCCCTGTCTATGGCTTGTCTCCTCGTTCTCTTGAGATTGTCTTTTACAGAGAAAAAAGTTTTCATTTTAAGGAAGTCCAGTTATTTCTTTCATGGATCCAGCCTTTGGTGTTATACCTAACATCACTGCCATACCCAAGGACAACAAGGCCTATGTTATTGCCTATATCATCTTAGGTTAGGATTTCATAAGAGAAATCCTTTATTTTTCTGGAAATATTTCAAAGAAGCTAGAATATAATTCATGCCATTGGTTCTATTAACTGAGGATGAATTTTCAAGCCCTGCATCTTGAGACTGGCTTCAGTGTCCATCAGGTCAATGTGCTATCAAACATTTAGATGTTTAAAAGAAGATCCTGTCAGAATTCGCCAGATGTTCCCAAATATTCAGCTACTGGGCCTTGTGTGTGCAGCTGGTACCAGAAACAATGAATTGATTGATAGATGCTTTTTCCTTCCTATCTACATGTGGGATATCAGCGTACATTTCCACCCTCACTTTAACATCTTTACTCTTATGCATATAATCAAGCAAACGAGAATTAAAGGTTCAGATTAAATAATGCAGGGCTAACTGTAAGTAATCAGAGATGCTACTTTAAGCCCATTAACTAAAAGATCTAGTGAAAGAACAGATTCTTCTAGAGAAAAGGAAATAAGCGATCTAATTATCAGCTGCATTTTTTTTAATATTGTTGTCATTATAGTGTTATCTTCTGCAAGTCTGCATTGAAATTTTGAATCTTTTATTTATGAAGTGTCTCTTGGCCTGCCAAATGATAGTAACAATTTCATTAACAATTTTAGGCTCCAGATTCTTGGAGCCTAAATTTGTCCATATAATAGACATACCGCTGTTACACCGGAATAAACACTAATGCAGTTAGACAATGAGGATCTAATTCTCCTATTGCAGTAGATTATAACACAGCTAACCTACGCAGCTTTGGTTCCTACAGTGAAGTCAGTTATAGTACAGCTGAGCTATCATCATGGCATCTGTTCTCATCACTTCATGGTCAGGAGATGGGGAAAAAATGGAAACAGTGACAGACTTTATTTTCTTGGGCTCCAAAATCACTGTGGACAGTGACTGCAGCCATGAAATTAAAAGGCACTTGCTCCTTGGAAGAAAAGCTATGACAAACCTAGATAGAGTATTAAAAAACCGACAAAGGTCCATATTGTCAAAGTTATGGCTTTTCCAGTAGTCGTGTACGGATGTGAGAGTACGACCATAAAAAAGGCTGAGCACTGAAGCACTGATGCTTTTGAACTGTGGTGCTGGAGAATATTCCTGAGAGTCTTTGGACAGCAAGGAGATCAAACCAATCAATCCTAAAGGAAATCAGTCCTGAATATTCACTGAAAGGACTGATGCTGAAGCTGAAGCTCCCATACTTTGGCCACCTGCTGTGATGAGCTAACTCATTGGAAAAGACTCTGATTCTGGGAAAGATTGAGAGTTGGAGAAGGGGGCAACAGAGGATGAAATGGTTAGATGGCATCATCAACTCAATGGACATGAGTTTGAGCAATCTCTGGGAGATAGTGAAGGACAGGGAGGCCTGGCATGCTGCAGTCCATGGGGTTGCAGAGTATGATGTGACTGAATGACAACCAATGACCTATGAAGCTATAGACCTTACAGTGAGATAGATCAGAACACAGTTGATATATAGAGTGGAGATCCTGATACTGGTCTACAAAATATTGGATCTATAAAGCTAGAATCTTTGCATTGGACCTTACAACAAATATGAAAGAATTGGACATTATGTGAAAAAATATAAGCAGGCCTATAAGATAGTGGGATCCATGTATAAGGACTGAAAAAATTCAAAGCGTATTTCTCAGGGTTCTCTGGAGAGACAGAACCAATAGGATATATGAGAAGATTTATTATGCGGATTAGGTCATGCAAACATAGAAGTCAAAAAGTTCTATGGTCCGCCATCTGCCAGCTGGACAACCAAGAAAGTCTGTGGTATAATTCAGTCTGTGTCTAATGGCATGAGAATTGGAGTGATAATGGTTCGGTCTCAATCTCAATCCAAAGCCCAGGAACCACGAGCAGTCATGTTCAGAGACAGAAGATGGATAACTGAGTTTAAGCAGAGAAACATAATTCACCCTTTCTCCCCCTTTTTGTTCTGTTTGAACCCTCGGTGGGTTGGATGACACACCCTCACATTGGGAACATCATCTGACTTACTCAGCTCAAAAACTCAAATGCTGAACTCTTCTAAAAATGTCCTCAGACACACCCAGAAATATTTTACCAGCTATCTGGGTATGCCTTAGCTCAGCCAAACTGACAGATAAATTTAACTATCACAGGAAATAAATTAGAATTCTATCAACTCATATTGGGGAAGAGGAGGAAGGGATGGAGATTGGAAATTTGGCAAGGTATCAGGGTCAAGATTTCTAAGAGAAGGTAAATTACTACTTAAATCTTAAGAGAGGGCTTCATTTGCTTCTTCTGGCTGTGCTATGCTGTGTAACTGAAAACTAGGAATGAAATTAATGTAAAAAGAACCAAGTCTAGGCTGCCCTGGTTCATGGTTTGTGGCATCTTTCCTGACTAATCAAAGAACACTGGGTCTGATAAATAGCCTGTGACCCCTTCATACTTTTATTCTGCTGTTGCTCTCATGTCCCTAGATTCCAGTTTCTTTGTTTCTGTCATTTGAAACTAGTTTTGACCAATCAAATTCTGCTCCCTTTTCAGACACCTACTGCTGTAACAGCCTGAGACAGTCTAGCCTGGATAGGAAAACTTTAAGGGTCCTTGCACTGGGAGGTCTAAGAATGTAAGTAAGGACTATCACCTGCCCCAGTGTTCTGACTTGTGGAAACGTTAGTGCTAGCATTAGATTTATCCCTATTAGGATACTGCCTGGATGATAATAAAGTCCACCTACAGAGGCAGGAACATCTGAAATGAACGTTAGACTAGTCCATCACTGGTGAGCCGGGCCTCCTGGTCTAGCCAAACCAGCAAAATGAAGAGCAGCTGAACATAACAGTGAGCTAACACCCCTCCCCCAATAATGAGCAGGTAAAAAACACAGATTATGAGCAGCATGAGCATACATCAGAAGAGCAAGGAAGCAATCATCTTATGTGTAGAGTGATCATAACATTGTGGTACACTGGGCAGATGAAATCATTCAAACAATCATGCTTTTAGGCAAGGTACAGATAAAGTTCAATGATCAGAATATGGTTCTCCCCAGGTGACTACAAATGCCAGTTAGAAATCAGGTCTCATCTTCTAAGAATCCACTAGAATGGAGAATAGGGAACTATCTTTTGATGTGAATAATCCCCTTTTGGACCCAAGAGCAACCCTCTCTAGGACAGCCCGAGAGAACAGAAGTTCCTATCCCTGAAAGTCTGCTTAATAAATGCTAACACAAGTTCAAGTAAAACCAAAATACTCATGAACAAAGGTAAACACAGATTGACAGAGCAGTCATGAGAGAGCAAATACAACACCTGAAAAAGAATATAGATGTGAAAATAAAATTACTTCTTTTTGAGCTGTTAGCAAGTGCAAGGCACTGTGCAAAATGAAGTACATAAAGCACATCATTCAACTCTAAAATAATTCTGCAGAGTAAGTGATATAATTATGCTCCTTGTACAGAAGAAGAAAGGCATGCTCAGAGAGTTTAAGTAATTTACCTAAAGTCACGCAGAATATTGGCTTTGTATTGTGTCAACTTAGTTTTCCTGGGCCTACATTTCACAGAATTCCTTTTCACATATGGCTTCAGGTTAAGGCTGTCCATAGGAACGTTAACCACAATTCTGGCAACAGAGTGAATCACCAGCCACTTTACTCTGTTTAGAGAGAGACGCAGAGTGTTCCTGTTTGTCCTGTCTGAATCCAAGTCTTTCTCCTGACTGGTGTCCGACAGCAGCTCCAGGCCCATTTACCAGATGCTTTCACTGAAATCTCACAGAAGCATTTCCCACACAGAGTCAAGAATCTTCCTAGTCTTCCACACCAACCCCTTCACAGGCTCCTCCAAGCAGCTGGACATGCCTAACTTCTTGTGGGTCCCAACTGCCCACCTGCCCCACATTGGTTCACCTCTACCAGTGAGTCTGATCCTTTTGGACCTTGTATTTCTCAGATCCAGTCACCACTGGATAAGATACACTTCCTATTACCTAATATTTATGGTGGTCGTATGTCTATAATTAAGCAGTAATTACACAAAATTATCAAGTGATGGAGCCAGTATTCTAACATGGAGCCATGTGATTGGGCTCCAGAACCACCTACTGGGAGTTACCATGCAGCTATATAAGGCAATATTAGACCTTTCTTGTTAGAATTCTTTGTCATTTTACTAGGAAGGAAAAAAACAGAATTTGCAGCCATTTTTCTCCCAGGAATATCTCATTCTATATGAAGCTTCCTGATGTTTCCTATAAACCAAACTGTATGTGCATGTTGGTGTGCATGTGTTAGTTGCTCAGTCGTGTCTGACTCTTCTGCGACCCCATGGACTGTAGCCCACCTGGCTCCTCTGTCCATGGGATTCTCTGGACAAGAATACTGGCATAGGTTGCCATTTCCTTCTCCATGTGCATATTGGAAAGTAAAGATATAAAATGTACAAATGAGAGGCCATTGGTGAACTGCATCTTATAATTAAACCCTCCTAAATGGAAATGTTGTGCCTATATAAGAGAATATATGACTCTACTCATATAATTCAAGCTTCTTTTGCCCCAAAGGATTCATGAAGGTCTCATTCCTCTAGTTATAATGTCTAGTGCCGCGATACATAGGGAATTCTACTGTGCATTTCAAACTCCTTAGAGTACTGAAACCTGGTGAATTCTGGTAGGTGGAAAGGATATATGATTTGCTCATCATTTGCAGAAGCCCTACATTCTCTCCCATTCACAATCATTTTTATGACCGTCAAAGCTTATTTTTCTGAAGACTGCATTTTTCATATCCATTGCCCTCTTTCCTGGGTCTGAAACATAGAGCTGTAAGCCCTCCTATGTTCTAGGAATATACCCTGCCTGACGATTGTAATCTTTTTTTTTTTCTATTGTTTTTGCCATACAATGCCATGATATCACCATGGGTTTACACATGCTCCCCCGCCAGAAAGCCCCTCCCTCCTCCCCCCCTCCTCCCTCCCCCCGGGAAATCCCGATGCACCAGCCCCGAGCATCAATCCTGGGCTGGCGACTGACCAAACATATGATAAGTAACATGTGATGATTGTAATCTTAAGCACACATTTTTGGTAATTTTCTTCATTCCTAAAAGTATCAAAGCCATAAACATTATTTTTCAAAAAAGACAGAAATAGCCAACTGTACTACTTCTTCACTCAAGCATAGGTGTTACTAGAGGAAATATAAAAAACAAGAAAAAGCCCTGGGGATATGGTGCAAGATAGTATTCAGCCAAACACTTACTTAAATCTAGAATATTTTAATTTGAGAAATATTGGACCCTCACTCATCTTCCTAGGGTATGAATTCTTTCGTTGAGGATGTCTGGCAAGCTATATGCATAGTCAGAATCATCCAAGTGAACAACTGATGGAGATAGAATCTTTGCATCCATAACATAAAGCCTATCTGAGGTACTCAGACAAGAGCAATTAGTATAAAGCTGGTTGTTCTCAGCTTTGAGACCTTTAAGGTCCATCACAGGAACTTTCACATTTTTAATGGTAACAACAGCTATCGCTTATGGAGTTTCCAGTCATTTGCGAGACACTCAGCTTGGTGCTAGAAATTAGAATTGTATACAGCTTGAGTATTGAAAAATGGACATGTGCTCAGCTTAACAAAATAGCTGTAAGAATATTTTCCCATCATCTCTTTCCAAGGATGTGACCATCCCAAAAGACAGACATTGCCATGGTTATTTTCTCCACTTTACAGGTGAGAGTGCCTTCCCCAGTGGCTCAGATGGTAAAGTGTCTGCCTACAATGCGGGAGACCTGGGTTTGATCCCTGGGTTGGGAGGATCCCCTAGAGAAGGAAATGGCAACCCACTCCAGCATTCTTGCCAGGAGAATCCCGCAGATGGAGGAGCCTAGTAGGCTACAGTCCATGGGGTCTCGAAGAGTCGGACATGACTGAGTGACTTCACTTACAGGTGAGGAAACTCAAACTGAGGCTCAGAGACATTTACCTGGCTAACTGTCAGGGCACCAAAGCTCAGGAACAGAGATTTGTCTCAGTGCCTGCCTCTCTGACTACATATTCTACACTCTTTCCATACTTCTCCCCTGTGTATTCAGAAATGCTCTTACTAATTTGAGTTCTCAAAGATTTAGGCATCAAATAAGACATACTATTTGAAAACTAAAATTTGCAAGCTGTTTTCAGCTTCAATTAATATCCTATGTCCTGTTGAAGATTCTAACATTCAAAGATACAGAGGGGAAAAAAATAGCTCTTTAGCTTAAGAAACCTTTAAAAGAAAATATTTAGACACAAGTTTAAACACACAAATGCTACAATGATAATAAACTTATTAAGGAATTATTTGTGAAAACAGTATCATGTTTTCTTTGCTTTTCAAAACCCCCTTGCTTAATTGCCTCGTGTGGTACTCCATGGTCAACTGTCCTATTTATTCATATATTTTATTTTCAAACCATGATATAGTAAGCTAGATTTTTTAATTTAAACATTTATTTGGCGCTGTTGGGTCTCAGTGATCGCCCCCCGGATCTTCACTGCGAGGACTCGGGCTTCTCTCTAATCGTGGCACTCAGGCTCCACAGTGGCAGGCTTAGTTGCCCCACAACATGTGGGGTATTAGTTCCTGGACCAGGGATTGAACTCGAGTTCCCTGCATTGAAGAGCAGTTTCTTAACCACTGGATCACCAGGGAAGTCCCAACCATCCTGTTTAGACTAGACGCTCCAGTGAAAATCATGACAATACTGCACTAGATTATATTTAGTAACTATATAACTATTCCCTCAGACAAATAATAAAATACTCATGAATATTTAAGATAGAATTTTTATAAAACATAATATGAAGAAAATGAAGATCATTTCACTTCAGTGTGATAAAGCAATATTTTCTATCATTTAAATACCTGATCAGGGACTTGTAAAGGTATAACATAGATGGTATTAGTCATATACCAACAGTAAAATGAAAAGCAGAGAATAAACATTGCAGTATTCTGCAAAAGGGAAAAAAATGATGAGAAGCTTTGAAATATAGAATTTATAACAGGACATAGATCAGTGAGCTATGAGATATTTTTACCATAACCACTATGTCTTATCTCTGTATCCCCATATATATGGTAAGTAGTTCATAAATATTTGAAAAATAAAATAAATGGGATTTATAAAGATAAAGAAGTTGTGATATCTTGGAGACAAGGAGACATTTAAGGTTCAAAAACTACATTTCACCATATAAATAAAGTAGAGCATTAGAAATATTTCAGTTCCTTATTTGGGTCATCAGAAGGTAGGCTAACCTGACAGGCAAAAAAAAGATTAAAACTTTGGAGTTGTAAAGACCTGGGTTCAACTCCTAGCACCACCACTGGCTAGATGTAATATTTTAGACAAGTTACTAAGCATTTACTTCATCGTATATAAAATGAGAAAATATGACCACCCAATGCTGGCCTCCTCAGTATCTAAGAACTGTGTGCACTGCCCATGGAAACCTATCAACTTGATTTTTTTTGGAAAAATAATTACACAAGACTACCTTATTATTCCTGGAAATTAAACTTTGACTAAAAGTAGGCAAAGCAGGACTTCCCTGGCAGTCCAGTGGTTAAGACTTTGACTTCCAATGCAGAGGTTCAATCCTTGGTCAAGAGAGCTAAGATCTCACATGTCTTGTGGCCAAAACTCAAAACATAAAACAGAAGCAATATTATAACAAATTCAATAAAAGCTTTAAAGTGGTCCACATCAAAAATATCTTAAAAAAATAAAAAATTTACAAACAGAATAGGCAAATCATATTATATCACTCTGTGACTGTCATACCAAGGAAGAGCCACTTGGCTTTGAAAGTATAAATGATATAAATGATTTAAAAAACTTACTTTTCCTAGTTCCACTGATTAGTAGTTTATAGGTCATTTCAGTTGATTTTTCATCGCAACCATCTCCAATACAACAATGTCTCATTAAAGCATATCCCATTTAACCTGAAATTTGGCATGATCTAGGTCTTAGACCTTAAGCAATATAATTCTATTGTGAAAATTCCAGAAGGAATTTATTATATAGTAACTTTCCCCCCACCTATAAAATAATCCCACCACAGAGATAGCAGACACAGAGTCTTAAAGACCTGGATTCAAGTCCTAGCACCACAACTGATTAAATGTAAGATTTTAGAGATATTATAGGTTTATTACTGAAAACAAAATTGATTCCCAAGGCATACAGCCACACCACTAACATCATACACAAAATAATTACCAGAAACACTAGACAACTGAGCTAAATGTCTGAGGACATTTAGACAATCTAGGGAAAAGGATTTCTATAAATTTAGCAAAATATCTTCTTGCTGCTATTCGATCTATTGGAGAGAGAGTGTTCCCTGTAGTATCCCAGAAAATAGTGGCTATAAACAAAGAGATGGGTTAGGTTGAAATTGGACTCCATGGAAATTCATTTAGTGGTGCTTCGAGTTACTTTCAGTAAATTGGCAAATGTGTGAGTTCAATCAGTCCTTAACAGGAGACCCAATCAAATAAGGAAATAACAGTTTCTTGCCTGTCATTAGTAACTCACAGAAAGGCTTTTTAATAGAACACGTCTGTGTGCTCAGTTGCTCAGTTGAGTCTGGCTCTTTGCAGCCACTTGGACTGTAGCTCACCAGGCTCCTCTGTCCATAGAATTTTCTGGGCAAAAATACTGGAGTGAGTTACCACTTTCTACTCCAGGGGATCTTCCCAACCCAGGGCTCTGACCCACATCTCTTGCATCTCCTGCATTGGCAGGAAGTTTCTTTACCACTAGCGCCTCCTGAGAAGCCCCTAACAGAAAATATTACATATTACTTCCAATTCTTTGCCTTACTGACATATCTTCCTTCTGTCTTTTCATTCTCATAACACTATCAATTAGCCCTTATTGAGCCAGATTATCCTTGGACCTAAGGTACTCCCCAAAGAGAAAAGGACAGTCTGGGATGCTGCCAAGCAAGCAGCTAGGTGGTCCAGCTGATTCCAGGCTGTTATTGATCACAGTAACCAGACTGCCTGAGATTCCTGTGGCTGCCTCAATAACTAAATCAGAACTACAGAGTGCCTTAGAAAAGTTCAGATGGGTTATGCATTGTGTACACAGCTCATGTGAGAAATTCTAGAGTTAGGTTGCTTGGATTTGGATCCCAATTCTACTCCTCAATAGCTGCTTGAAGGTGAATTAATTTTTTAACTTAGAGAATGCTTCTGTTTCCTCATCTATAAAATAAGAGGTTATAACAGGAGTCCCGCTTGGTGCTCCTCGCCCGCCACCCGTGCGCCCAGTCCGCGAGGCCAGCCCAGTTCTCCCGGTCCGCACTGCCCGCTGGCCGGCCCGTCCCCCACCACAACCATGGACGCCATCAAGAAGAAGATGCAGATGTTAAAACTGGACAAGGAGAATGCCATCGACCGCGCAGAGCAGGCCGAGGCTGACAAGAAGCAAGCTGAGGACCGCTGCAAGCAGCTGGAAGAGGAGCAGCAGGCCCTCCAGAAAAAGCTAAAAGGGATGGAGGACGAGGTGGAAAAGTATTCTGAATCAGTGAAGGATGCCCAGGAGAAACTGGAGCAGGCTGAGAAGAAAGCCACTGACGCTGAGGCAGATGTGGCCTCCCTGAACCGACGCATTCAGCTGGTAGAGGAGGAGCTGAATCGGGCACAAGAGCGTCTGGCTACAGCCCTGCAGAAGCTGAAGGAGGCTGAGAAGGCAGCTGATGAGAGCGAGAGAGGAATGAAGGTCATCGAAAACTGAGCCATGAAGGATGAGGAAAAGATGGAGCTGCAGGAGATGCAGCTGAAGGAGGCCAAGCACATTGCTGAGGATTCAGACCGCAAACATGAGGAGGTGGCCAGGAAGCTGGTGATCCTGGAAGGAGAGCTGGAGCACTCAGAAGAGAGAGCTGAGGTGGCTGAGAGCCGAGCCAGGCAGCTGGAGGAGGAACTTCGAACCATGGATCAGGCCCTCAAGTCCCTGATGGCCTCAGAGGAGGAGTATTGCACCAAAGAAGATAAATATGAAGAGGAGATCAAACTGCTGAAGGAGAAGCTAAAGGAGGCTGAGACCCGAGCGGAGTTTGCCGAAAAGTCGGTGGCAAAGTTGGAGAAAACCATCGATGACCTGGAAGAGACCTTGGCCAGTGCCAAGGAGGAGAACGTGGAGATCCACCAGACCCTCGACCAGACACTGCTGGAGCTCAACAACCTCTGTGGGCTGGCCCTGCCCCCAGCCAGGCTAGCTGCCACCCCAACCAATAAAACTGATGTTACCAGCAAAAAAAAAAAAAAAAGAGGTTATAACACGATCACGAGGGTTGTTGTGAGAATTAGATGAAGTGATATTTTCCATGGCTTAGTGCCTGCCTGGTACACTGCAAGTGTTCAACAAAGGTGAGATGCTTATAGAAGCAGTTGTCGTGTCTGGTGGTGATGGTACTGGAGATGCTAGTGGGAACTGGTGGCCATGGTGGAGGTCATGGCAGCACTGGAGGTGATAATGGCAGGAATAGTTTATAGGAATACATTATTGAAGTACTATGATGTATCATTAACTACAATGAAAAAAGCATGGATCTAGTCAGTTGGGTAAGGATCCAAAGCCCCACTCATTCAGCCTTTTAAAAAGCTAAGTGTTGTGTCACAAGAGTTTTAAAAATACTAACTTCCTGGTGTCACAAGACTTAGTTAAGACTCTGTGCTTCTACTCCAGGGGACACCGGTCCTATCTCTGGTAGAGGAATTAAGGAAACGCCCCCCCTTGCTAAAAGGGGTAAAAAAACAAAAACTACAACATACCAATCCCCTTCAGAAAAGCAAACAAACAAAAACCATTAAGCATTCTAAACCTTCAATAGCCTCAAACTTAGCACAGTGGTCTTTACTTACTACTCCTCTTAGAATATTAATCTATTTTTGTTTATTTTTTTTTTTTTGGCTGCGCCACATGGCTTGTGGGGTCTTACTTCCCTGACCAGGGACTGAACCCGGGGCCCAAAAGTGAAAGTACCGCTTCCCAACCACTACACCACCAGGGAATTTTCTCAATGAATTTATTGATTGCCTATTATATTCCACATATTTTAAATGTATTATCTAATTTAATCCTTACTATGATCCAGCAAGGTATTATCTCCACTTAATAAATAAGGAACTGAGGGTCATAGAGGCTGTGATTTTCCCAAGGGCACAGTACTCGGATATGATAGGTAATCTGACTTCAAACCCAAAACCCTTCCCATCAAACTGCTACTCATAATCCTTAAGGTCCACAAGAGTACCTAGGTATAGAGCTTGCTCTAAGGAGTTACCAAATAAATACAATCTCTCTTCTCTAACTCCACGTGACCATCACCATGCAGGCTCATGGAGGACTTGGAGAAAATCCAGATGGGCCCAGCCAGCTCACTACCACTGTCAGGACTTTCTTGCTGCATGTGGGAGAAAATATTTCAAACTACATATGTCTCCAACATGTTACTTCTTAAAACTTTGTTAAATTTATATTTAATTATTTTATTTTATATTTACTTTTTTTAATCTTCCTCCCAAAGGAAAATCTAAGCTCCATGAGGGCAGAGACTTGTCTCTTGCTCTCACCCACCCTCACCACCTAGCCTAGTACATGGCGTGTGCATGGGTGCGTGCTCAGTTGCTTCAGTCGTGTCCACCCCTTTGTGGTCTTATGGACTGTAGCCCACCAGGGTCCTCTGTCCATGGGATTCTCCAGGCAAGAATACTGGAGTGGATTTCCATGCCCTCTTCCAAGGAATCTTCCCAACTCAAGGATCAAACCCTGTCTCCTGCACTGGTAGGTAGGCAGGTTCTTTACCACTAGTGCCACCTGGGAAGCCCACATGACACATAATAGGTGCTTACTAACTCTCAGTTGAATGAGTGAACGCATTTTTGAAACAGTATTTACACATCAATGTCCATCTTTTTTTCCCAGGTAACATGTATGCAATGTTCTAGCTTGACAGAATGCACACCTCTAATTTAAACAGCTTTGTTGACTTCCACCACCACCAAGAAAGGAAACAAGGAAAGGCTGTAACCTGCCTGTAAAGTACCAGTATAAATAAAAACTCTCAACCTTGATCCTGGCTCCTGAAAAGTAAGGGCGTGCTTTCATCTGCCCATCTAGCACTGCACACCAGGCAGTTTTTCATATTCATTTTTTAAGGTCAATAAGCAGGACAGAATTATATAAACAAGCCATACTCCAAATTCGCTTCTTGTTCTTTCCCACTACAAGTATAACTGGTTTTCAGTCTTCGGTCTTACAGGGAGAAAACTATTCCTTTGTCATCAATAAACCTGGCCTGCACATTTATACAGAATTTCTAATGTCTCATGGACACTTTCTCCCTGTGGATTCATTTTGACTCCCAGGAGCCAGTTTACTGTATATTTCACTCAGCTTGATAGAGTGCAAGTAGGTGAGTATTTTCGGATGATTTATCAATATCAACTGATGTTTTCTTGTCACAGATAAACAGCCTCTGCCATGAATCAATAGTGTGTCAGCGACGCTGTCACGATCCCCCCTAATGTGAGTGCGGCATATTGACAGCAGATATACTACCCTGAATGTCTGCAAATGTGAAACAGCTTAGCTATTTGTGTGCCACACTCAGTGCCTCTTTACAAAGTAGGGCATTTGTTTCAGTGATGGCCAGGGAATATGACCCGGGCCAGTCTGTATGCACAACGGAAGACGTCTCCGGTCCATCCCATGCCAGCTGTGAGTTTCCATTGAGCCAATTAGCAGAAATCCATTTATGCTCGGTGGCTTTGATTACACAGCTGTGCCCAAAACAACACACTGATGTTTTTGTTCACAGCAAAGTCATTCAGTGTCCTGAACCACAGCCCTCTGAAGCAGCAGTCTGCATATACCCCCACACACTGGTTAACGTGTGAATCAGGCCAGGATGCACCCGGCTCAGACTTCTGGGTCAAACAGATTTTCTCTAAAGGGTTCCTGATCCCAGAGCTATGAGGACAGCATCAGTAGTCCAAACAGGGCTGTCAGCAGCAGGTAAGTTCCTCCTGGAACCTGGATTGATGTCTTCACCAATCTCCATATTGGACAGCACTGAACTTTGCAATTAGACTAACCTGTTTCTAGTCATTTCATTTTCTATTTATGGCTTTGAGAAAATCACTTAGACTCTGTTTCCTTCATCTGACTTTAGTTTCCTTAGGCTCTGACTTCCCTGGTGGCTCAGATAATAAAGCGTCTGCCTACAATGTGGGAGACCTGGGTTTGATCCCTGGGTTGGGAAGATCCTCTGGAGAAGGAAATAGCAACCCACTCCAGTACTCTTGCCTGGAAAATCCCAGGACGGAGGAGCCTGGTAGGCTACAGTCCATGGGGTTGCAAAGAGTCAGACATGACTGAGCGACTAAACTTTCTTTCTTTCTTTTCTTCTTCAGTTTAGAGTGGGAATCATAATAATATAACTTGGCTATTAAGAAAGCTTAATGAGGTACTACATATGAAACTTAGCCTAGGGCCTAGAACTAAATATGTTCTCAAAACCTGAAAGTTATTGTTATAAAAATGAGCAAGATAAAGAAACAAGAGGGCAACATTTAAATGAATGGTCTGTCTTCTTGCAAGATGGAACTGACAATGCTGCCCTGACATGGAAATGAACAGCCAACATTTATATGACTTGCCTTCATGGGTTAAATGCCACCCCCATTTTACTTTATATAGATGTTAGAATTTTTAATGAGCTTTAGGATAAGACAAAGAAGATTCCTATTTGTGAAAGCTTGTCTTAATAGAAATTCCTAGGTAAGTGACACTTGATACAAGGTGATAATAATGTCTTCTTATTTCACTCTGGTTTTTTTGTTAACACAAATACAAGAAATACAAGCAAACAATCAATTATTTTTTGCAAAGGTTTATGTTCTTTCAATCCTACACTTTTACCGTAACTATAAATTCTTTCTAAAAAGGCATGCAGTATGAACCTTGTTTGCAGAGCAGCAATGGAGACGCAGACATAGAGAGTAGGCTTATGGCAGTAGGGGAAGGAGCTGCTGCTGGCGGTGCTGTTTAGTCATGTCCGACTCTTTGTGACCCCATGAACTGTAGTCTGCCTGACTCCTCTGTCCAAGGAATTCTTCAGACAAGAATTCTGAAGTGGGTTGCCATTCCCTTCTCCAGGAGAGAGAGGGACAAGTTGAAAGAGTCACACTGAAACATATATACTACCATATGTAAAATAGACAGCCAGTGGGAATTTGCTGTACAACCCAGGGCTCACAAGCCCAGTGCTCTGTGAAAATCTAGAGAGGTGTGAGGGGGTGGGAGGTGGGAGGGAAGTTATGTACGTATACCACATATCTATACCCGTGGCTGATTCATACTGCTATGTGGCAGAAACCAATACAATATTATAAAGCAATTATTCTCCAATTAAAAATTATAAAAAGCAGCAGTCTATACCAAGAGGAAGAAAATAAAGAAAGTGGAAAAGAGTTAAAAGGCATGCAAATGCAGTCTTACATTTTTCAAGAACACTATGAGATAAGTAGATCAGGGGGTAATGTTCCCATGTCTCAGGCAAGAGTAGCAGTTCTTAGAAAAGCAACTTGCACAAAATCATGTGCATAATACTGTACCTGGAGTACAGAATGAAGCAGGGCAAAAGCTAATAGAGTTCTGCCATGAGAACGCACTGGTCATAGCAAACACCCTCTTCCAACAACACAAGAGAAGACTCTACACATGGACATCACCAGACGGTCAACACCAAAATCAGACTGATGAGATTCCTTGAAGCCAAAGATGGAGAAGCTTTATACAGTCAGCAAAAACAAGACCAGGAGCTGACTGTGGCTCAGATCATGAACCCCTTATTGACAAATTCAGACTTAAACTGAAGAAAGTAGGGAAAACCACTAGACCTAAATGACCTAAATCAAATCCCTTATGACTATACAGTGGAAGCAAGAAATAGATTTAAGGGACTAGATCTGATAGACAGAGTGCCTGATGAACTATGGATGGAGGTTCATGACATTGTACAGGAGACAGGAATCAAGACCATCCTCAAGAAAAGGAAATGCAAAAAAGGGAAATGGCTGCCTGAGGAGGACTTACAAATAACTGTGAAAAGAAGAGAGGCAAAAAGCAAAGGAGAAAAGGAAAGTTATATCCATTTAAACGAAGAGCTCCAAAGAATAGCAAGGAGAGATAAAGAAAGCCTTCCTCAGCAATCAATGCAAAGAAATAGAGGAAAAAAATAGAATGGGAAAGACTAGAGATCTCTTCAAGAAAACTAGACATACCAAGGGAATATTTTATGCAAAGATGGGCTCAATAAAGGACAGAAATGATAGGGATCTAACAGAAGCAGAAGATATTAAGAAGAGGTGGCAAAAATACACAGAAGAACTGTATAAAAAGATCTTCAAAACCCAGATAATCACAATGGTGTAATCACTCACCTAGAGCCAGACATCCTGGAATGTGAAGCCAAATGGGCCTTAGGAAGCATCGCTATGAACAAAGCTAGTGGAGGTGATGGAATCCCAATTGAGCTATTTCAAATTCTAAAAGATGATGCTGTGAAGATGCTGCACTCAATATACCAGCAAATTTGGAAAACTCAGCAGTGGCCACAGGACTGAAAAGCTCAGTTTTCATTCCAATCCCAAAGAGAGGCAAAGCCAAAGAATGCTCAAACTACCGCACAATTGTACTCATCTCACACCTAGTAATGCTCAAAATTCTCTAAGCCAGGCTTCAGCAATACGTGAACTGTGAACTTCCAGATGTTGAAGCTGGCTTTGGAAAAGGCAGAGAAACCAGAGAGCAAATTGCCAACATCCTCTGGATCATCGAAAAAGCAAGAGAGTTCCAGAAAAACATCTAGTTCTGCTTTATCAGCTATGCCAAAGCCTTTGACTATGTGGATCACAATAAACTAGGAAAAATTCTGAAAGAGATGAGAATACCAGACTACATGACCTGCCTCTTAAGAAACCTGTATGCAGGTCAGGAAGCAAGAGTTGGAACTGTACATGGAACAACAGACTGGTTCCAAATAGGAAAAGGAGTATGTCAAGGCTGTATATTGTCACCCTGCCTATTTAACTTATATGCAGAGTACATCATGAGAAATGCTAGGCTGGAGGAAGCACAAGCTGGAATCAAGAATGCCAGGAGATATATCAATAACCTCAGATATGCAGATGACACCACCTTTATGGCAGAAAGTGAAGAAGAGCTAAAAAGCCTCTTGATGAAAGTGAAAGAGGAGAGTGAAAAGGTTTGCTTAAAGCTCAACATTCAGAAAACTATGATCATGGCAACCAGTCCCATCACTTCATGGCAAATAGATGGGGAAACAGTGTCAGACTTTATTTTTTTCGGCTCCAAAATCACTGCAGATGGTGATCGCAGCCATGAAATTAAAAGATGCTTACTCCTTGGAAGGAAAGTTATGACCAACCTAGGCAGCATATTGAAAAGCAGAGACATTACTTTGTTAACAAAGGTGCATCTAGTCAAGGCTATGATTTTTCCAGTGGTCATGTATGGATGTGAGAGTTGGACCATAAAGAAAGTTGAGCATCAAAGAATTGTTGCTTTTGAACTGTGGTGTTGGAGAAGATTCTTGAGAGTCCCGTGGACTGCAAGGAGATCCAACCAGTCCATCCTAAAGGAAATCAGTCCTGGATATTCATTGATAGGACCATGCTGAAGCTGAAACTCCAATATTTTGGCCACCTGGTGGGAAGAGCTGACTCACTGAAAAAGACCCTGATGCTGGGAAAGATTGAGGGCAGGAGGAGAAGGGGACCTCAGAGGATGACATGGTTGGATGGCATCACCGACTCAATGGACATGGGTTTGGGTGGACTCCGGGAGTTGGTGATGGACAGGGAGGCCTGGCATGCTGCTGTTCATGGGGTCACAAAGAGTCAGACATGACTGACCTACTGAACTGAACAATACTATACTATATACTATAAAGTCCATGGAATTCTCCATATAAGAATACTGGAGTGAGTAGCCTTTCCCTTCCCCAGGGGATCTTCCCAACCCAGGGATAGAACCAAGGTCTTCTGCATAGCAGGCGAATTCTTTACCAACTGAGCCACAAGGGAAACTCCCATAGCAGGCTATCAATTCCTCCCATGGTGACTGAATTAGGTAATTAGGTGATTGAATGTGTGAGGGTTAAGAAAGAGTCTCTCCATGATGTGCCACGCAGGTAGAACCTTTGACCCTTCCCTTAAATGCCTAGAGGAATTTAAATGGAGGACCCAGTCCAGGAAGGGGACTGTCACCACAGAAAGCTACAGCAGAACACAAACTAGGTGTGGTAGACAGGGAAGAACTAGCAGGGCCTGTTTGATCAAAGTCCTGTCTGTGCTGTTTAGGGGTGGCCTGGAAAAACATTTGTTTATCAAGCACTTACTCTTTCATTCTTCCTCAAAATTGCCTTCCTTTCCTTTGAAGTACAGGCCTCTAACCCTTTCTCCTTAGTGCAGAATGACATGTATATACCTCCTTTTACCTGTCTTTGCAATTTCTCGTGTTAATATGGATTTCCAGTATGTATGCAATTAAGTTTGATTTTCTCCTATAAATCTATTGTATGTCATTTTAGCTAGTTGACCAGCCAAAAGCACAAGAAAAGGAGGAGAGTAGAAATTTTTCCAAATGTTAGAATTATAGTTTAATTAACATAAAAAAGTTAATGAGGTAATTATGGTTTTGAAATGTAATTAAAATTAAATTACTAGTTTTAAAATTTTAAAAAAACTATATTTCAAAGTGTTGACAACAGACAAACAATTAATCTCAAAAATATACAAGCAACTCCTGCAGCTCCATGCTAGAAAAATAAACGACCCAATCGAAAAGTGGGCCAAAGAACTTAACAGACATTTTTCCAAAGAAGACATAAAAATGGCTAACAAACACATGAAAACATGCTCAACATCACTCATTATCAGAGAAACGCAAATCAAAACTACAATGAGGTACCACTTTACACCAGTCAGAATGGCTGCCATCCAAAAATCTACAAGCAATAAATGCTGGAGAGGATGTGGAGAAAAGGGAACCCTCTTACACTGTTGGTGGGAATGCAAACTAGTACAGCCACTATGGAAAACAGTGTGGAGGTTCCTTCAAAAACTGCAAATAGACCTGCCATATGACCCAGCAATCCCACTGCTGGGCATATACACCGAGGAAACCAGAACTGAAAGAGCCACGTGTACCCCAATGTTCATCGCTGCATTGTTTACAATAGCCAAGACATGGAAGCAACCTAGATGCCCATCAACTGACGAATGGATAAGAAAGCTTTGGTACATATACACAATGGAATATTACTCAGCATTAAAAAAAATTTTTCATTTAAAGCAGTTCTACTCAGATGGACGGAACTGAAGCCTATTATCCAGAGTGAAGTAAACCAGAAGGAAAAATAACAATACAGTATACTAACGCATATATATGGAATTTAGAAAGATGGTAACGAGAACCCAGCATGCGAGACAGCAAAAGAAACGCAGATGTATAGAACAGTCTCGTGGACTCTGTGGATGAGGGCAAGGGTGGGATGATATGGGAGAATGGCATTGAAACATGTTAATTATCATATGTGAAATCAATCGCCAGCCCAGGTTTGATGCTCGGGGCTGGTGTGTCGAGATTTCCCAGGGGGAGGGAATCGGGAGGGAGGAAGGAGGGGGTTCTGGAGGGGGAGCATATGTAAACCCATGGCGGTTTCATGTCAATGTATGGCAAAACCAACACAATAAAATAAAGAAAATTTAAAAAAATAAATAAATAAAAATTAAAAAAAATAAAGTGTTGATGATCATTATTAGTTATTTGAGTTTTCCCTTTTACTTCTCACAAGTTTATAGAATTTCAAAAACACATGGAAAATATTTCTTGTATTTTGTGACCTTACATTTACATTTACTGTGGTTTCTTTTTTTGAGTAAAATATAGTCAAATTTTGAATTTTAAATACAATTATATTTTTAACCTTTAAATAGTTACTATTACAAATAGTTACTATTTTAATATTACTATTGCAAACCTTTAAAGAGTTACTATTTGTATTAAAAATACTAATTCTATTACAAACTATCTGAAAAGATTTTTGTTTTACCAACCTTGTTAGTGCTTTAGCTGTAGTAAATCAAGAAAAAAATTGAGAAAATTGAGTATTAATAATTGACTAGTTATGCATGTTGTGTATTTAAAAAATATTCACAACCTAAAAGTTGCGAGTTTTGTTTTATTTGGTGGGAATTTTTAGGATTTCAAGCCTGGGAGACAGCATCTCAAACATCATCTTAAGACATCTTAAGACAGTATGTGAACAGTTTCTAAGCCTGATTCATTGTCTTCGAAATTTAGATGTATGCTGTAAAGTGTACGCCAAGTGTACTCTCGCCCTAGCCCTGAATAAACAGTTAATACCTGAATGAGGGCTCAAGCCCTCATTTGAATCCAAGTCCAGGACACATTTCTAGCATTTGCCACCAAATGTATCTATAGAGTGCTAAGCCCTCTTATGCTAGGTGTTTTTTACATCATTGCACATAAAAAAAGTCACAACCATTTTACAGTCTAGGCAAGAATCCAAAGAGTGACAGATTTCTTCTAAGGCCAGTCTCCCCATCCCCCTCCCTGCAGGAGCAAAGGCAAGGGTCTCCCCTTTAGTGAAGGACCAAGAGCCCAGACCCAGGGCATGTTGCTTAGTTCAGGGGCAATAACTAAAGTCACTGAAGGTTCTGGCAAAGGGACCCACCCACCACCACCAACTACACACACACACACATACTCATATATCCACCTTGCCCTCTAAATTATCTATTTGCATTGTATTCTCCGTCTTCCTCTGAAACAAAGTAATGTCAGGACTTCCCTGGAAGACCAGTGGTTAAGACTCTGCACTTCCAACGCAGGGGCACAGGTTTAATCTCTGATTGAGGAACTAAGATCCCACATGCTATGAAGAGCAGCCAATTATTTTTTTTTAATAAATAAAAATTTAAATAGTATCACTTGTTCTCTCAAATTCAAACCTTGTCAAACCCAAATCTTCAAACTCAAGTCCACTCTTTTCTTCTCTGTTGTCACTGGACCCCCTGTCTCTCTAGTAACAACCTTTGAGCTGCTAACCAGGTTTAGATTAAGAATTTACAGCTTTCAGTGGAGGCCCTGCTCCTTCCTGGGACCATTTCGTAAACTCTAGGGGCCAGGTTTCTGATCAAGCCTGGAGCAAGTTTTTCAAAACCAAAGGATGTGATCATGCATCCCTCTTAAATTCTATATAAATCCAAACCAAACCTCCCTGAGAGGCCCTTTACTACACTGATACAAATGCAAATTAGCACACATTCCCTCCAGGGATCTGCTGAGGGACAGCTAATCTAATCAACAAACACAGTGTTAATATGTGCTAATATATTCATGCATTTAGTGCTCCCAAGTAATACTTGAGTTTTAACAAATGCCTTCACAGGAGGTGTGATTCAGTCCTGACAGGTGTTAGTGGTGGGGGGAATGATGGCAGGATGAAGTGTTAGTGGGTTACAAGGTCTAAAACCCCTTGTTGCGAGGGGCTGCCTCTAATCACAACTAACATCTCCAAGTCCCAAAGTGTCTCCCACACTTGTGTTTCTTCAAAATTTACTGCTAACACTGAATTATTCATCCTTCCAGACTGGGATCATTTACTCTAAAAGTTGAGAATCCCTGGAGAGTATTTGAGAGACTGATAACCAAAGAGAGAGGCAACTCTGGAACTCTTGGGGGAGGCATTTAGCTCAGTGGTGTTAATAGTGGCACCATTTACTTCCCCCTTGCCTGCCTGAGGACAAGAAGAGCCCCCTGCTTGGTAAATGGGGCACTCAAGCCAGGGTAAGCCTAATTTCTGTCTCCAGGTCAAAATTTCAGGTCCTGAGCCTCACTTGATTCAGCCAGAGGGGGGGAAAAAAAATCAGGGGAGTTTTTATTCCAAAGGAACTCTGTGCATTTGCCTCATAATTGGTATCTAATAATGATGAGTGAATTTCATTTCTAAGCAGCTGTTTCTTAAATAAAGGGGCAGTTTTTGAACATGGGCATATCAAAATAATAATGATTAAAAAGAAGACAGCATTTATTAAATGTCTACTGCACTTCTGGAGCTGTGTGCATTGAAGCAATAAATGGTCACACAAAAACCCATGCATCATCTCTGTTTCATAGGTTGAGGAAACAGGATCTATGAAAGGTAAAAAATGAAAGTGATCAGGACACTTAAATTGAAGTCCTGGCCCTGCTACTTTCTGCTGTGTAGCATTGGGCAGGTAACTTAACTTCTGAGTCTCTTAAGGAATATGGAAATACCAGTGTTTACTTCATTGAGCTATGATGAGGAATAAATGAAAGAAGGTTAAAAATAAATAACAGATTCACAATAAATGTTGATTTTCCTTCCCTTTCCTTTGTTTTACAAATAAGGGAGAAAGCATTCTAAGGCTACTAAACAACTTGCCCAAGGACTCCCAGAAGGCCCTTTGTGTCTCAAAGAGAATTTAGGTTCCCTGAGCATTAACACTGTTCCCTTTGTGAGGCTTCTCACTGTCTGCTCCTGTTGAGCGTGGTTTCAGCTAAGTGACTCTTTCTCTAGATTTTTCTGTGCGGTCTCACAAGGAGTTTGCGTGTTAGCTGTCACCCAGTAAGTTGATTATTCTAAAGGATAATTCTTGTGTTTCCCACAAGACTGCCTTGGTTGATATTTTTTCCACTAACTCTGGTGTATATTAACTGCATATGTGTGCTCCTACTCCACAACACAGAGCCTATCCAGCTGAATAACGTGAGTTTGGTGCCTCGAATCGTCATGAAATGAACTAAACCATTATCTGACCTCCATCAAGAAAACTTCCCTAGAGATGAAGAAAATTTGTCAGGGACTGTTATCTACATACCTGGTGGGAGGCCTGAGCTGAACACACACACCCTCTCCAAACACACACACACACCTATCCACTCATATCAGTATCTCAACCTCAGCTCTACTGACATTTCAGACTAGTTAATTCTTTCTTGAGTGGGCTGTCTCATGCATTGTGGGACATTAAGCAGTTTCCTCCATTAGATGCCTGTAGCAACTCCTCCCCCTACCAACAACCACAATTGTCTCCACATTGCAAATGCCCCTGGGGTATGTACGCAGGTGGGGGAGGGGCGCAAAAATTGGCCTCAAGTGAGAACTACTGGCTTATACAGTTTTAAGTGCCTTCTGAGCACCACTTTTTCTCCAAGTCCACCTCCCCAGCATCACCCAGACCAGAGGGGTACATGGAACAGAAGACAGATGAGGCAGTGTCACCAATCAGTTTTTCTTTTCCAAATTTCTGCGGTGGGCTGGCCTGAGACATGGGATGACTCTGAGTGTTCAAAAGATGACTCTCGGCTTTTGTAGGCGATGAGCAAGTCATGGGAGGCCGGGGCTGTGCTGCTTCCAAACAGAGCTTCCTTATAAGATGACTTGTAAATTCCAGTCTAAGCTTAGCTTAGCTCCCTTTTCATTTATCCCTTTTCTCAAACATGCAAAGGAAGAGAGCTGGTGAGGACCGTGGGCTTAAATGAAGGTGACTCCCTTTCATTTACTGAGTAGAGTTTAGTATATGGGAAGGCTGGAAGGGAAAAGTATAAGACAAACCAACCAACCTCTGCCCCCAAAGAAATCTGTAGTTAGCAAAAGCCCATTTATTTAACTAAAATATGAGATCCACTTTAAAAACAAACCCCTCCCAAATAAGCACTACCTTTTAACAGAACTTACCTGTACGGAATGGAATTGTGGTGGGCTTTCTCTTCTTAGTTTATACAATTTTGATCTTTGGAGGGGTGGTGGTTAATTTTAAGAAGTGTGCCTTATATGGTTTTAGGAGAGAAAAGAGACATTTTAAAACAAGCAAAAATATCAAGGGACTGTATATCAAAAGGATAATAGCAACTGACACTTTATCTATTTTCCAAATGTTATAAAAATATATGGCACTACTTTATAATGTTTATTAAATTGCTTTATTGAAGAATATTTCTTAGTTATCCAGGTCAAGAAATAGAACAATAATGAGGTCTCCCAGAATCCCTCATCCTCCACTGTTAGTCACTAACCACCTGCTCCTCCTGAGTGGGAACTACTACCACGATTTCTAACAGCAGAGCATAATTTTGTTGGAATATTGCTGAATGGACTTATACAGTACATATTCTTGTTTATAGCCGATCTGTTATAAAAGGGCATTTATGCTGTTTGCAGTGTGGAATCCTTACTGATATTTAATAGATAATGCTGAAACAACACATAGCACATTGACCCGCTTAAACTGGCTTAGCCTCCTTAAATAGGTTGTTGATTAATCAAACCTGGAATCCTTTCATGGAGCTAGCTCTGCCACCGCTTCTGTGTAGGATCATAGCCCCTGTCCACAGATGACACTGGAACAAAGAATTTTCAGCCTGTACAACTTAGAGCATAAAAGTGTTACCCTGGAGAGCCTTACAAAGGAAGCAAGAAGTCCTTCAAGGAAAAGCTGTCTTCCAGTAGCACCTGTAGCTTATTATGGACTGATTTGAGAGGAGCCAATCAGCTTCCAAGTTTGAAATTAACCTAACCTCTTAAATTTCACCACAGCCCTGGACTAGGACACAGATTTGAGTTGTGCCTTCTATCTCTCTGCTGGTTAAACTCACAATAAAGCTTTCTCTTTTCTCAAAATCCAGGGTACTGACATCTAGGTGTATAGAGCAGCAAACTCTTGCTTGGAAACAATGCTAAAAAGATTTCCAAAGCGGCTATACTGCCTATTTTCTTACCAGGAAAGTATGAGAGTTCCCACTGCTCTGTGTTCTTGCAACATTTATTATAGTCAGTCTTCTCGGTATTAATATTAAAAAAACTAACATTATTAATGAAAAACAATCTTTCCTAAAATTCACTTGCATAAAATACCAGAATACTTATAAGCCAGAAATAAAAGTTACAATGGGCACATATAGTCCTATCCCTCTCCTTAAGATCTCTCCCTCCCTCTGACACTACTGCTGTTTCTACTCTAGTTATCTAGCTGGAATTTTTGATATCTTATTGAATTTCTCAGAGTAACCCAAGATTAATTAGGTAAATCCTAATTAAACATGCCTCCTGAGAAACCTTTATGCAGGTCAAGAAGCAACAGTTAGAACTGAACAAGGAAAAATGGACCGGTTCAAAACTGGGAAAGGAGTACGTCAAGGCTGTATACTGTCACCCTACTTTCTTAACTTATATACAGAGTATATCCTGAGAAATGCCTGGCTGGATGAAGCACAGGCTGGAATCAGGATTGCTGGGAGAAATATCTATAACCTCAGATATGCAGATGATGCCACCCTTATGGCAGAAAGTGAAGAAGAACGAAAAAGCCTCTTGATGAAAGTGAAAGAGGAGAGTGAAAAAGGTGCCTTAAAACTCGACATTCAAAAAGCGAAGATCATGGCATCACTTCATGGCAAACAGAAGGGGAAATAATGGAAACTGTGACAGCCTTTATTTTCTTGGGCTCCAAAATCACTGCAGATGGTGACTGCAGTCATGAAATTAAGACACTTGTTCCTTGGAAGAAAAGTTCTGACAAAGCTAGATAGCATATTAAAAAGCAGAGACATGATTTTGCTGACAAAGGTCCATAGAATCAAAGTTAACAATTTTTCCAATAGTCATGTATGGGTGTGAGAGTTTGACTGTAAAGAAGGCTGAATTTTAAAGAACTGATGCTTTTGAGCTGTGGTGTTGGAGAAGACTTGGGAGTCCCTTGGACTGCAAGGAGATCAAACCAGTCAATCCTAAAAGAAATCAATCCCAAATATTCCTTGGAAGGACTGATTCTGAAGCTGAAGCTCCAGTACTTTGGCCACCTGATGGGAAGACCTGATTCATAGGAAAAGGCCATAACACTTGGAAAGACTGAAGGCAGGAGAAGAAGGAGATGACAGAGGATGACATGGCTGGATAGCATTACCAATTCTATAGACATGAGTTTCAGCAAGCTCTGGGAGATGGTGAAGGGCAGGGAGGCCTGGCATGCTGCAGTTCATGGGGTTGCAAAGAGTTGGACAAGACTGAACAACTGAATGGCAATAACAACCTAAGGTTAATTAGGTTATTAAAATATTACACCTAAATAATTGTATCAATAAAGTAATATCATACAGTTTTGCATCTATTCACATTTTTATACCTAATTTATACTCCTAATAATATTTACCTAGATGAGTTATATATAATGAATATTTTATCTATAGGAATTGTATATATATATATATATATATATAATTGTATATCTATTTACCTATATAATAGATTCAAGGGATTGGACCTAGTAAACAATGCACATAAAGAATTGTGGATGGCTATAAGCAAGGTGAAAAGATAGCCTTCAGAATGGGAGAAAATAATAGCAAACAAAGCAACTGACAAAGAATTAATCTCAAAAATATACAAGCAGCTCCTGCAACTCAATTCCAGAAAAATAAGTGACCCAATCAAAAAATTGGCCAAAGAACTAAACAGACATTTCTCCAAAGAAGACATACAAATAGCTAACAAACACATGAAAAGATGCTCAACATTACTCATTATCAGAGAAATGCAAATCAAAACCACAATGAGGTACCTACCATCTCACACCAGTCAGAATGGCTCTCATCAAAAAGTCTACAAACAATAAATGTTGGAGAGGGTGCAGAGAAAAGGGAACCCTCTTACACTGTCGGTGGGAATACAAACTAGTACAGCCACTATGGAGAACAGTGTGGAGATTCCTTAAAAAACTGGAAATAGAACTGCCATACGACCCAGCAATCTCACTGCTGAGCATTAACACCAAGGAAACCAGACTTGAAAGAGACCAATGTTCATTGCAGCACTGTTTATAATAGCCAGGACATGGAAGCAACCTAGATGTCCATCAGCAGATGAATGGATAAGAAAGCTGTGATACATATGCACAATGGAATATTACTTGGCTATTCAAAAGAATGCATTTGAATCAGTTCTAACGAGGTGGATGAATTAAGTCAGAAAGAAAAACACCAATACAGTATATTAAGGCATATATATGGTATTGAGAAAGATGGTAACAATGACCCTATAAGAGAAACAGCAAAAGAGACACAGATGTAAAGAACAGACTGTTGGACTCTGTGGGAGAAGGTGGGGGTGGATGATTTGAAAGAATGGCATTGAAACATGTGTATTATCATATGTAAAATAGATTGCCAGTCCAGGTTTGATGCATGAGGCAGGGTGCTCAGGGTTGGTGCACTGGGATGACCCTAAGAGATGGGATGGGGAAGGAGGTGGGATGGAGGGTCAGAATGAGGAACACATATACACCCATGGCTGATTAATGTGAATGTATGGCAAAACTACCACAATATTGTTAAGTAATTAGCCTCAAATTAAAATAAAAAGAAAAGCAAATAAAGGTATACAAGATGCAAAGTAACTAATACATTTCTACTTACAATAAAAAAAATCAATATACAAGTTTTGTGTGGACATAGTTTTCAATTCATTTGTCAAAGTTTAAGGGGCATGACTGCTGAATACTATGGTAAGATATTTAGTTTTCCAAGAACTACCGACTCTCTTCCCAAGTGGCTGTGCCATTTTGTATTACTACCAGCAATGAATGAGATTCATGTTGTTCCACATCCTTGACAGCATTTAGTACTGTCAATGTTTGTAATTTTAGCAACATAGTATGTGTGTAGTAGTTTGTCTTTTACTTTGAAATTCTCTGATTACATATAATGTTGAGCATCTTTTCATATGTCTATTTGTCATGTGTATATCTTCTATGGTTAGATTCAGATATTTTGCTCATTTTAAAACTGAATTATTTCTTATGATTAAGTTTTAAGAGTTATGTGTATATTCTAGACAACAGCTCTTTTATCAAATATGTCTTTTGCAAATATTTTCTTTCAGTCCATGGTATGTATTTTAATCCTTTGACAATATTTTTTTCATAACAGTTAAAAAAATGTAATGACAAAAAAAAAAAAAAAGAACTGTGGATGGAGGTTCAAAATGTCGTGCAGGAGGCAGTGAACAAAACCATCCCAAAGAAAAGCAAGAAGGCAAAGTGGTTATCTGAGGAGGCTTTACAAATAGCCGAAGAAAGAAGAGAAGGGAAAAGCAAGAGAAAAAGGAAAAGGTACCTCCATCTAAACGCAGAGTTAAAGAATAGCAAGGAGAGGCAAGAAGGCCTTCTTCAACACACAGTGCATAAATCTAGAAGAAAACAACAAAAGGGAAAAGGCTAGTGATCTCTTCAGGAAAATTGGAAATATCAAGGGAATATTTCAGCCAAAGATGGGCACAATAAAGGAAAGAAATGTTACAGACCTAGTAGATGCTCAAGAGATCAAGAAGAGAAGGAAAGAATACACTGAAGAATTGTACAAAAAAAGATATTAATGGACCAGATTATGATGATGATGCGGTCAGTCACCCAGAACCAGACATTCTGAACAGCGAAGTCAAGTGGGCCTTAGGAAGCACTGCTGCTAATAAAGCTAGGAGATGTGACAGAATTCCAGTAGAACTATTCAAAACCCTAAAATATGATGCCATCAAGGCGTTGCACTTAGTATGTCAGTAAATCTGAAAGACCCAGCAGTGGTCCATCTTCATCCCAATCCCAAGAAGGGCAGTACTAAAGAATGTGCTAAACATTGGACAGTTGCACTCATCTCCCATGCTAGTAAGGACATGCTTAAAATCTTGCATGCTAGGCTTCAGCATAATGGGAACCAAGAACTTCCAGATGTCCAAGCTGGGTTTAGAAAAGAAAGAGAAACCACAGTTCCTCTGGTTCAAATCGCCAACATTTGCTGGATCGTAGAGACAGCAAGGGAATTCCAGAAAAACATCTGCTCCTGTTTCTTTGACCACACTAAAGCCTTTGACTGTGTGGATCATAAAAAACTGTGGAAATCTCTTAAGGACAAGGGAATACAGGCCATTTTACTTGTTTGCTGAGAAACCTGTTCGTGGGTCAAGAAGCAACAGTTAGAACCCTGTATGAAGCAACTGGTTAGTTCAAGACTGAGAAAGGAGTATGGCAGGGTTGTCTGCTGTCACCCTGTTTGTTTACCCTAAATGCTGAGGCACATCATGAGAAATGCCAGGCTGGGTGATTTTACAAGCTGGAATCAATATAGGCTGGAGAAACATTAGCAGCCTCAGATATGCTGATGACACCACTCTAATGTCAAGAACTAAAGAGCTTCTTGATGAAGGTAAAGGGGGAAAGTGAAAGAGCTGGCTTAAAACTAAATATTAAAAAAAAAAAAAACTACGATCATGGCATCCAGCCCCATTACTTCATGGCAAATAGAAGGGAAAGTGGAAGTAGTGACAGATTTCCTCTTTTTTGGGCTCTAAAATCACTGTGCATGCTGACTGCAGCCATGAAATCAGAAGACAATTGCTTCTTGGCAGGAAAGCTATGACAAACCTAGACAGTGCATTGAAAAGCACAGACACTCTGCTGACAAAGGTCTGTATAGTCAAGGCTATTGTCTTCCCAGTGGTCATGTACAGTTGTGATAGCTGTACTGCAAAGAAAGCAGAGAGCCAAGAATTGATGCCTTTGAACCGTGTTGCTAGAGAAGACTCCTGAAAGTCCCTTGGACAGCAAGGAGATCAAACCAGTCAATCTCAAGGGAAATCAGTCCTGAATACTCTTTGGAAGGACTGATGCTGAAGCTGAAGCTCCAGTATTTTGGTCATCTGATGTGAACAGCTGACTCATTGGAAAAGTCTTTGATGTTGGGAAAGACTGAGGGCAGAAGGAGAAGAGGGCTTCAGAGGATGAGATGGCTGGATGGCATCACTGATGCAATAGACATGAAGTTGGGCAAACTTTGCAAGATGGTGAGGGACAGTGAGGCCTGGCATGCTGCAGTCCATGGGGTCACAAAGACACATATATACGAAGAAAGTGTCAGACAGGGTGAAATGTTAACTATGATTGTAGCTGATAGTTGCAATTATGGTTAACTTTCATTGCTCTTTTTGTTTATATTTAGATGCTAAACTTTTATATTGAAAAATTTTTATACAACATAAATTTTAAAAACTTAATAATACATATTTCTTCATTTAAGCATGGAGTGTAATTCCACTTACGAAAGTGAAGTCACTCAGTCGTGTCCGACCCTTTGCAACCCCATGGAATGTAGCCTACCGCGCTCCTTCATCTATGGGATTTTCTAGGCAAGAGTACTGGAGTGGGTTGCCATTTTTTCTCCAGGGGATCTTCCTAACCCAGGGATCGAACCTCCAGGTATTTTTATTGCCCACATGACTGTCTCTACATAATCTGATTCCACAGCCACATGTGGAACAATCCACCTCTTACACACCCCTTTACCCTCAACAAGAGGTTAACCCTCAAGAAGAGGATACCCTCTTCTTGCCTTTGAGGCTATCCCTATGCATTCAGCCATACCTTATGGACCAGTGTTTCTCAAAGTGTAATGTACCTGTTTGAAACAGGTTCTGCTGAAACTCAGATTCTAGTCCAGGAGGGATGTGTGTGTGTGTGTGGAGTGGAGGGGGTGGTAGTCCTGAGAGTCTTTAGTTCTAACATGGCCCCAGTGATGCCAGTCCTGCTTGTTCCCTGGCAGACTTTGAGAAGTAAGCCTCCAGCCTTCCCTTCCCTTCCCCTCCAAAATGCTATTTCATTCCAACCCCTTGCTGCCTATTTTCTGCCTCTTTTCTAGGTTACTCTGAGAAATTCCAATAAGACAACCAGAGCAGAAACAGCTGTAGTGTCAGAGGAAGGGAAAGATCTTGAGAAAGGAAAAGCTTGTCAGGTTAAGAAAGTCTGTCCATGAGAAACATCCTGAGGTCTTGTATCTGATAGATATAACTGTTTGACCTCCTGTCATCCTGTTCCATAATATTTCCTATGGTTTCTGCAGAAACATCCTCAGGACTCAGCACTTTTATATTGATGGATTCCAGCACTGCCCTTTGTCTTCCTTGAATATGGGTCTTATCTGTTTCAAAGGCCTCTTTTGTTTGGGTGGTTTCACCATCCTGGAACTAAGAAAATAGGGATCTATATTGCTGCACGTCATAAACCAGAAAATAATCATTTTCCCCATTCAAGCAAGAAGACATCCCTTGTATATTTTTGTCTTTAGTTGAGATTTACTTATTAATAAAAGAGTTCTACAAAATATGGTAAACAACTGCACTGAAGATGTTTTATATGTTATCTCGTTAACTTTTATATTCTGTTATATTTCCAGCATTTCCTCAAAACGTCATAAATATCAATGCAAGGCACTCAATAGCTACACAGAGCCATGTGATAAAGGGTAGATTTAAGAAGAAAATCCCAAACTTTTGCTCCTGCTTTTGAAAACTTCAGATGAACAAGCATATTCACTGCAGACTTCAAGGTGCCAGATGACAGACAGTATGCACTCAACCCCGTTATGAACATAGAAACTGGGCTTTGGAAAGGCACCTGCAGGTATCAGCCTCCCGAAGAGTAGATCAAGATAATTACCATGATACTCACTGACTTTCGCAGCTTCCCAGGTGGCACTAGTGGTAAAGAAACTGCCTGCCAATGCAGGAGATATAAGAGACACAGGTTCAATCTCTGGGTCAGGAAAATTCCCTGGAGGAGGGCATGGCAACCCACTCTAGTATTCTTGCCTGGAGAATCCCATGAACAGAGGAGCCTGGTGGGCTATAGTCCACAGGGTCACAAAGAGTCCAACACAACTGAAGCAACTTAGAGCATACGGACATGCCTCGGGTACACAGACCTGGTAGTTACAAACGTCTCTGTTTCCCTCCTCCTATGCTGTCACATTTGTTAATGTCAGATGACAGAGAGAGTAGAGCTTCTATCTCCTTATTTTTAAGAACATCTGACAGTATATTATTTCTAGGTACTGAGGGACACACTTTTCCAGGGGCAAAGGGAGGAAGAACAATTTGCTGTCAACTTTGGCACTCCTGTCTTCATCTCCAGTTAATTGAGTCTTTGTTCCCCTTGCCAATCCCTTTCCTTCTATCCACAGTGAAGGAAAAATAGAAATTCACACTGGACCTGCTGAAACGAAAGCTGCAGCCCTGGGTACTGTAAGAGGTGAGTCACAGAGTGTCCACTTCACCTCCTGGGAGACCCGGTGTCAGGGAAAGGTGAGGAGAGATGACCCATTCACAATAATGCTGGAACAACAAAATTTGAAAGTACAAACCAGCATTCAACTTATTGCCTTGTCCTTTGTTCTCTTTTAGGGAAACTAGCTGCTTTCATTCAAAGACAATCTGAAACGGTCAACTGTGGGAGTCACCAAAGTCCTCTTTCTCCCCTCCTACCCATACCTTCATGGAGCCCAGCTAAGGCCTAGGTAAAAATACATAGAAAGGAGGGATGGAAAATAGTATATAGATGTGTTTCCTCCAGGTTCTCATTTATCGCTCAGATGGGGAAACTGAGGCCTGAAGAGAAGTATGGGAGTGGAGTAAGGGTGCAAAATAAGAGGTGCTGTGCTTCATTCAAAATGCTTGTTCTCTGTATCAGACATCCAGAGAGTAAACAGAATAGAATGCAGAGATGCAGAAGTGGAGAGGCCAGGAGAGATGGCGAGCAGAAAAGCCTTATTTGTGTGAAGGATGCACGTGGTTTGTGATTTTCTGTTTCGGAGGCAGCAGATTGAATCGTTTTACATCCATCAGGGATTTCATAGTCTTGGACAACACATTTGAGCCCAGATCTAGCCACAGAGAAACCCATCTCCATGTTTCTTCTTAAGTATGTAGGGTATTTTGTTTCTTGGTACCCTATTGAGGGGAGTGTATACACTGAGGAGGAAGGAAGGGAAACACAAGCTGAAGCTGGAGTTTTCATGCCCAGACTTTCATTTCAGTGCTTTTATGACATACTTACTGAGACTAAGAAACACGGGGAGCTCTCTTGGATTCTAAGCATTGGCCCTCCTGAGCCCTTGCTGCTGACACATTGTTATTTGTGAGCCTTGCAAGGTGAGCCTGGCTTATTTGAAGTTGATGGTGTTCTGTCTGGCTGGGGGTTATTACCAGCCTCCCTACTGGGATAAACACCTGTCATGATTCGTCTCAGTGGCTGCTGCCATCGGCGCTGAGATTGACGTGGCTCTGGGTGTTTTGCAGGCCTGGGATGGAACGCTGCTTTGGGGTTGAAATTAGAGGGGAGGAAGGCTATTGTCTGAGAAGGTGATGTTTTCCCCTGCTTCACTGTCCTCATTCCAAAAGCTATGATCCTTCTGATCAAGTCCTGCTCAACTCAATTTGTCAGATGGACAAGCTTTTGGACAGCAGCTATATGCCTTCACTGACTCTTCATAACTTCAGTGCTGAGATGGCTGAAGTCTCCTACAGACTCCCCAAGTCTCCCCAGAGAGCCCAAGAGGGTGTCTCTCTCCCAATCCACCATCACTGTGCTCCTGACTAGGCACACCAGCGCACCTTCCTTTCCACCCGGGCTCCAAACTCGTCAGAGAGAGCAGACCCATGTCCTCACAGCCCTCACCACAGAGGCTCCTGGCAGTGTTCTCCAGACCCTTGATCTTCAGAGAAAACTCACCTGCTGTCTGGGGCAGAGCAGTGGTGATGAACCCTTGGCTGTCTCGCATCCACCATAGCTGCAGCCGGGTTTCCCTCGTGATGTGGCTCCTTCACTGTCCACATGTCTCTGGAACTGGAGCAGCCTCTTTCCCTGTGACTGCCCCCAATGAAGCCTGGGGCAGCCTCTTTCCCTGTGACTGCCCCCGATGAAGCCTGGGGCAGCCTCTTTCCCTGTGACTGCCCCTATGAAAGCAGTGTTAGGGGCTGCGGAGGTTAGCAACTTCACGATTTCTCAACATAGGGGTCTTCTCGCTAAGTTTTCTGGAGGAAAGCCCCCAGCTTCCCACTAAAGAATTCATAGGAGGAGAACTCCCTGGCAATCCAGTGATTAGGACTCTGTGCTTCTACTGAAGGGGGCATGGGCAGGTTCGATCCCTGCTTGGGGAACTAAGATTCTGCATGCTTCACGGTGTAGCCAACAATTAAATAAATAAGTAAAACTCTTAAAAAACCAATTCATAGGAAAACTCCCCCCCAAGCCATCCCATCACTTTGATCCATTTAAATGCTTAACCCAGTGATAGGTGGAGGGACGGCCCGGGCCAGCATCTGTGTCATGACAGAAGCCATCTCTAAGGGTAGCTTTGGGATGCCCTGGCAGGACGAGGGTCTGTCCCTGAGCCATCTAAGGAAGGATGCCTGGTTGCTGTGTCCTTGCTTTTCCTGCTTGGCTTTCAGTCTCATGTGACCCTTTACTTTGAGCCTGCACTGGAAGGATGTGAATTAAGGAGGGTTTTTCAGACCAGTGCCATCACTGTTGTCAGACATTTAGTTAAGAGTGGTTTAGGTGCAAGTGTCCTAGCCCGAGTCCATAGATGGGGTTTAGACCTAGGATCATCTCACCTTCAGCTTATGTCTTCCCCTGTCTGGGTCTCAGTTTTCTCTCCTAAACAAGGAGGGATTGGGTTAAATTAGCTTTTCAAAATATATGGACTCATATTTTCAGAAGCATGCTTAGTGAGAGAAGTCTAGAAGATTCTGGGTTAAATAAAGTTTGAAACTCCCTTTACTGTCTAACTCTCAGGAGTTCAAATGTGATAAGCAGCATTTAAAAACTACAGAGAGGTGTGTAAAAAGTTATATTTCCCAAACTGTATATCACCCAATTCCCTTTGTTTTTTTGGCACATATCATGGGACAAGTGTTCTGTTGAAAATACTTTACAGCAGCAAAAGACTAAATTGTTTTTAAAGAAACCACCCATTTAACCTGTAGAGTTCCCTTTTTCTCCCCATATAATTTTCCCCACTGATTAGAAAACATACTGAATGTTTAGCTCTGTAGGCAATGCCATAAAGGCTAAAGAGGGAAAAAAAGAGAAACATAGAGTCCACGAGTCTGTTCTATACATCTGCGTTCCTTTTGCTGTCTCGCATGCTGTGGATGAGGGCAAGGGTGGGATGATATGGGAGAATGGCATTGAAACATGTTAATTATCATACGTGTAATCAATCGCCAGCCCAGGATTGATGCTCGGGGCTGGTGCACCGAGATTTCCCGGGGAGAGGGAGGAGGGAGGGAGGAGGGAGGGGGTTCTGGAGGGGAAGCATATGTAAACCCATGGCAATATCATGTCATTGTATGGCAAAACTAATAAAAAAAAAAAGAGAGAGAGAAATATATCAGGCTGTTAAATCCAAGCTCCTCTTTGAGATCTGTACTTTAGATAGCAGTAATGAGAATGAATAGGGATTATTAAGCATCTATTTAATGTACTAGATACTGTGCTGAATGCTTTAGTTGGATTATCTAATTTAATCTCACAGGAACCTTATGAGGTGCCTATCATTTTTCTCCCTATTTTCAGATGAGGAAACTGCAGGTCAAAAAGGCTTGATAAATAGCATAAGGCCACCCAATTATGAAGAGACAGTGGCAAGGCCTCAACTTACTGCAGTCTCATTCTAAGAATTTTAAATAACCAACTTATTAAGTCTCCTTATTTTGTACCCCAAGCCAGCACGCTGCCACAACAAACCAGAAATAAACTAATTGCAATGATAATTACCTTCCATCTAAAATTCTTGAGTTAGTGTGAAATAATGTTGAATCATCAGTCTCTCATGTATACTGAAAATAGATATCTCTAACAACTAAATGTTACCAAATGATTTATTATGATTGGTGCTAAATTACAATGTATATGAAATGGAGTCATTTATGCAAACACATAAAAAATAGTTACCTATTTCTGTAATTATATTCACACAAGAATCTGAAATATAGCTTCTGGTCTGCCTTGTAAAATATATCCACAGAATGACTTTTGTAGTTTTCACCACACAATTTTACAATACTGATACTGCACCTGTATCATTTACCACACTATAGGAACTAAACAGAATATGAAAGCAGTTAATAGCAAATTAAACTTTTTATATCCATCAGTGATTCCAAAGAAAATAGTTTGTTTCCATTGGCAGTGAGAATAGATGGTAGTAATTAGCATTGTAGATATTGCATACATAGATATGTATGTATATATTTATATGTTGCTCAGGGCCATTGTTCCATCACAGGCAGTTGCCTTTTGGGTGGAGCAACAATTGCCAAAATGATGTGCAATTCCATTGGGACAATTAATAGTGCTATCTTTTACCATGTTTCTCTTGCAAAACAAATAGGTAAGAAAGAAATACAGCAGGCTAAAATCTAGTGTTACATACCAAGGTAGAAATAGTTACTGAGTTATTAATCACAGTAGTTTATGTATATTTGCTATTCACAGACTGCAGACATTTTGCTGGATAACCGAGCTGCTGGGAATTGACGACATGAAGACATGCATTCATGTGAGTCCATAATTAATGATGTTTATACTGTAATAAGCACATTCATTTTAACACCATTCAGTAAACAGATTCCTTTAAAGTCTGAGCTAAATCTGCTATCACAATTACACACAAAAAGAACCTGTAAACAATTTGACATTACACTTATGTACAAGTGAACTGCATTGGAAAGGAGAAGAGGTAATCTCAGAGGGTGTCACTTGGTATACATCAATGTGCAACAAACTGACCCAAGTCATCAAGCACTTAAATGAGGTCAGGAAAAAGTAACATGAGCAAGTCCCCAGTAGATCACCACTCAAGGTTAGTTCCAGCAAAATTCAGACTCCTCTATCTATGGTGACATTGCCTTCAAAGCAACCAAGATGGATGTCAGAGGAGCTTAATAATCCCTGGCAAACTGTACTTGGAGATACCCAGCTATCCTAATCAACAGTCTTTATAAGTGTTGAGAGTGGTACTGATACTATTGAAACATGTCAATTTAATCTGGACAAATGATTATGTTTGATAGGTTCTATCCAGTGCTCTGTTGGTCCTAAAAGACGCGGGGAACAAGAAATCAACTGAGACCATTAGTTCAATTCCTTCAGTCAACACAAATATTCTTGATTTTACAGACTAAGTTCCTATCAGAGAAACAAGCGAGATGCCACTGTTAATCTAAGTGGTGACCCACTTACAACAGATCCCATTAACAGCTTTCAACAGGACTCTGAAATGGGGTTCCGTTAAATTTCTGTTTCTGTATTTTAAGTAGGATACCACTCCAGTAATTACTGAATCCATTGTCTTACATCAGAAACAGGGTAATGAGGGGTTTTGGGCACCCCCACTTCTCCACCCCTCATGTTTTACAGGAAAAAAAATTAATCTGTCCTTTTCTAAACTAAGCAGAATATTCTAAGCAAAATTCTCTTGACTCAACAATCTCCTTTAGAATAAAAATGAATGAAAGGAAAATGATAGGAGAACTTGGAGCCAAGGTTGATGTTAAACCTCCTCATCTGCTCTAAAATTTGGGGGGAAATAACCATTACTTCTTCAAGTGTCCTTAAACCTAATTAAAACATGTAATTGCTACAAGATTGATTTTCTTTCTGGTGCTTTCAAGACCACATCTTCAGGGATCCTCTGGGGGAAAAATAAATGAATGACCATACTAGATAGGTTTGCAAATATTTCTGACTGTGTGAGCAGACCGGACAGGTCCCTGGGAGGAGGAGTCTGTGCTTGGACCACCAGTTGAGCTCTGGACTGGGAGCCAGGCTGAGTTTCTAAAGGTATGGTCTTGTGTGCATACAAACTGATCCCAAGGAGCACCAGGGAAGCTCTTTTGCATAGGTTGGCTTAAAACACTTTTCATATTCTCCAAAATATGCAAAGCACATGGCAGTGAATGAAAACGCAACTTACTATATCCTTAAAAGAGCTCAAATTTCAGTCATTTGGTTGTATGCATGTACCATGCCAAAACAAATAAGTTACATGTTATTTCATTTAACTTTATGTTGTTCTTCCTTTGAGCAACTATTTTGGTATTTGTATAATCAGGCTGAAAGGGTTACTTGCAGAAGTCTAGAAAAATGTTTGGTTATTATTACAATGTGCCCTTGAGCTTTAGTATATATTTACAATATGAATATTATAAATTATTTACTATAGTTTTTTAAAAAATTAAACAGACAATTAGCTTCACCTACAAATATATAAGGCCACAGAGGCCTCCCATGAATGATGAAAGAAAAATCAATAAGATAGTAAATTAACCAATAGGTAGGTAGGTGAAGAACCATTGGCATGATAACCATTGGATTTTTGCCATCATAGACCCACATTTTCTTATTTGTTTCTTCCTAAACATCATCATGTTCATTTGGTGGGTTGTATGTGTGCTATTGTTTAAAGAACAAGTCTGAAAACACGTAGTTTGAAATTCCAACAAATGGTTCAAATAAGAAAGCCAGTTTTTCCAAGTTTGACTTTTCCATAAATACACTTTTGTTTGGTTTTACATCTATAGATGTTAAACCTAGGTATTCTAATCATATTTTCTGTACCATAGATATATACATATACTCATAGTGAAAAAGAATTTTGGAAATTAGAAGTATTTTAGACTCTCTAGGAAATAAAAAATAAATTATCAGTTTTTCAAACTCAAAATTCCAAACAGTTTCAAACTAAGATTCATTTATGTGTATATATAAATGTATATATATATATATATATATATACATTTAGATAGATGTACACACATATATACATATATACACAGAATTTATACATAAACACACATACACAACATACAAGTGTACACACACTCGTCAACACACACACACAGTCATATATTTCAGTGCAGTTTCTTTTCTTTAGCTGCCTCTTTATTCCAACTCAGAACAATAATGATAAGATGCTAGGGGCAGTCAAATCATATTTGGATTTCTGACCTGTCATGAACAAAAACTGAAACTATTTAAAAAGCCCAAAGGTAAAAATGGCATATACATGCATGCACACACACACACTCATATACAGATGGTCATTTTACCTCTCCTGAAACTTGCCCTGACCTCCTTGGGTGCCAGCCTCCTGACATTGAAGCTACCTTACACCTGTGGGTGTGATAGGGCTCAGTACTCACTAGATACTTGTTCTAAAACAAAGCCCTTGATAGCATTTTTGCCATCAGGTACAGTCCATGGTACCCCCCACCCTAGATTTGCTTCTGCTTGATCTCCTAGGGATTTGCATGTCTAGTGGAACTTACAACACAAAATAGCTGACAACTTGCAGGGAGCATGTCAGGCTAGAATCATCCTGGCTGCCTCTTGCTTAGACCAGAAGAAGCTGGACAAAGGTGAAATCCAGAGAAGAGAAGAGTTCATATCAGAGGTGGCTGTGAGCCTTCAGAGTCTAATAAACCCAGGTGAGAATCTGTCTCCATGTTGTCAAGCCATGTGCCACTCTACCTTTCCAAGTCTCAATGACCTCATCTGTTAAAATGAGGACAGTAACAGCGTCTGCCTCGTTAAGTTATTCTAGGATTAAAGAAGATGAGGCATAGAAAACACCTAGTAGAGTTTCTGGGGCATACAAACAAATTCATAGTCTACATTATTCATAACTTAATATTTAAACCATAAATCTAAAATGTTGATCAGAGCTACATACAGAAATAATGTTAGCCCAGAATTTGAACTTGATCTGAATTCAAGTTCTGTATCCCAAGTCCAACTCCCTAGTAGATTATAATGCTCCTTGTGGTGACCAGTACATGGTATGCATTAAACAAATACCAGTGAGTGAATGCATAAATAAATAAATGTATGACTTCAGTTCTCTGGTCTTTGGTTTCCCTTGCACAAAATGGAGGTAGAATGCCTGGACCTTTATTCAATCACTGAGATGTGAGTTTGATAAATTAAAAGAAAAATGTCGTGACTTAAGATACAAAGCTGTTTTGTGCTCTAATGTAGTCAGTAAATACAAATGGAAAAATAAGATTCAGTAGCCAGGACCTGTACTTGTCTTTTCTCTGAAGACAAGAGCATGGGGGCCATCTGTGTGAGTCAGACAATCTTATTTTCCAAGATATAAATATCATCTTTCATGAAGATATTCAGTCCAGAGTACACAGTGAGCAGTTAAAAGATGATAAAACTGTTGACCTGTTCTAAGCGCTCTTGCCCTGTCTTTTCTGTTTCATTTCTGAGACCACCTTGTTGTATATTGTTGATCAGCTTGAAAAACATCCTTAATAGGATTACATAAACTGAATATGCTCCCAAAGTGCTTCACAACAAACACATTTACCTGTTTAAAGGTTGATAACTTCACTGAACTATCAATTTTCTGAGGCAGAGAAAGACTTAAATAGAAGATAGATTTAGACCCTAGACCTGTCTCATCACTACTGGAACCCTGGGGAAAAAAATGACATATTTCTATCTAAATCTCAGCATTCACTTCTGTATAAAAGGATAATAAATAGAGCCTATACAGATTACAAGTGGTACAAATTATTATTGTTCATTTCATCTTATTTCTTGATCCAGAAGTCTTTCTCTACATGGTTAAGAATGGCTTGGAAAACTGGAGCCAACCCATAACTCAGGGTTTCTCAGCCTCAGCACTACTGACATATTGACATTAGAGTTAGATAATTCTTTGTTGTGGGGTTGTTCTGTACATTATGGGATGTTTAGCAGCATCCCTGGTTTTTACTCACTGGGTGCTAGTAGCACCTCTCAAGTGAGGACAATCAAAAATGTCCTCAAGCATTATCCAAAGTCCCCTAGAGTGCAAAATCACCCTTGGGTGAGAGTCATTGCCTGTAAAGCACATAACGCACACAAACCAGAGGCTTTCCTGAAAATTTTTCTGTCTCTCACACACAAGTTAAACCACTGACCACTGGCTGCTGTTGAGAAAAACTACTAGTGATCAATGTGAATTCCATACATATTTTAGCTTTCAAGGCTTTCTTTTTCTTTCCTTCCTGATGGCTCAGATGATAAAGAATCCACCTGCCATGCAGGAGATGTGGGTTTGATCCCTGGGTTGGGAAGATCCCCTGGAAAAGGAAATGGCAACCCACTCCAGTGTTTTTGCCTAGAGAATTCCATGGACAGAGGAACCTGGTGTGCTGCAGCCTGTGGGGTCACAAAGAGTTGAACATGACTGAGCAGTTAACACTTAAGTTGAGTATGATGCCACTAGTGACTATATAAATGAAAACAGGTTTTGGTTTTCATCCAGAAATCTGTAATGTTTGAATTTTGTATCAGGAGACCAGCTTTACTCAACCTTCTCAGGTACTCATACCCACAGTAAAGACAAACTACTGGGCTGAATCAAAAGCTGTTAAACTTTGTGACCAGAGACTTGAATAGCATTGAGTATTCCTGCACTTGAATAGCATTACCATGGACACTAGTCACCAACCCAACACTGACATAAAAGTTGTACTTGTGTATACCTACACACACACACAGACACACACACACACACAGACACAATTATAAAGCAGTTCTCCTCCACTACTTAGTTATGCATCAATCCTCTTCCATTTGTGATGGATGAAGCCAACATCAGCAGTGAGAGTCTGAAGTTATGTTGATTTTTATTGTGCAAACGCAGGTAAATTAGCTAAAGGTCAATTCTAAGAATAAACTGACAAGATGGAAGAGGTCGCTGGAGAGAGGAGACTTACTAAATCCTCCACTTGGCAGTTCAATGCTTTTAAAAGGCTGATTAACAGGAAAATCACCTCCTCCTTCCTCCAGGACAAACCCCTTGATAGTCATTGGACTGGGACACATTTTTCTTAAGCCTTTTAAAAATAAATTCCCTAAATAAAGCAAAGAAGACAGTCTAGGAACTAAAAATTCTTTACCCAATAAACAATACAACTTTTTCTCAAACAAGAAGAACATTGTTTAAACTTTAGGAATCTGAGGAATAAAGCGATCCATTGGGAAATAAAGGAGGGAAAGGAAACTAAATCCAATTTAAGATTTTAAAAAAATTCTTGGCCAAAATAATTTGTGGTTCAAGTGCATTAGTTTCACTGACCATTCTTCACTTTCCTTTGATAGTAGTTTTTACTTAAATATTAATTAATGATTATGACAAGCATGAATTTAAGTCATTTATTTTCTATTTCTCTATAATATGGATATGATCAACTGGATCCCTGAAAACCTCCAAATTTGTTTGTTTTCCTTCTGAATAATTATAGTACAGCCATCTCTCCTAGTCAGAGTGACTGAAAAATTCGAGAACTTTGTATCATTACAAATGGAATTTTGAATCCACTCCTTATTTCTTTAAATGTATTCTTCTTTATGGATTTTGCTTTACATTTTTAATTAATGTTGAGGTTCAGGGTCATCAGCTCTCTGAGGGTTTTTTAATACTGCTTGAGTCAAATTGGATAAAGCAGCACAACGACTCAGGATTTTCTTCATGATATACAGCTAAATTCACTCAACATTCTACACTCATTTTGGTGGTTTGTATGTGCTGTTATTGGAACCCCTTTTGGGGCCACACACTCCATTAAATTGTGGATCACTCTGAGGTTCCTCTGATGCAAATTGTAAATAGGCCTAGAGATGGACAACTCTCTTCAGAAAAGGGCATTATCTTTGTTCCTTGTTGGGTATCATTAGGATACATCTCACTCAGAGATATGCTCCCATCTACCTAGTTATACAACTACAGTGATGCAGGTTTTCGGTTTGGGGACAAAAAGGTACAAACATCAAACATACATAAAATGGAGAGGAGGTCATGAGTGACAGGTAGATGAAAGGGCAAACCAACTATGGAAATCTGCCCGGTCCTAGTCCTAGGACGTTCTTCTTTGGGTTATTTTTTTTTTTTCCCTTAAGATAATGAATTATGCATACTCTGACTCATCTGTAGTGAAAAGTGAGAGGGAGTGCCCTAGGAAGTAAGAGCAATGGTGACCTCTGCCTAGTTCCTGAACACCAGAGTTTCTCAAAGGAAGATCCACAGACCATCCCATCGAAACCATTAAGGGTGAAAGCCCCAAATGCAGGTTCCTTGGCCCCGTTTGAAGTTTCTAGATTAGACTTTCTGGGATTAGGGTCAGGGATCTGCATTTTTACAAGCACTACAAATGACTTTCAGCATGCTGAGTACTGGAAACACTGCCAATACTTCTGCAGTGGAGGTCACTGAGGGATGAATCTCCATTCCAGTGTATATGGCAAGATGAGAAAAACAACATTTCAAAGTAGCTTTGGGCTTGCATCACAAAGCTGTGATTATTAAAGCTTAACACTCCTTTTCTTTCAGCAGGGGTGGAGAGCAATAACCATTTCATCTAAAATCAGAATGATGAAGGCAATATAAATCAAACCCATTTCAGCAGGTTTCATTTGGTCTAATTTCTCTGCAGATATTAATCATTGTACAGTCCTGTACAAATGACATCTAACTCCATTTTAACTCAGAATATGGAATGCTCACTCTAATGTATTATTTTGACAATATAAAAGAAGATAAATAAATCAGGTCATCAAGATTGCAAGATGCCAACAATACCAAGACATTAAGAGAGAAACAGCCCATGCTGACCTTATAACCCAGCATGCAAATTGGCAGACATTTATCTGTCAAGGTCATGGGGGAAAACAACTCTCATCATTTTTCCTCTGAAAATTTCTATGTCACGTGGAGGTTGACAAAGGATTCTTCCTAAAAGTGTGTAGAGTCTTAACTCTAGGAAAGATAATCCAGATGACCAAATCTAGTCAAGTCTCACTGCATGATAGAAAGTGCCACAAAATACCAGCATTTAAGTGCTCTGGGTTATACCACTATGATAAATACAAAAACTGAAAAGTTGAAATTGTAACAAAGAAAATATATGAGAATCAAAGTTTGTCTCCCATTTTGGGAGTTGGTGTCAAGTAGTTTTGCAAAATACCACGTATCCCTTTTCTTTGTCTCACTGCAGTCTGTTTTGCTAAGTACCAACAAAGCAGTATTCACAGAGGAATCTAGCCCTGAGAAGTAAAGTTAATGCAGAAGTTCAAGCAGTGGCAACTAAGAGGACCCAGAGTGGACAGTACACATTTGTGCTATGGATAAAGGTGTCTGTGAATCAAGCAAGCAAGGTCCCTGTGAATCAAGCAAGGCCAATGAAAAAAAAAATGAAAAATTCCTTGTTAGCTCCCCTTTTATACATGTGCCCCTGCCTCACATGAATCAGTTGGGAGTAAACATACTATAGCTATGGAGGAATAAAGAACAAAGGGAACACTTACGATTTGTGCATTGTTCCCCTTTTATTGTAATTCACCATGCATGCATTTCCAGGAAGAAAACTGTGCCTATAAGTATAAAGGATAACATCACTGCATATTTTGGAAGCCACTTTGTTGTTTTACGGCCACATCTCAAAGCAACTTTTTTCTTAGCAGAGGAAGGGAGAGCCAACTACCACCATGATCCAACAGTTTTATTTTCCTATCTTCTCCCTTTCCTGCTGAACACAGATCACTCCCTTTTTGATAGTGGGTCATAGGACTTTATAAATATAGTTCTGACTTTAGAAGACCCACATACCATAGAGAATGACCTCCACAAGCTCATTGGATTTTAGCAAGGCAGAATTTTCCAAGGTCTCTGTGCATATGATTCCTCATTCATTTGACCCATTTGATGCTACTAGTCTCTTCAAATCAGCCTTTGTCCTCACCAGTATTCAAGAAGCAAACCATACATGTTGTTCTATCCAGAAATGAATTAAAACTTCTTGAAACTATTTTAAGTTTGAGGAAATGAATGTGATATATGGTACAGGGACACTATTGTATTTAATCTTCTAATTCACTTACCCAGAATTCATTTCCAGTGTTGCAGGCCACACAGCCCTCACTTGAAGATGTGCATGGACCTGGTGCCTCTGCAGAGACTTTTACTGACCAGATCTACAAATCTGCCTGCAATGCAGGAGACCCAGGTTCAGTCCCGGGGTTGGGAAGATCCCCTGGAGAAAGGAATGGTCACCCACTCCAGTATTCTTGCCTGGAAAATTCCATGGACAAAGGAGCCTGGAGGGCTACAGTCCATGGGGTCACAAAGAGTTGGACATGACTGAATGACTAACTTTCACTGTTATTTCCATACGAACAACCACACAAATGAACACTGTTGCTGTTTCAGCTATGTGAACTATTTGGTTTGAGCTGACCCCAATTTAAATGTTATTATTACTTTAAACAGACTTGCCACTACTGGTTTTGTTTTCTGGGGTTATAAAGACAGCCTAAACAGGAAAAAAAAAATGACAGGTCAAAGAACAGAGAAATGCTATGAACATTTTCTTTGCAATGTTTCATTTCCTATTTAAAGTATGTACGTGGTAGGAATAGTGAGTTGATGGCCATCTTACTAGTTCTCCAATTTTTACTAGTGTGTTTCTATCTCGAAGCCATTACAATCAGGTCTGAAATTTAAGAAAGTTGGGACTCTGGCCATTTTAGTTAGACCCCCAACTCTTTGAAAGAACTTCCTGTAAGACCATAAGGATCATTTGGGCAAAGTGAGTTTGGGGATATTTTCACCAAATTCAACTTCTTGATCCATTAAGTTCTATGATCCTCTGTAGAATCTTCTGTTACCAATATGACCAATATGAAATGGTATAAAGAAACAATGAAAACAGTAAAGACATACTGGTAGGCTGTACAAAGCTATGTTGTAGTTAAGATCAAATGTCTGCTGATATACTAACGTATGAAAAAACAGCACTTAAATTCATAAATATAATTGTCTTACAACACAACTCCCAAAATGATCTTTCTTTTTTCACTTCAGCATAATTGTTAAGTCCATTTGAACCATCAGGACAATAAAACAAAAATTGGCTGAGTCTGTTGCCCAGGGATGAAGGCAAGAATTAACAAAAATTCAGAAAGCTATCCATATGTTAATGAGCAGTAATAACAGATATCAAGACATGCCTCTTACATAATAATGTGCATCAATGAAAGATTTCAAAAAGAAGCAATGGGTCACTATGTCTCCCTCCCATAGACATCATCCAGTTGCCTTTATTACCTGTGGTACATATACACATACCCACACCCACAAAATTAAAAAAACAAACAAACAAACTAGGAGTGCTTGGCACACAATCAAGGATGGAAAAAAATATTTTTTCAGTTCCCACTGAAATGCATGAGGAATGCTGAAAGTCAAATCTTGACCTTTAATCTTCATTTACCGCAAATCTATGAAAAAACATTAATAGAATACAGAGTCACAAGGATGGATGGCTATTAACAGTTTCTTTTTGGTTGTGTCCATACAGGTCAAGGATGTAAACAAGAAAGACCGCTTAGAAAGCCCAACTCTTAATTTCAGAGCTTCAGTTATCTAGCTGGGTTGTTCAAAGATATCAGAGAAGTGAGAGCCAAATTCTAGTATGGACACAGCCAAATCCCAGATTCCAAAGGCAAACAAAACTGACTACAAGGAAGTAACAGTGAAGCACTATAGTTTTAAAAAGTTATGAGAAATGATTAGGGGACGTATGAAATACAATTTCCCCTTAAAACAAAAAGCTGGACCCTTATTAAAGTACTGTGTGTTGTTCTTACTGCCACAACTACACAGAAATGCAGAGAACTTAACGTGGAGTACATGGAAAGGCCACACCATTAAAGCATGCGCAGCAGGACTCTGAAAACATTGAGAGAAGGAAGGTAATTCAGCTCAGGGTAGAGAAGGCTGAATTGGGGTCATTTTGCAGTACTTTTTGTGGATAAGGATGTTTGGGTTTTTTAAAATACAAAGAATGTTTGACTAGCTCTTCTCACCTTCTCCTAGTGCTGAGAAAGAGCAGTGCAGTAAAATGGAGCCTGAGGGTGTTCCTTTCCAAATAAGGAAGACAATTTGCTGATGATGGGGGTTATTAGAGGGGTAAGGAAATGTTGCCAAGAGAGGCTCGGAAATCTTCCCAGAAGGGTTTTAAGAAAAGAGCAGAGGCTCCTGTGGCTGAAGGACTGCAAGAGGGCGCCGCTGGGGGCAGGAACAACCCCTTAGAGGCCCAGGCCCTGGGGTCATGTGCTCTGTGTGTATATACAGACTTGGTTGTGCTTCGGTTGCACAAATACTCATGCATACGGAGTCAATATAAACTGGCACATAATCGATTTAAGTGAAAAGTCATATAAATCTGCCACTTTCCCCCCATTACCCCATAAACAAAAGGAAAAAGGAAAATTTAAAAATCCAAACCTATGGCATTGGGCCAGATCATTACCATAATTTTCATTCAAAGGAGGGAGGTAGAAGAGGAGAGGAAAAACCCAGTTTGGGATAAACGATTCCCAAGGCCTCTCAGCTATTCTTATGTAGCTGGCTCTCATTTATAGATAAGATACTCAGCACAGGGGACCAAATTAATAAACAAACAAAGAACCAAAAAAAAAAAAGAGAGAGAGAGAAAATTTCTTATACTTCCACTTCTGGAAAGAAATCTACCCTGTGGATTGACATGTTAAGGTGAACTAGGTAAATAGGCAGTAGTAGATCAATGGGCTATTGTGTTCTAACAAATGTGTATTGTTAGTTGTTGTTTTCTCTTTTCAAATATGGATTTCTTCCAGGAGGTTTATTTCAAAACGGTGACACGCTCTGTTTCTTCTCCCACCCCCACCCCCCTGACCCACCCCTATAGATGATACTTCCGTAAGAGTTCAGATTGCCAAGGATGTTTTCTCTCTGGGAACCTATCTGGAATTTTGATCTTTAGGAAATCCTGGATGCATTTCTCCAGCTCTTCCTCAATTGACAGCTTTTCCTTAACAGCTTTTTTTTTGCTACTCATGTTCGACTCCCTGGAGCCGGAAGTCAGAGTCCGGAGCAGGTCACTTTTCCGTCGCATCTCTGACTGCTGGATCAGCTGGACTGGGCCCTTCTTGATGGGACGGTCCAGAGTCTGGATGTTGGTCTGGCGTGTCACAGGCCCGCAGATGACTGTCTCCTGGGGAGAGCTGGCCTCAGACTGGCTGTCGCAGCTGGAGGTGGAGAGGTCGTTGCAGGAGGTGCCACTCTCTCCTTCTTTGTCACCCTTGCCGTTCTTGCAGCAGCAATCACAGTGCGAAGACGACCACCTGGAAGGCTCACCTGCAAAGAAGCACAGGACCCAAGGAGTGAATGAATGTCAGGAAGCTACGCTTGGAGTAGCAGCACTGATATCAACACACACACAAGCATCCACAACCACGTCTTTAGAAGAAACAGGACAGCACACAGAATGGGTTGCAACATGAGCACCCAGCAGCCAAGTTCACTGAGGGAAGGAAGTTAATAATGGTGAGCTGCATAAGAGGAAATGCACTCTAATGCCCCAGTCCATGGAGTCGACAGTTACTCAGCTACACCATCACTACCTTTGTTACCTTGGCAGACCATTTAATTCTCAAAGCGTCAGTTTCCTCATCTGTGAGAGGAAGATAATGATTTCCCTACTTTCAAGAGTTGAAAGGTGGAATTAGATAAGGCAAGTGAAATTCTCCGGGAGACACTGAAGGACAGGGAAGCCTGGCATGCTGCAGTTCATGACTGAGCAACTGACCAACAAACAACAAAAATGAAATTCTTAATGCAATGTGTGGCACACAGTAAGCACTCAGTAAATGCTAACTGTCTTTACTGTGGCTGATGTTAAGTCCTAATCCTATGCCCAATGTTATTGCAGTCAGGCAAACAGGGAGATTCTAGAAGAGTGGAATGACAGCTACCAGTCCGGGAGAGCTTACTTTGTACAAACCCACATGTAAGTTCTTCGCACCCAGTAACATACTAGACCCTTATGACAATTCTAAGCTGTCAGTTACCTCCATCCCCGGTTTCCACATAAAGAAACAAAAGACTTTAGAATTTTAGAAACTTGCTGAAGGACTTCCCCAGTGGTCCCGTGGTTAAGTGTCTGCCTGCCAATGCAAGGGGCACAGGTTTGAGCCCTACTCCAAGAAGATTCCACATGTGGTGGGGTAACTAAGCCATGTGTCACAACTACTGAAGCCCATGCACCCTAGAGGCTGTGCTCTGCAATCAGAGAAGCCACTGCAATGAGAAGCCCACAAACCATAACTAGAGAGTAGCCCCTGCTCTTGGCAACTAGAAGAAGCCCTTGCACAGAAACAAAGACCTAGATTCAGCTCCCCAAAAGAAATTTGCCACAGTTTGTACAAAGCTGTACAACTTGTAAATGGCAGAGCTGGGATTTGAAAACAGGTCTCCCAAATACTATAAGTAATCTGTCTGTAAAATCCATGCTTCTCTTTCAAAACAATTTTCAAAGTATCACTTTTCTCTGAAGTCTTTATTCACCTATCCTCAGAAATAGTTGTCAATTTTTCCTCTGAGTTATGATCTTCCCTTGCAAGCACTTCTATTATTACACATATCACATTTTGTTATAGTTCTTTTCTACCTTAGGCATCTCAGCTACCATGAGAACCCTGAAGTAGACACAGTGAAGAGTTCATTGTTGTCATCCCAGGAAAGGCTCAAGTAACAGTGTAGAAATTCAATAATTCAATAATAATAATAATAATAATAATAATAATAATAATTCTGAAATACCTTGATCCAGCCATACCTGAAGCTAGGGCTTTCAATAAGGTTTCACTTATATGCTCCACTACATTATATTTAAGCCAGTGTGAATTCCTCTCTCCCTGTTTCCCTGAGTCTTGATTCATAACAGTACATTCAGTTATTTGGAGCAGAGCCATTTTTCAGATATTCAGTTGGTGGCTCCCTAAACTAGGAAATCCAGAGTCACTGCACAAAGCAGTTTCCTTAGCATAAGTCACTGCTCCAAGCCTTCCACTCTCTACATAGCCACAGTCTTCTTGGAGTCATAAACCTAATACTGTTTACAGATCAGATGTTATACACTGGGCACTTCATATAGTTCATTGCACTAACACTGTGAAAAAATTAAAAGGAAATCAATCCCCTTTATGATGCTAGTATTAAGGGCAAAGATAATGTGGTACATTTATATGTTTTAAAATGGATCCAGTTTTGATTTGCACTATATCTTATTCTCATAAATAATGAGTCACATGATCATAAGATCCCACTTTGTTACCATTTCTAATGTGGTCAAAGTAGAGGAACCTTAGGATGGAAACTATTAGGAAGGTTATATCCTGTCATCTTTTACAATGTCTTCCCTCTGCATAGCTAAATGATTTAAATATTTATAAAAAGTTATACATTTTTCCCCAAAGATAGTAAAAAAGAAAGTCCCTATAAATCACAATGCCAAAAGGATCTCTAATATATACTCTCTCTTTTGTACTACTTTTCAAATGTGACTGAATATTCATTGCATTTATATACCCATTAAATAAAATGCAACAATCCAATTAGCCAGAAGGAATCACCATAGCAGTAATGTCCTAGTTATCACAGGCTATTACAAATAAATATCTTTCATGCAACAGAGAAACTATTCAATATGTGCCAGCTGGTGACTGAAAGTATCAGCAATAGAAAATTGTTTCTGTCTGCCAGGCCAGATTCTGAGAAGGATGTTTTTTTTCTCCTTCAGAAGGTAGAATTTGCCTCTGCCTCTCCAAACCTGGCCATCCCTATACTAATACTATTCCATGAAGAAATGGCTCCAATGACTTGGGTCAAGGAAAAGGAATCACCCCAACCCAAGGCTGATCTAGCCTGATCTTTCTCGAGGAAAGTTCAGAAACTGAACAAAGCCTTCAAAGAAGAAAGAAAAGGAATAGGGGAAAGACAGAAAAGAGAAGAAAAAGATGTGCTGCAATACACCTATAACCTTCGAACACTATGACAAAATACTTTGGCCATAAACCCTCCTGAATCAGTAGAAATACAAGCCTGGGGGACGTGCCTGGTGGCCCAGTGATTAAGACTTGACCTTCCGATGCAGGGGGTCTGGGTTTGACCCCTGGTCAGCGAGCTAAGCTCCCATGTGCCTTGTGGCCAAAAAACTAAAACATAAAACAGAAATACTATTGTAATAAATTCAATAAATATTTTAAAAATGGCCCACATCAAAAAAAATAAAGAAGAAGAAGAGGCCAATATTTCTCTGCCCAAGAGTCACCTTCCCCAGAAAGTCTTTCTATTCAATGGACTTGGAGGGGAACCTGAGGCTTTTCTGAAAGGCAGTTTAACAACACAAACACCAATGTGTGAGTGAGCCCTGTGTGCTCAGATGGAAAACTGCATGCAGCCCTCCTCCACCTGTCCAAGCCAAGACCCTGGCATGAATGCATTATTTCTGCCCTGAACTGCTGCAATCAACGTGGATTTAAATGTCGGTTGGGATCCACCAGCTTCCAGGCAAAGAGAAGTATTATTTTCCACTAATTCTAGGCACTATCACTATTAAAGGGAAATTAAACAGATTAATTTTAGTGAAGTCCATTATACTTCCACATGTTTCAATATTTTATGAGCACATCTGAATGTTTTACTACTTTGGAAAGGTAATTCATAAGATGGTTTTGAAGTCTATATATTATGTTGAAATCAAGGAAGAAGATGGTATTAATATAGTCCAGTTAGAAGTGCAGTCTGTAGGGTCATTATAAAATCTGAAAAATAATCAGATGTGAGAAGAGAACCATGCTGTTTCTTTTTTCTTTTGCTTACCCCCTTCCCAACAATTTAACCACAGCTGACAGAGGATTTAAACCAGAACACAGAAAACCCTTTCACCTTTGCAGTTCCACTGACATAAGCTTACCTGTTCTGGAAAGAGTAAAAGGATCTGTGAAAGGTCAATTCTGTAACTCAAGGTATTCTAGAATCCTTCCCATTATAGCAAATTATGATCTCCTAAATACCTTGGTACTTCAAATTACAACATATTTTTGCTCCCAATTTGCTGAGGTTTTAATACTGGCTGGAATAATTCTCTCCATTTGAGGAGAAAATAGGTTACAATTGATTAGTCAGATATAGGGAGCAAATCATTTCATTCCCAGAAAAGTCTCATTTGTTGATATTAAAACAAAATATCTGCAGCCCTTGGGGGTGTATTAACTAGTTTCTGGTCAAAGAGCCTAATAGCTCTTCCTTATCTTTAAATAAACCACTCCTGAATTTGTTGGACATCATTTTTGCTGCCTGGTACATAATAGAGGCTTGATAAATGTTTGATGATTAAATGAATGAGTCAAACACATGTGTTGAATTACAACAAGTTGATAACACAGTAGATAGACTGCAGGCTCCAGAGTCAGGCTCTGCAACATGTCAGCTTGGATCAACTACTTTACCTCCCTGAGCCTTAGTTTCCTCTTCTGAAAAATAAAGTTAGTAATAGTATCTTCCTTATAAGGGTTTTAGGAAAATTAAATGAGATAATTAAAAGTGTTTCATGGTTTGTGGCACCCAATCCACACTTTGACCAGTGTACACATTCATTCTGCTAGAAGCCAGAAACTGATCCACATAAACAAAACAAATCAGGAGCTTGTTAGATATGATGATTATGTTTCTACTGACATGCTATACAACCAATTCTTCAATCTGGCTGGAGCATCATGTTAGGAAGAACACTAATGCTATAACTGGACTCTTCAGGAAAATGTACACTGAGCATTTCGTAATGTCTGATTTTGTTTGGGAGTGGAGTAACCATTAGCATGTATAGTGTCTGGCACATACTATGAGACCAGGGGATAATTTTGGAAAGAAGGTTCCTTTACAGTGCAGTGCTTAGAATTTCACAAATGGATGAAACTTCCAGGATAAAAATTTACTCTAGGGCACATCAAATAAATTTGAGCCCAGACGTGTTTGCAGGTGGGATTAAATGGGAGGGGCAGGAAACTCAATAGAGTCCTTAGACACTAAATCTTCCAGCATTTTACAACTTGGACAAATTGAGGACCAATCAAGAAAATTAAATGGGTGGACTTGGTCCCTCTCCACTATAGCCCTGAGTCCTTACTGACAAAGAAGGAATAAAAGAGAAAAGACTACAGAATCTTTCTCCTCTATGAAAAATTCAAACCGAGCTGAGTGAATCACAACTTAGCAAACTCACAAAGTGCTTATGCATTTTTAAAAGAGGCAGCTCTGCAATCTACCCACACTTCAAATCCTCCACCTGCTAATGGTTGTGAACACAATGCACATCATTTACAGCAACAGCTGGGAAAACTGCTTCTCCCTGTCTTCTCTGTCAATGATGTAGGAGCCTGCCAGTCTGGGAGCTAGGTGGCCAGATTTAATTTATCGAGGCTGCTGAAACACTTTCTCCGTATCCTGGTTGAAAAGTCAATAATGCCCAAACTGATGTTTTTATAATTCTGCTAACCTTGGAAAAGATATTGCACAGTGGAGACTGGGAATGGACAGACCATGCAAGCACCTGAGAAAAATATATCTTCCATCGTGACAATCTTCATTTCTTGCTTGTGGCTGACCTTTTCTGCACATGGACATTTGGCCTTGGAGGGACCCAGCTAGGGATCCTCATTAAGATGAAGTAAGTCTGGGAAAAAGCAGACAGTGAAACCATCCATGCATCTGTCAGGGCCAGTCAGGAAAACAGATGTTCCACCTGTTATCTTAAGAGGGAGAATTTAATATAAGGAATTGGTTAAACAGATGTTGGAAGGGTCAAAGATAGTGATTGCAAGAGGCAGCTACCACCCTTAGGACCAAGGAGACAAATAAAAGAGATAGGGTCACTAGAACCAAGATGTTGGCAACAGGCATCCTGTGGGAGGTGGGACCCAGGCATGTGAGGAGGGCACCCTCCCTGCTGCTGGTCATGGTATCTGAAGGGGCCTGGCTCTGGGATTAAAGAAAAAAATGAAGTTGAGAACTAGAACCAACTCCTTCCGGGGGAAATACAAGCTGGATTGATTCTGATGAGCAGAAAGTGGGCAAGGAGTCCTTGTCCTGCTGTGTTACAGTCTCTCTCTACGTCCCCTACAGACAGAATCTAACAGGAAGCCAGCTGAGCCCATGAAAAGAGTGGTTAGCTGAATCACAACCTCAGCACAGCAGAGAGGGATGGGTTTGAAGCCCAGAGACAACAGCTAAATAACAGCACACTGACCCCGCCAGGGATTCAACAGAAAAGACAGACACGGCTCTTGACCTGGGGAACCATGAGGGCAGATGGAGGAGTTAGGGGATGGAAGTGAAGAACCATCACTGCCGTTCAGCCGCACAGCTGCCCTTGGTATGTATTTCTAAGGGTTTTGCATGGGCTCATCCATTGCAACTTATCTTCCTGATATTCACTTGTTAAGCTCTTTTGGACCATCTGTTTCTCAGAGCACGTTACCTATCCATCCTCCAGCCCAATTTAAGCCATTCCCAACTTCCAGCCTGTTTCTTTCACATTCACCACGATGTGTAACTATGGACATGTTTTTAGGTTGGATTAATGTCAATTTCCCTGTGTTTTAAAGCCTGGCTTTGTTCCCTTCTGAATTCTAATGCACACTCCAGGGTACATGCACATCGGGCTTTCAGGGTGGTAGATGCTCAGAAAATACCTGCAGGAAAATGAACAGGAGAGGAAATGGATGATGTGTATAGAAAGGAATTTTTGGTTTAGAGTATTTGTGAGAGGCAGTAAACCTTCCACCACACACACAAAAAAAGATAGAAAAATATGACACGCAAAATGGAAAAATTTAGTCATTTCACTAGACATTTATACACACATAACAAAAGCATAAAATGGGCTGATCAACAGAGATAATGGCAAAATCCATCCAGAACATGTATTTTCTAACTGATCATCACTCATATTTATTTATTAATATCCAAAAAATCCCTAAAGGCATTAAATAACTTCAGTAAAAACTTTCTTAACCACTCAGCTATGGTCTCTAGTCACATAATTTTCCACTTTGGTGATGCCGAAACACCCACCTAGCTCAGGTTTTTCACCTGTGAGGTTTCTCTCTGAATAAAGCAATGCAGTGATGTGTATAAGCTTTAGTCCTGAACTTTAACTTTCTGGCTGACTGCCTTGCTCTTTCAAGTGTTCCTTGATGATACACTTATTTCACATTTTTCCAAGTTCTTGTTATCTTTCCTTTTATTGTATTTCTTCCTCTTAGTCTCAGCATTTTTCAGCTAAGACTCTACTGAATTACTCCTGTCCCCAAAGTCCTTATTTGCCTATTTCCTAGAGAGTTCGGTGGCCCATCTGATCTCTGTTCCCACTGTGTCCTCTTCATCCTGGCTACTTGCTTTTACACTTTTCTTCATCAGTTTTCATAAACTTGAACATTTTCCCTGAATAATAAGTTTCACTACAACCCCTCTCAATCAGTATCTCAGAGTATTTTATCTCTTAGGATGAAATAAATGTACATGAAATTATTACAGGATTTGTATGCCCCCCCCCCTTTCCAGTAAAAACATCCATCCTTTCCTTTAGGGAACTTCCCTTCCCTATTCCATCCTGAAGGAACTGTCAACCATGTTGCCATGTCTAGCCACAAGGGGAGAACAAATAGACCATCTGTGAAACAGGCATCTCCCAACTGTAGTTGGTGATTAAGGCATGGTCATGTGAGCCAAGCTGAGTGAATCAGAGTTCCCACTGGGATTGTTCTGCCGGAACTTACAAGTACTACCTGCCTTATGATTTGGGATGTGCCAAACTGGGAGGATGCGAGTTCACTGGCCATCTTCCTTACCAGCTGGAGGGGAGTTCATGCATGAAAAAGCCCAGCAGACAGGCAAAGCTAAGAAACATTCAAGAGACAGAGCCCAGCATCACACACTGGCATCATTCCTATAATTTTATAAGCCAAGAAATTCTCTTTTGGCTTAATTTAGTAGAGTTAATTTTGCATTACTTACAATAAGAGTCTTGAACACTTGATCAAACTCATGTAATCACACTCAATATCTGTCTAGTTTACTTCTGTCATCCTCTGAGTCCATCTAGTCAAAGCTATGGTTTTTCCAGTAGTCATGTATGGAAGTGAGAGTTGGACTATAAAGAAAGCTGAGTGCCAAAGAATTGATGCTTTCAAACTGTGGTGTTGGATAAGACTCTTGAGAGTCCCTTGGACTGCAAGGAGATCCAATCAGTCCATCCTAAAGATGATCAGTCCTGAACATTCACTGGAAGGATTGATGCTGAAAATGAAACTCCAAAAATTAGGCCACCTGATGTGAAGAACCGACTCATTGGAAAAGACTCTGATACGGGGAAAGATGGCAGGTGGGAGGAGAAGGGGACCACAGAGGATAAGATGGTTGGATGGCATCACTGACACAATGGACATGAGTTTGAGTAGGCTCCAGGAGTTGGTGATGGACAGGGAGGCCTGGCGTGCTGCAGTCCATCGGGTTGCAAAGAGTCAGACATGACCAAGCGATTGAACTGACTGAGCACTTGTACCATTCTAACACTAATATTACTCTAGGGCACAAGTACCGACTACTTTCTAAGCTACTTTGTAAGTTACCTGTTTCCTCTCTGGACTCACAGCCCTTTTGTTATGCTAGTCCCAACAAATTTGACTAACACTGTCAAGAAACATACCAAGACAATGCTGTCTCCTGTTATACATAATTATTCCCACAGTGAATGACAATATCTGTCCCTCCAAAACCTGAAACTTAACATAATAATAGATGTCATTTACTGAGCATCCCTAAAAGCCTAGTATTGTGCTTAGCACCTCACATAATCTATTCTTCAGAATAGCTCTATTAGGTGGATGTGATTGTCTTTCCGTTTTATGGAAGAGGAAACTATAGCTCAAAGTGATTAATCATCCCATCCAAAGTTAGAGTTTACAAGATTAATAATTCAAATACAGATCTCTTTTAGTACAAAGTCTCTGCTCTTTTTGGTGGAAATATTATTCAATATCTACTAAAGACATTTTAAAACACCAACAGACCAAAAAGATTAAAGTGTGGACTTTAAGACATAATAACTCCAGTGACTCCAACTCTTCAGTAACTTTAAAAAGTAATCAACTGACTAAACAACTTTAAAGTCCAAGTTTTCATAGGGTTTTTTTTTTTTATCATTTTATCTATATAAGAAATCTCATCTCCCTTTCTCAAGTTCACTGGAGAAAACTGAAAATAACTAAATGAAGAATGAAAAGTTCTGGTCCCTTTCTGATATGTGGGGTATGTCACTCCCCTCCATAAATCTTCTGTTCCACCCGGGTTGCCCTGGTAGCAGTCAACAGTATTTGAAATATGCATTTAATTAGCACAGGAAAAAAGCCCTTGGCCAGTTAATTAAGATTTCACATTTACTAATACTGCTTAATATATTTTCGACAACCAACCAATATATGATACTTCCTCAAAGTATGGAAATCAAAATACAACAATCTATGGCTTACTGGTAAATGCAGGCATAAATTTCTGTTGATTCATCTGGTAAAAGAAAAAATATTCAAATTAACCCAGAGCAGTTTTTCAAGAGTGTCCTGGGAATTTTTCGAGAATCCAGATAAAATAAAAGAACAGTCTTAGAATGGGGACGCCAGCCTCCAGGATCTAATGCCTGATGATCTGAGGTGGAGCTAATAATAGAAACTGTGCAATAAATGTAATGCTCTTATCTCAAAAATATACAAGCAACTCCTGCAGCTCCATTTTAGAAAAATAAATGACCCAATCAAAAAGTGGGCCAAAGAACTTAACAGACATTTCTCCAAAGAAGACATAAAAATGGCTAACAAACACATGAAAAGATGCTCAACATCACTCATTATCAGAGAAATGCAAATCAAAACCACAATGAGGTACCACTTTACACCAGTCAGAATGGCTGCCATCCAAAAGTCTACAAGCAATAAATGCTGGAGAGGATGTGGAGAAAAGGGAACCCTCTTACACTGTTGGTGGGAATGCAAACTAGTACAGCCACTATGGAGAACAGCATGGAGATTCCTTAAAAAACTGCAAATAGAACTGCCATATGACCCAGCAATCCCACTGCTGGGCATACACACCGAGGAAACCAGAATTGAAAGAGCCACGTGTACCCCAGTGTTCATCACCGCATTGTTTACAATAGCCAGGACATGGAAGCAACCTAGATGCCCATCAACTGACGAATGGATAAGAAAGCTGTGGTACATATACACAATGGAATATTACTCAGCCATTAAAAAAAATTCATTTGAATCAGTTCTACTCAGGTGGATGGAACTGGAGCCTATTATCCAGAGTGAAGTAAGCCAGAAGGAAAAACAACAATACAGTATACTAACACATATATATGGAATTTAGAAAGATGGTAATGAGAACCCTGCATGCGAGACAGCAAAAGAAACACAGATGTATAGAACAGTCTCGTGGACTCTGTGGAAGAGGGGAGGGGTGGGATGATATGGGAGAATGGCATTGAAACATGTTAATTATCATATGTGAAATCAATCGACAGCCCAGGTTTGATGCTTGGGGCTGGTGCACCGGGATGACCCAGGGGGAGGGAATCGGGAGGGAGGAGGGAGGGGGGTTCTGGAGGGGGAACATATGTATACTCATGGCAGATTCATGTCAATGTATGGCAAAACCAACACAATGAAGTAAAGAAAATTAAAAAAAAAAATGTAATGCTCTTGAATTATCCCAAAACCATTACTCCCATATCCCTGGTCCATGGAAAAATTGTCTTCCATGAAATTGGTCTCTGGTGCCAAAAAGGTTGGGGACTGCTGTCTTAGAACATTTATAAGTCATAAACTGCTTTGAAGTTGGAGTTAACCAGAAAACTTTGGATGGTGGGAAACACAGCCATGAAAAGGTCAATTAAGATGTGGTTCAAAACTCACCAAGGACAGGCCTGGACAGAATCATAGAGCATAAGACCTAGAAGGGACTTGTTTAGAGGCCACTGAGCACCCTTGTTTTACAATGAGGAGAGAAAAAGATGCCTAACTGGAGTGTCAGGACCCAGCTCCTGAGCCTTGTCTGGGACCCTGCCAAGGAAATAGCTGGAAGGGTGTGGAGTTATGGGGGCAAAGTCAGACCCAAGTGGCGAGATTTTCATTTCTGAACAGTCCATCATCTGGGAAAGAAAAGCTCTCAGGAAGAGTCCATTACTGAGTAAGGGAAGACTAACATACGATAGAGCAGTCTGAAGAAAGCAGATTCCTCTAACATGACCACATGTCCAAGAGAAACAGACAGACAGACATTAAGTGATGATGACATTGACCTCCGCTGGCACCTACCTATGGTGTACACAGGGCTGGGCACTTTACTTGCATCATCTCTTTGAGCCCTCACAACCAGTGAGGAGAGTTAGGGAATCATAATGCTGAATCCCCACCTTCCTGGGGGTAAGAGGAGATGAGTGGGGACCAAACTTCCCCAGTTCCAGGGAGGCTGAGATTCGTCATACAGGTTTACTCAGAATCAGCATCTAAAAGGTTTGCTTTTAAACTGCATACACCCTTGATTGAACACTGAGTCTGACACGTCTGTGTGAATTAGTTTATCACAATGCTTGGACCTGACAGAGGAAGCCTGGGAACTCACAATAGTGAGTCACTCCTGGCAAATGACATTAATGAATTGTGAGCTCTGACCACATGTCCGGTGTGGTGCCATGTGGTTTACAAACATTTGTATTTTATGCTAGCAACACCACCAAGGAAGAGGTTCTCCAACTCGATGCTACTGATGTTTGGGCTGGATAATTCTCTGTTGCAGGTGCTCTTACATTGTTTGATGTGCAGAAGCATCTCTGGCCTCTCCCCACTAGCTATCAGTAGCATCTCCACTCCTCACTCAACAGAACTAAAGTCACCTCCAGCTGAGAACCATTGCTCTATGGTAAGTATGATTCCTGTTTGGTTGATGAGGACACTAGATTTCATAACTGTTGACTAATTTGCCCACGAGTCCCAAAGCTAAAAAAAGATGAAACCAGGAGTTGATATTTGGCAGATCTGACTCCAAGGCCAAGGCCTGTTTCATCAGTATATCATGGTGCTTCAGTGAAATGATGTCTTTTTGAAAAAGGAGCTTCTTGGGCAGAGATCCAACCATTCCATTCACTCCAAGTTCCAAAAGAAGACCAGTGAAAGGAAATGGAGCTGCCCTTTCACTTTTTATAACATGAAAAGAGCACCTTTTTCTCACCAGGCTATCTTCAGATGATAATGGAAAAGAAAGATTTATAGAGTTTAGTGGCTCTGCCTGAACGCATATCTCTGCCAACTGGCCACTCTTTTTCCAAGTGGGAATTCAAAATGAGACAAAGGTGGCTTTAACCTGGAATTTTCCCATATAGCCACAGCCTCTGTTCCTAACATGTAATAAAAATAGACAACACTAAATTGAATGTTTACTACATGCCAGGTGCTGTTTTGCACTTTGCCTGCAGAATCTCATTAGAGATTCACAGCATTCCTATGAAGTGAGCTCTACTGTCATTCACATTTTACAGAAAAGTGAACTGAGAAACAGAGAGGTTAAGCAACTAAAATAGTCTTTAAGAGAAGATGTGTGATGCAGATTAACACAATCTGATCCCCGAATTTCCATAATGAGGTAGGTAGGAAAGCATAGTGGTTCAGAAACTGGGATTTAAAGTCAAAGAAACAGGAATAGGGCATAACTCTGCTGATGACTATAAGTTTTTTCATCTGAAAATGTTGGAAATACAAATACTCCCCTGGTAGGAGGATGAGAATTAAATGATATTTGTCTCCAGCATGATCACAGTGCCTAGAATATATTTAATACCCACTGAAAATTTTTTTAAAAGATAACTACTTTGATACTCAAACTGATAATGTTCATACCAATCACAGTTGTAAAATATTTAAAAGGCAATTTCAATAAAGATACTTTCATAGGTAATCTATGTGTTTTTTCTTTCCACTTTTCTTTCAATAGACAGTCTACTCAAAGCCCATCTCCATATTACTTTACCAATATTTCTACTTTCTATTCTCATGGGCTATCAAACAAAGTATTGACTTATTTGCATAATTGATACTACTTATGAGAGCACTGCTGATGAACATATCGATTCATGGAGAGCTTTTCCTTCTCTTTGCTCTGAAGCTAGGACTGTAACAGGTGACCTGCAGTGATTCTAAAGGCAACAAAAATTCCTAAAAGAAGGGATAAACTGTGCACTGTGATGATAGTTCACTATTACTCCTTTATATATGATTTGCCTATTTGTTAAATCATTTTCATTACACATAAATGCACAACTTCAAAAGATTTCTCACCCTTCTTTTAGGGAGAAAAACCTTTCATTGTGGAGCCCACCATTACTTTTATGGTTAATTCACTTAGATAGTCAAGTGGTTTGACAGATGCATCCAATAAGCAGTGAACACAATGGAGTGCTACCATCATAAATTAGAACTAATGATTTCCAGGGTGACATTATTGTCACCTTGTACATTGTCACAATGTTTATTTAATTTCTATGCAGATTACATCATGTGAAATGCTGGCCTGAATGAATCACAACCTGGAATCAAGATTGCTGGGAGAAATATCAACAACCTCAGATATGATACCTTTCTAAAGGCAGAAAGTGAAGAGGAACTAAAGAGCCTCTTTATGAGGGTGAAAGAGGAGAGTGAAAAAGCTGGCTTGAAATTCAACATTCAGAAAACTAAGATCATGGCACCCAGTCCCATCACTTCATGGCAAATAGAAGGGGAAAAATGGAAGCAGTAACATTTTATTTTCTTGGGCTCTGAATCACTGCAGATGGAGACTGCAGCCATGAAATTAAAAGACGTTTGTTCCTTGGAAGGAAAACCATGGCAAATCTAGATAGTGTATTGAAAAGTAGAGACAGCACTTTGCTGACAATTGTCTGTATAGTCAGAGCTATGGTTTTTCCACCAGTCATGTACAGATGTGAGAATTGGACCATACAGAAGGCTGAGCACTGAAGAATTGATGCTTTTGAATTTTGGTGCTGGAGAAAACACTTGAGAGTCTCTTGGACTGAAAGGAGATCAAACCAGTCAATCCTAAGGGAAATCAACCCTGAATATTCATTAAAAGGACTGACGGTGGAGCTCCAAAACTTTGGCCACCTGATTTGAAGAGCTGACTCATTGGAAAAGACCCTGTTGCTGGGAGAGACTGAAGGCAAAAGGAAAAGAGGGCAGCAGAGAATGAGATGGTTAGATAACATCACCAACTAAATGGAAATCAATTTGAGCAAACTCTGGGAGACATTGGTCATAGGAAACACCCTCTCTCAAGAGAAGTGCTATATACTGGTCATACCAAACATCCTCTTCCAACAACACAAGAGAAGATTCTACAAATGGACATCACCAGATGGTCAATACTAAAATCAGATTGATTATATTCTTTACAGCCAAAGATGGAGAAGTTCTATACAGTCAGCAAAAACAAGACCAGGAGCTGATTGTGGCTCAGATCATGAACTCCTTATTCCCAAATTCAGGCTTAAATTTAAGAAAGTAAGGAAAACCACTAGACCATTCAGATATGACCTAAACCAAATCCCTTATGATTATACAGGGAAAGTGACAGATAGATTCAAGGGATTAGATCTGATAGACAGAGTGCCTGAAGAACTAGGGACAGAGGTTTGTGACATTGTACAGGAGGCAGTGATCAAGACCATCCCCAAGAAAAAAAAATGTAAAAAGGCAAAAATGGTTGTCTGAGGAGGCCTTATAAACAGCTATGAAAAGAAGAGAAGCTAAAGATAAAGGAGAAAAGGAAAGATATACCCATTTGAATGCAGAGTTCCAAAGAATAGCAAGGAGAGATAAGAAAACCTTCCTCAGTGATCAATGCAAAGAAATAGAGGAAAACAATAGAATGGGAAAGACTAGAGATCTCTTCAAGAAAATTAGAGATATGTTTCTAATACATTTCTAATGTTCAAGTGAACAATTCATACAAAGATGAACACAATAAAGGACAGAACTGGTACAGACCTAACAGAAGCAGAAGATACTAAGAAGAGTTAGCAAGAATACACAGAAGAACTATACAAAAAAAATCTTCATGACCCAGATAACTATGATAGTGTGATTACTCAGCTAGAGCCAGACTTCCTGGAATGCGAAGTCTAGTGTGCCTTAGGAAGCATCACTACAAACAAAGCTAGTGGAGGTGATGGAATTCCAGTAGAGCTATTTCAAATCCTAAAAGATGATGCTGTGAAGATGCTGTACTCAATATGCCAGCAAATTTGGAAAACTCAGCAGTGGCCACAGGACTTTGAAAAAGGTCAATTTTCATTCCAATCCCAGAGAAAGGCAATGCCAAAGAATGTTCAAACTACTGCACAATTGCACTACTCTCACACACTAGCAAAGTAAAGCTCAAAATTCTCCAAGTGAGATTTCAACAGTATGTGAACTGTGAACTTGCAAATGTTCAAGCTGGTTTTAGAAAAGACAGTGGAACCAGAGATCAAATTGCCATCATATGCTGGATCATCAAAAAAGCAAGAGAGTTCCAGAAAAACATATACTTTTGCTTTATTGACTACGCCAAAGCCTTTGACTGTGTGGATCACAATAAACTGTGGAAAATTCTGAAAGAGATGGGAATACCAGACCATCTGACCTTTCTCTTGAGAAACCTGTATGCAGGCCAGGAAGTAACAGTTAGAACTGGACATGGAACAACAGACTGGTTCCAAATAGGAAAATGAGTATGTCAAGGCTGTATATTGTCACCTTGCTTATTTAACGTATACGCACAGTAAATCATGTGAAATGCCAGGCTGGAAGAAGCACAAGCTGGAATCAAGATTGCTCAGACAAATATCAATAACCTCAGATACACAGATGACACCATCCTTATGGCAGAAAGCAAAGAACTAAGGAGCCTCTTGATGAAAGTGAAAGAAGAGAGTGAAAAAGTTGGCTTAAAACTCAACATTCAGAAAACTAATATCATGGCATCTGGTCCCATCACTTCATGGCAAATAGATGGTGAAACAATGGAAACAGTGAGAGATTTTATTTATTTATTTTTTGGCTCCAAAATCACTGCAGATGGTGACTTCAGCCATGAAATTAAAAGATGCTTGCTCCTTGGAAGAGAACTTACAACCACCCTAGACAGCATATTAAAAAGTGGCGATATTACTTTGCCAACAAAGGTCCATCTAGTCAAAGCTATATTTTTTCTAGTTGTCATGTATGGATGTGAGAGTTGGACTATAAGGAAAGCTGAGCACTAAAGAATTGATGTTTTCGAACTGTGGTGTTGGAGAAGACTCTTGAGAGTCTCTTGAACTGTAAGGAGATCCAACCATTCAATCCTAAAGGAAATCAGTCCTGAAAATTCATTAGAAGGACTGATGCTGAAGCTGAAACTCCAATTCTTTGGCCACCTGATGGGAAGAACTAACTCATTGGAAAAGACTCTGATGCTGGGAAAGCTTGAAGGAGGGAGGAGAAGGGGATGACAGAGGATGAGATGGTTGGATGGCATCACTGATGTGATGGACATGAGTTTGAGTATGCTCTAGGAGTTGGTGATGGACAGGGAAACCTGGCGTGCTGCAGTCCATGTGGTCATGAGGAGTCAGACATGACTGAGCGACTGAACTGAAATAAACTGGTAGACAGTGAAGAACAGGGAATCCTTGTATGCTGCAGTCATGGTGTTGCAAAGAGTAGGACACAAGTTAGTGACTGAACAACAATGGCAATGCTTTTCAGGTCAAAGGGGATGGAAATTTTTATGATCCCTGTGATAACTATGGGGAAATTAGATTGAGAGATACTTGAATTCTGCATTGCTAAGTACCTGGTTATTAAATATATCATTCCCTTTGCATTAATAACTCTACCCTTAGTAACACACTCTTAAGTGCTAACATTTGGGAAATAGATGGGAAAAAGCTTTTTAAAGAGATAATCAAACGAGTGACATAGATAAGGTCCAATATCATTCTTCTACAGATGGTTATAATGTTTTCTCAGTATCATTTATTGACAAAACTATCCTTTCCTTATTGCTTTTTGCTCCCTTGTCAAATGTTAGTTGATCATATATGAAGCTTCATTTTGGCGCTGTTGATTCTGTTCCACTGGTTTCTATTTTTATGCAAATGACATACTACCATACTGTTTTGATTACTATCACTCTTTAATATAATTTGAGTTCAGGTAGTGTGATGAAACTTGTAGTTTCTAGCTGGATTTTTTTTTTTTTTTTGCTTTTGCTTTTCTTTTTTTTCTAATCAGGATTGCTTTGGTTATTCACAGTCTTTTGTGATTCCATATAAATTTTAAGTTTTTTTTTCTATTTCTGTAAAAAATGCCATTGGGATTTTGATAGAGATCACACTAAATAAAAATGGATTAAATTATTACATGTAAAATATGAAACTATAAATCTCTTGGAAGAAAACATAGGATAAAAGTACCTTGACAATTAGTCTTGGCAATGACTATTTTGGGTGTGTAACCAAAAGTACAAGCAACAAAAGCAAAAAATTAATTGAGATTACATCAAGCAAAAAAACTTATATGGCAAAACAATCAACCACCAAGATGAAAAGCCAAGCTATGGAGTGGGAAAAAATATTTGCAAATCATATATCTAATAAGGCATTAATATCCAAAAATATAGAGCTTCCCAGGTAGCACAGTGGTAAAGAATCTGCCTGCCAATGGAGGAGATGAAGGAGATATAGGTTTGATCCATGGCTAAGAATTCAAAAAATACCAAAAACTCATAATTCAATAGGCAAAAACAAACTAAAAACAACCAAACATTTTTAAATGGTCAGAGAAACTGAATAGATATTATTTTCCCCCTAAAAGGTATAGGAATGGCCAACAAATATATGAATATGTGCCAGGAAAAGAAAGAGACTGGGGGTAGAAGGGAGTGGGATGAAGATGATGACTAGTTAAACATGGGAATTCTCATGGGCCTGTAGAAATGCCAAATTGATAAATCCTGCTCTCTCCCTACATCAGCACTATTTCAAATTCCCCTTTTCCATGTTTCTCTAATTCTATACAATAATTCTACCTGACATACATACATGCATATGGTTACATAGAGTGGTGTGGTAAAAGAAAAAAACATGACCTTAGCAAAATTAATATAAGGTATCTTCAATTTTTGATAAAAATATTTTATTTTACTCTTTATGCTAATCTATTTTTTCATCACATTGTAAGTTTCTGAAAAGTAAGTTCCCATCTGAAAATTTCCTGGCTGAAAATTATGCTTGTTTGATTTTTAACGTAGACTTAAGAAGAGCCATGAATTAGCAGGAGAGAAGAAATTATAAAACCTAGTGCTTGTATAACAGTTGATAGATTAGAGACACACTTTCATTTTCTGCACCTCATTTGATCCTCATATTTATTAACTCAGCACTCAATTAATATTTGATTGTACTTTTAGGCAATGGGTACACAGTTGCTCACAGGCATTTTACATTCTAGTTAGGAAGATAAACACTAAACAAGTAAAAGAAAATTTCAGGTAGTGATGAGGACTGTGAAGAAAATAAAACAGGATAATATGATGGGGTGACTTGAGTGAGAGAGTTGTAACTGACAGATATAATGATGAGATGGCATCACCAGAGAAGCTGATATTTGAGCAGAGATCTAGTGTCCAAAATAAGCTAGCCTATGAGGATCACGTAGAAGTCATTATAAGCAAAAGGAACATCATATGCAAATGTCCTGAGGTAGGAATAAGAGAGACTATGCAGTGAGAGAGGAGGAAGTGAAGTTGGAGAGATAGGGGTCAAATTGTAAAGAACTTCAAAGCCTACAATCAGCAGTTATTCAAGACAATAAGAAAGATAGTTTTAATGAGAAATTACACGAGTCATCTTTGTAAGAAGCTTACTCATGCTGCTCTCTAGAGAACAGATTATAGGTGAGTAAGAATGGAGGTAGGGAAGCAGCTGATGGTTTCCAGGCTACTCCTAAGGATGACTTATAAGAGTGGGGATGGAGAGAAGGAACTCTATGAGATAGATGCTCTTATTCCCATTTTACAGATGAGGAAAGTGAGGCTCAGGAAAGCAAATGATGTGTCTATGTGAATATCAGAGTCAAAAATTTTTGTTTATAAGACCAGTTCTTCCTTCTTAATGCCATGACTTATCAATGGTTAAGACATCTCAATATACAGATTATGCAAATCTTCAACAATCAATCTGTTTTTGACAGATGTCTCTAGCTTTGTCCTGTATATCAGAACATTCATTTGGTTAGTCCTTCTGCTAATCTGCACCTGCTGGGGTTGTTTGATTGACTTCACAAACTAGAAGCCTGGAGTTTAACTTCACCATCAGGAATCATTATATTGTTTGTAAACAATGACAGACTATGATAAATATGCATTCCGGTTAATTACTGCCTTCCCATGTGCCTTCTTCACTTTCTCATTTCCATCATCCTGTCACATTTTACTACCTGATTGTGCATCCTCTACAACAGGGAGACAGAAAAGAGCTGCAAACACATTGACATGCAAGAAGACAGCCCTGCATCCTGTTGGTTTCTTGGGAACAGAAGCCAAACCTGAAGTTCAAACACTATTGAGAATTAATAGGCTTTCAGTGTGTTCAGTTTTTCATCATCCCATTGGTTTATATATTAGGTTTTTACTAATAGATTTCCACGACATGCCCACCCTTGAAGGTGAATTAAATAATAAACCAAGTTCCAATAGGCTTTAAGACATTCAGCATTTTTTAATCACTCTTTTTTTTTTAAAATAGCAGGGCCAAAGAATAGTTAGTAAACACTCTAGAATGGGGTTTCTTTAGCTACAGAGTAGCAGCTTCTGCCGAAGAATTCTTGGAACAGAGAAACAAATCTCCATGTGTTTTATTAAATACCAAAAATTCACATATGGTACAGTACAGGTGTTGTATAAATCAAGGAACAGTACATGAGACAGGCAGTTTCACAAAGTGGTGATAAGCTTGGGCTGTGATGTTAACAAATCTCAGTGTCACTGAACTTCTATTTATCACTTTAGCAAGTTGTTGAACCTTATTTTGCTCACCTGCAAAATGGGGACAGTAGCAGTACCCACTCCCACAGGGTTGTTTGAGAGGTAAATGCAAAGTGCTCTGCTTGGTGCCTGGCTCTGAAATACATCTATCACAGTTGTCACAAGTTATTATTATTAATATAAAAACATATTAGTGAAAGTGAAGTCACTCAGTCATGTCTGGCTCTTTGTGACCCCATGGATTATAGCCTACCAGGCTCCTCTGTCCATGGGATTTTCCAGGCAAGAATACTGGAGTGGGTTGCCATGTCCTTCTCCAGAGGATCTTCCCAATCCAGGGATTGAACCTGTGTCTCCTGTGGCTCCTGCATTGGCAGTCAAATTCTTTACCACTGAGCCACAAGGGAAGCCCAATAACACTATATATTATTATTAATTAAAGTAATTAATAATTACTAACATATTATTAGTGATCACTATGGACTGTTCTCTTTCTTTTTCTTTTATGTGAAGAGAATGAATTATACCTACAATATGATTTTTACCCCCATCAGTGGAGTTGGCCCCGCCCTACTCTGCCAAATAAAAGTCTATCTTACTGATCCCTCACATGAGAAAATGGCTGGCCTGGATTTCAAGGTATGGTAAAGACTGAGCTAAGATGCCTTGGTTGCAGAGGCAGGTGATATATTGCACCAGTCATGGTAGGAGACTCACGTTCCGGCCCTGACATGGTACTGAGAGGGGAATAGGCAGGAAGACCAGAGGTCTCCAAACGGAGGAAATAGGCTGCAAGTGTCAGACATTTTTATTTCTCTCTTAAGCAGCAGGAGGAAACAAACTAGTGATATTTTTTCCCTTCTCCATACAAATTTAAGAGGTTTCTCTTAAAATACTGTGTTGCCATAATGACACCTGGTTTCACCTGAAACTAACTATTCTCAAACCTTGAGTTAACCAATGCATTCTTCTTAGGGAAATGTTTGTCTTAAGCTATGTTATAGACTATGCATTTACCCCAAACTCTGTCTTCAAGCCCTTCCACCTAATGGCTCAGAACCTACTTGACAAAGCAGTATGTTATACTCAGACATTGTTCCCCTAATCTATGTAAACGAAACTATTTGTATGGTAATCTGCCCTTCTACAAGATTCAAGTCAATCAAGTCATTCTTTTCTTTCATTAGCAAACTGCTTGTGACTATATAACATCCAGCTGAAGACTAGCAGGGGAGTACTGTTTCTGCCCCCTTCTAATGCCTATGTCAGAAGCTTTCTCTATCTCCTTTATACTTTAATAAAACTTTATTGCACAAAAGCTCTGAGCAATCAAGCCTCATCTCTGGCCCTGGATTGAATTCTTCTCCTCCAGAGGCCAAGAATCCTGGCGTCTTTTTGTGGTTCCGCAACAACCTTTCAGTACCAACAAATTATAAGGCCTTGGTCAAATTCTTAAAATCCCTATATTTTTCTCATTCCTAATTTGATAGTATTACTACCCTACTTACATCTTGCTAGGTTCTCTCTGTCAAACAAGAATATTCTTGAAAATATTTTGAAACAAAAAATATCACTGCATATGACTCTGAGGTAGAATTTGTATTTTTGGTATTATTCTTATTGTTCGCCTTCAGTTTGTTCTCACTAACCCTGGATTACTCTTCTTGGCAGACAAAAGAGAGCTGATCTGGTATTTGATTCTCTCCTTAATCTGGTCTCCTTCCATGCTTTTTATTCATTCCTTACTGTTTGTACAAGAGGCTTCTTGCCTTATTGACTTTGCTCAGATTGTCCCTTTTTCCTAAATATCTTTCCTGTCCGCTCTTTGCTTTGAGTGACTCATCAGTGAAGAGTCAGCTTAGATGTACTTTCTCCAGAAAGTCTCCTAATTTCTCCCAAGCCCAACTCAATGCCCTTGAAGGTCAAGTACCTGACCCTTCTTCTGCCCTTTCACCTGGGACACCTCTCTTCTGCACTGAGTGCTGTGTTGTACTCTGTGAGTGGCTCCCGTGTCAGACTCTGGGTCCCTTACCAGGAGGGACCACACTTACTCATCCTGTAACCCCACAGATTACAGAAGAGCAAAGTATTTGTTACATAAGGGCCACTCTACTCCAGTCATTGGAGCCAACAAATAGATGAATCATCTTTCAATCAACCAGGCCATCTGATGGCAGATTCATTAAGTTACATTTAAACACACATAGTCCAGTGATTACTGCTTTTCCATCACAAGTTTGCATTTCATCTGAGCACAGATTCATTATTGCCTTAACTAACTCACTTCAAGTTTAAATAAAGCATCTATGTCTATATGCATTTTTTATTTGGAAAATTTCTGCATTTCCCCACCTCTCAGATCTTCAAATACCACTCTGAATAAAAGCAGTCTGTATAGCATATGCTGTAAAAAAATATTGGGGGAATGACAATTTCAAAGTGTCATCTTTTCAAATACTCATCTTTACAGTCATTACAAGAGGTTATTTATTTTTCCATTCATGAGGAAAGAAGCAATGTGGTATAGTATCAAAGAAAGTGTTGCCAAAATGAATTCAAAAGCCTAGATCTACCCAACTCTCAACTTATCCATCACAAATAATTTCAGCAGTTAAATGAAGTCAATGAATCATGCATAAAGGAAAATGAAGAGTAAACCTGAGACTATGGCAATGTACCTTTCTCAGCTGAATGAGAAATTGGCAAGAGAACTCTGACACTCAAATTGTATTGTTGTAACATGTCCCTAATGAGCCTAGCCTGGGATATACTGTATCTGGGGGTGGGTGTGTGTGTGTGTGTGTGTGAGGGGCAGGGGGAGGGAATGAATAGACAGTACAAAAAGTGATACAGCAAATCAGAGAGAAAAAAAGAAGTCTATACTGAGTTGAGAGACAGGTTATATTTTCAGTCATAGTTAATTTTAGCTAAAAGAATACATGTATTTTAAGTCAAAATGTAAGCATTTAAGGTCAAAAACTCATACACTACTCTGATGGTATCTCTATTGTCCAAAACTCCAACACAGTTATGCTTTTTTGTTTGTGTGTAGGAGAGAAGTATATAAAGAATTAAAAATAGTGAAACTATATAAAGAATATAAAATAGCATATGCATGTAAAGAATAATACATACCTTTTTAGATATACCTAAAGAAAAGGGTTAAATTCCAAAAGACTCCTCTTATTCCCATTATTTAAAGATAATATGTGTATCCAAATATTTATTTCTATGAGTAGAGGAGCATCGCAGTTTGGTAGAACATTAAACTGGCAATGGTTTCCAGATTATCTGTGAATCAAGTTTGTATTTATGGCATTTTTAATGCTGTTCACAAATTTCCCTTGTTTGATGTTGCAGCAGGAGAATGAGGCATTGATGCAGGGTACCAAGACAATCATGACTTTAGAACTGCACCTGTGTTCGGACAGCCTCAGACTGAGGCACTCCCAATTTGTGGAAGTCCCTTTATTAAAAATCAAAGGCTATCAAAGATTCTACTCCAGCACTTGAACACTCTCTAAACATCGTCAGGCCTACCTAGAAACATCCCTTCCCCTTCTTTCACTCCACTACTAACCCGCCTTCAACCCTCAAGGTTACCCCACCCTCCACACTCAAGTCTCTTCGTTCCACTTCTGGCTCAGCTGATCTTGCCCTCAGCCCACTGCTTAGTCAGAGGGATCCTAGCAGCTAGGTGCTGCCTCACAGCCCCACACCAAACATTGCTAGAGTCCGCATTAAACTTCCTCATCCTCTCTACATTGCTTTGGTCTCCAAATTACCTGCCACCGTGATGTCTACCACAGCAGATTACTCTAATCTCTAACAAAAATAGGCTCCATTGCAGAAGTTGAATGTGCTTCTCTCTTCTCATGTGTTGCTGGGGCACCATGCTCATTAATCCATGAGGTATGGAGGTGGATACTGGCTAAGGGGAAGGAGTCTATCACTCTGGAAGGAAGGGGGCCATGCAGAAGTAAAAGAAAGGTGAGAGAGACTCTCTCACTTGAATCTATCCCATCTGCTCGAGACCCAGGGGTGTGCACTTTTCTCAATGAAGTCATGTTGAAGGAAAGGGGAAAGGGCCTGCAATGACTCACAGGGAAAGGCTGCAGGTGGGGGCCACTCAGACAGTATGCAGTTTGTGACCTCATAGGATCAATGCTTGTAGCAATTGTCTTAAAACTTAAGACTCCTGATATGCTCTAGAATTGTAAGCTTCCTGAGACTAAGGCATTATTGTCTCTTTTATCTACTGCTGTATCTCCAATTTCTACAAGAATATTTGCACATATAGATATGAACCCCCAAGATTTTAGCTGAGTGAATCAATGTATTATACTGACTTTGACCATTATATTTATATTACATATTCCTATTCCAGGAACGCATAGGTGGAAGAGCCTTTTATGGCTCTAAATTTCCTCAAACATTTTACTAGATATTTTATATTTTCTTTTTTATTGGGAGTAAAATGTTAATAAAAGTAATAACTTTTACCTATAGTCCTTAGTGAGGACAAACAAAGATCTGTGTGCACCTTTGTCTGAATGACAGATTCCATATTACTGCACCAAAGAAATACACAACACTTTTAAGTGTGCATGAGAAATATGTTCAAATATTCTTTCTGCCTGCCTGCCCAGTACTGGTGCTCCTGAAGAACAGACAGTGATTCTTAGCACCAAGCATACCTCAAACGAGATAACGGGGATGGAAAGACTTCACCCTCAGTTTGAATGTAGATGCCTGGTTGTGAACAAAATTCCTCAGATGTTGAGGTGCAGGGTCCCCTTTATCACAGATATTTGAAAACAAACAAGAAGAAATCTCAAACAGAAGGTGGAAACTGCTACAATACCTCCAAAATGTGGTTACTTCAAAACATAGTGTTATGGTGTTGGGGTCTATAACAAAATGGTAGCACAGTCACCTCCTGGATGGAAACATTTTTGGTGGCTTGAAACTTCAGGTCTATTGGTTTCTGTATGTTTGTTAATTTATTTGTCACTATGAACATCTCTCCATCAAGACCTTAAACACCAAACCCAATGATGTCTTCAAACAAGTTAAATCATGACCCAACCCAGGAGAAAGGTATGACCCAGGCAAAGGCACTCTATCACCAGCTTAGTGGAAAGAGAATGACCTTTTAGAGGACCTTCCTTCTCAAAGCTGATATTATCAATACACCTAATTAGGGCCCCCACCACAAATTTACCATTATTTCTATGAGAAAATATCTTATAAAGTTAATGTTTATATAATTGCAGAAATGTGACCTATTCATAATTTGGGAACCCCTGAAAAACATAGCTGAAAGAAGAATCAACATTCCCTGGATATTATCAGGGTAGAAGATAAAGTACTATCAATAATAATTATTATTAATAACAAGCACATACTCTCTTAGAAAATACAAAGTCGATCTGCAACAAGTCCACGTGACAAAAACAAAAGGTATAAAGGTATAAAGTGGGTACTTCTGAGTCTGATTGAGCTCAGTGTTACTCTGAATAGCTTTTCCATGAAGTCACACTGAATTCATAGAGGACTACCTCTGAGACCATGGAGAAATTAACCGTTGCAAAGGGTTCAGTTCAGTCACTCAGTTGTGTCTGACTCTGTGACCCCATGGACAGCAACATGCCTCCCTGTCCATCACCAACTCCTGGACCCTACTCAAACTCATGTCCATTGAGTCAGTGACACCATCCAAACATCTCATCCTCTGACATCCCCTTCTCCCACCTTCAATCTTTCCCAGCATCAGGGTCTTTTCCAATGAGTCAGTATCAGGTAGTCAAAGAATTGGAGTTTCAGCTTCAGTATCAGTCCTCCCAATGAATATTCAGGACTGATTTCCTTTAGCATGGACTGGTTTGATCTCCTTTCAGTCCAAGAGACTCTTAAGAGTCTTCTCCAACACCACAGTTCAAAAGCATCCATTCTTTGGCGCTCAGTTTTCTTTATAGTCCAAATCTCACATCCATACACGACCACTGGGAAAACCATAGCTTTGACTAGACAGACTTTTATTGGCAAAGAAACGTCTCTGCTTTTTAATATGCTATCTAGGTTGGCCATAATTTTTCTTCCAAGGAGCAAGTGTATTTTAATTTCACGGCCGCAGTCACCATCTGCAGTGATTTTGAAGCCTCCCAAAATAAAGTCTCACAGTTTCCACTGTTTCCCCATCTATTTGCTATGAAGTGATGGAACCAGATGCCATGATCTTAGTTTTCTGAATGAAGAGTTTTAAGCCAACTTTTTCACTTTCCTCTTTCACTTTCATCAAAGGCTTTTTAGTTCTTCTCTTTCTGCCATACATTTAAAAATCTCAGTCCTAGTTTAAGGCCAGCCTAAAACCAGTAGAGTAGTTGGCTACTACAGGGTATGATTTTGCAACCCCATGGACTATAGACTACCGGGTTCCTCCATCCATGGGATTTTCCAGGCAAGAATACTGGAGTGGGTTGCCATTTCCTTCTCCAGGAGATACTAGAGTTTTGATGGAAGCACCCGTCCCTTTCATCCCAAATACTTCTTTCACAGGCCTATCAAGAATTTTGCCATAATGAAAATGATAACACTAACATCAGTTACTCAAGATTCAACAGTTTATTAGGGAGATTTTTACAGCTACAATCACACTTTAATCTTTAATCTGTGAAATAAATGATTCTTTCTTCCGTTTGCCAAATTAATAAATTGTGACTCATATTAACTAGGGACCTTTCCCAAGGTTCCACAATTAGTGTGGCCTCAAATTGGGTGCTTCTCACACTAAATTCTATCATTGTTTTTCTTAGGGCATTTTCGCTTTAAGAGTCTCCTATGAAAATCCACACAGACAGTAAAGACATGGGGAGGGGCTGACAACTTAGGGTGAAACAGCTTCTTTCCAACATCAAGATGAGAGGAAAATTAGAGGAGCAGGATATATTTCAGGTTCCTTCTGATGGTAAGGGGGAAAGGTGGTCAGAAGAGGAAATAAAATCATGCTGGCTGGGCGACTTCAGTGAGAGACTCTGAAGCACCTTACTCTGCCCTGGGCACCTGGAGCCTCAACATCAGCTTAGAGGAGGAGGAATGAGCCCTGCAGGGCAGATAGTGCAAAGAGACAGAAACAGTCGTCGCTGAACAGTCTGTCTAGGATGAGTTCTAATTATGGATCATCTTCCCAATGACACAAAAAGTTGCAGATAGCTCCATCTTTAGGGAAGTAAGGGCCAACAGGACAAAACTCATTCATTTAGATCCTCCACCACCTCCTCCCAGGAACCCTTCTATCAGTACACACCTGTGGCAACGCTAGACAATTAGTTTTACCAGCCAGTTCCTCCATCTCAGGTATAATTAATGAGTTATGCTGAGGGTAAGCCTGTACTATTTCTCAAATGATAAACTCTGAAGCTTGGAACTTTAGAGAAAAGCAGCCAGATTCTCCCCTAAAGTAAGCACTGAAAGAAGGTCCAGTTTTATCATCTCTTCTCTTGGGGCGCTGCTTGTTTCCACCCCCCCCACTCAGCTTTTACAATGTCCCTATCATCACAGTGATGAGATACGATTTTTCATTTAGATCCTGTTTTGTCACCTGATTTGGCATATGACCAAGTCAACTGGTCATTTTCCAATGCTCAAATATCCCAAAGCATATTTTTAAGCTTGGATACTATGCTTTGCTGTAGCAGTGCTCTCGTCTTTCTCTTTCAGTTTTCTCTTCTTCTCTCTCTTTTCCTCCTTCCCTCCTCTCTCTTGGTCTCACTCTCTCATTGTATTAATACTAATTGAACACATCTTCTGGGTGATTCACTCCCTTTCTCCCATCCTTGATTTCTCTCGAACGAAGATTATTACGTGCCACTGGATAAAATGCTACCCTTAAATCTATACTGTATTTAGGTCTCATTCTTTACTTTGATTTACCAATCCTGTTCCTTGAGATGGGTTGATGTTACATTGTATGTTCAAGCTCAGTTTATCTCAGAATTTGCCACATGATTGACCTCTGGATTATGTTAGTTCCAATGTTCCACACTATCAAAGTAAAAGACTAATGTTTCTAAATCTTTCCACTCACTCTGGCCAATGAGGAACTATTTAGAACCAGCTTAAGGCTTAGATGAGAGAAGTGTCCACTTTGTAGTACCAAGAGAAATAAATATGCTGTGGCTAATACAAATTTCCCTCCTCAGTATCATACCTTTCCCTCTCCCTCCTTCCTGAAGATTCATTTGTTAAGGGAGATAGATGTCTGAAGTCCTTCTCACAGTTAATGAGTAACTCTGCTCAGGAGAAGTTTCTCAGAATACCTGCTTCTGAGCCAGTGTGTTGAAGTGATGAAACTCCAGTTCCAAATTGCCTTGGGAAATGCAATGCATTCATGTTCCAAGTACAAAGCCCCTCAAACTCACTTTGAAAGTTTGCTTAGAGTCTAAATAAATCAAACTGAAAGACTTAATTATGAAATCCCAGAGCTGGTCATGAGGATAATAAAATGCCTGGGTTTCTGTTTCAATAGATGTGTTAATATTTTAGCAGCTCCTAACTGCCTGTGTTCTATTCCACAATTCATGATTAAAGTTTGATTTTAATAGAGCTTCCAAAAAAAGTGAGATTTGTGTTTCAGTGCGTTGCTATTGCACTGGTTTGTCCTTTATAACATGTAAGTAATGCCTCGCTCCTAGCCAGTATGTCCTGGTGGGGCAGAATTAGCACAGACAAAGCTGAACTCCACTGGGGCAACCAATCTGAAGGGCACACAAACAGACACAGAATCATCAGATGGCCTTTCCTGTGTCCTCATGTGCTATTTATCCCAAGTACATGTTTGGAGAGTAAAAATGATTTTAACGAATTAACCATCCTACTCAAAAAGAATAAAAAACCTCCCTCTCCTTTAATTGGGAGTCATAACTTGAGACTCCTGCAGTATCAAGGAGTGAAAGGAAGCAGGTTAAGTTGTTTTGGGAAACTCTTTAGTTCATGCTATTTAGATGAAAAACATATGAAAAGTATAAAAACTATGAAAAGTGATAGATTCTACAAATCCCTCAATAAAGTCCTAAAAGAGCCAATGTCTCCTAGCTTAGAAGAAAACTTTCTAGCTACACTTAACCTCTTTAAATGTATACATATGAAGATATTCATTGCTAGAAAATTGGAAAGATAAGATGAGAACCTGAAAAAACATAAAGCTACCTGTGTGCAATTCATCACAAAGAGGTAACTATTTTTACTTCCTCAGTGGCTCAGCATTAAAGACTCCACCTGTAATGCAGAACAGGTAGAGATACAAGTTCAATCCCTAGGTCAGGAAGATTCCCTGGAGGAGGAAATGGCAACCCACTCCAGTATTCTTGCCTGGGAAATCCCTTGCACAGAGGAACCTGGCATGCTATAGTCCACATGGTTGCAAAGAGGCAGATGTGACTGAGTGATTAAACAACATGAATCCTCTCAGACTTTATATCATTTTTCCAGAACAGAAAGATGAATCTATGACATTATTTTTAACTGTTTCAAAGTGGTTCCCTGCTTGTACCAAAAGTTTATCTTATTCCAAACCAAGATGAGTTATTTGGTATCTACCTGGACCTAATGTGGTACAATAAAAGGAAGGAAGAAGTTGTTCCTCATTTTTCTTAAGGGTATAAACATTAAGAAAAAGAGCTTTGATTAAGAGAATATAGAGACAAATTAAAATCTTTAATTCAGGGCTTAGCCTTTTGGAATCACGATTTAATCTAAAACAGGAAGGCTTCTTAGAGCTGTCATTTAAAAAATATGCTTGTTCTTGTCTCTGATGCTGTTTTAATGCAACCACTGATAAGAATCCACTCTTCACAATACCAAAGCCAGATCAAGCACATTTTAAAGTGGCAGGTCTAATTTCCAACTTCAGCCCCAGTATTATAAATATAAATCACTCAGAGAAGTATATACCCTATAGAGCTCCTGGTCAGCAGCTTATCCTTCTCAATAAACTTCCCCAAAACCAAAACTTAGTCTTACAGAGATAACCAGAGAGAGCTAAAGGCTCACCTCCGAGCAAGAAACAGTTCATGACATTGTGGGGTTTGGTCCAATAATGGGCATAGTATGAAGAAAGAAAACCCATATTTACAAAGAATCAGCCATCTCCCTTACCTTTGTTAAAATCAGGTATCTATAATAATCTTTAGATCTTCTACCATCAAGATACATGGTGATCATCAGGTGCATAGTCATTTTAGAGGGAAAGGGTATTCTGAGGCAAGGAGACAGGGTAATGAATTTTAGTGCTCTAACTAATTTGATATGACTGATGAGCAAATTATATGAGGGCTTGTTAGGCAACATCAACATGAAGAGAAACAGAAATAGACAAGTACTGGATAAGACTGTCGAGGGTCTTCTACTCAATGGTTCTCAAATATTGGCATCATCTGGGGAAACTTTGAAAACTATAAATGCCTAGCCCCATCTGCAGATTGGTCTTGAGTACAATCTGGGCCTCAGGATTATTAAAAATACCATATGTACTTCTAATACAAAGCAAAGTGTGGGAACCATTCTTCTAAGCCATTATAAGAAGCATGGACCTCATCTAAGGATAGTAAAGATTTATAAAATCATTATTGTAAAGAAGTATCATATTCAGATTTGTGTTTGCAAAAGATTGCTCTGCAGGATTTGGGGAAAGTGGAAGAATTAGCAGCATTGTTTTAAAACACTTTGAATATCCAAAGAAAATGAGGAATTGAAAAATAAGCATATATGCTATAGGTAATTAATTTATAACAAAGACAACAAGAATACACAATGGGGAAAAGATAGTCTGTTTAATAAATGGTGATAAGAAAACTGATAGCCACGTGTAAAGAATGAAACTGGATATCTCTCTTACACCATATACAAAATTCAACTCAAAATGGATTAAAGACAAATTTGAGATCATAAATCATAAAACTCCTAGCATAAAACACAGGGGATAGACTTCTTCACATCAGTTTAGGCAATGATATTTTGGATTTGACACCAAAAGCTAAAGTAAATAAGTGGGACCACACCAAACTAAAAAGCTTCAGAGTAGCAAAAGAAACAATTAACAAAATGAAGACAACCTTGTAATAGGAGAAAATATTTACAAATCATATATTTGATAAGGAGTTAATATCCAAAATATATAAAGAACTCATACAAACTAATAGCAAAAAAGCTAATTTAAAAATGGACAGATGATCTGAATAGACATTTTTCCAAAGAAGATATATAAATGGTCAACAGTTACATGAAAAAATGTTCAACATCACTAATAATCAGGGAAATGCAAATCAAAACCACAGTGAGATATTATTACTTTATACTCGCTAGAAGGGCTGTCAAGAGATAAGTGTTAGTGAAGATGTGGAGAAAAGGGAACATCTGTGCGCTGTTGATGGGAATGTAAATTGGAACAGCTACTATAGAAAACATTATGGACCTTACAAAGAACATTAAAAGTACAACTATCTTAAGATTGAGCAATCCCACTTTTGGATATATATACAAAAGAAATAAAATAAGGATCTCGAATAGATACCTACACTCTCATGTTCACTGTAACATTCACAATAGTTAAGATATGGAAACAATCTAAGTGCTCACCAATAGATGAATGTATAAAGAAAATGTTACATACAATATGTAGCCATGAAAAATAAGGAAATTTTGGCCATTGCAGCAACATGGATGGACCTGGAAAACATTTTGCTTAGCAAAATGAATCAGACAGCCAAAGACAGCATCACTTACATGTGGAACCTAAAAAAAGTCAAACTTAAGAAACAGAAAAATGGTTGCTAGGGGTTGGGGGTGAGGTTAATAGGGAGTGATCGGTAAAAAGGTGCATACTTTCAGCTATAAGATGAATAAAGTCGGAAGATCTAACATAACATGGTGAGTATGATTGATAACACTATATTGTATAATTGAAATTTGTTAATAGGGTAGAAATTAATGTTCTCACAATAAGTAAATAAATAAGGTGATGGATGTATTAATTAACTACATGGGAGAAATTCTTTCACAATATACATGTATGTCAAATCATCATGACATACTTGAAGTATCTTATGAACTTTTTCAGTTATACCTCAATATGATTAAAAATAAAATAGAATGCAAGAGAAAGGGTGAGGGGGGGAAGTAGCAAAAGCAAAACCCATGGACAACATTTATAAGAGAACTAACTAACAACATAACTCCACAACTAGCAAACACAAGCAGGGGAGTTACCTATTGCTTAGGATAATTGCATCTGTGTGGAAAGAAGAAATAAGGTGGGATTGAAAGGACCTGACAGCTGGAGAACCCCAAAATAGTTATGCACTGGAAAGCATAGAAAGTCACCGTGAGAGCTGCTGCTGTGGCTAAGTCGCTTCAGTCGTGTCTGACCTCATAGATGGCAGCCCACCAGGCTCCCTTGTCCCTGGGATTCTCTAGGCAAGAACACTGGAGTGGGTTGCCATTTCCCTCTTCAATGCAGAAAAGTGAAAGTGAAGTCGCTCAGTCACGTCCAAGTCTTTGCCACCCCAGGGACCGCAGCCTACCAGGCTCCTCCGTCCATGGGATTCTCCAGGCAAGAGTACTGGAGTCGGGTGCCATTGCCTTCTCCACCAGTACTGTAGAGAGGTCCATAATATGGACTTAATTGACTAGAGCAAGCTAGTCCAGTACACCTAATTACTGACCTACCAGGACTCCTTTCTAAGATAGGTCCTATGCTAAAAAGAAATTGCTGGGAGTAGCATAAAAATTGAACAAGACAGAACAGAAACAGAAGAAAAATAGAGTGTAGGCCAAAATGAGGAGAAAGTAGACAGGAAATCCAAGAAAGAAGCAAACATATTTTTAACATTATATTCAAACAAAAGAAAAATCAATAATAGTTGGTAAAGAATCTGCCTGCAATGCAGGAGACCCCAGTTCAATTCCTGGGTCGGGAAGATCCCCTCGAGAAGGGGAAGGCTACCCACTCCAGTATTATGGCCTACAGAAATCCACGGACTGTATAGAGTCAGACATGACTGAGTGACTTTCACTTACTTTTAAAGATGGGAAGAGGGAGCTCTGTAAAATTAGAACATCCCTAAACCTCACCTCATTCTAAAAAGTCAGGAAACATAATTTCCCATAAATATAAGCAACATAAAACTGTTGAGCTCAAATTTTATACAACAAAATAAGAAAAGTGAGAGAAGGTGGCAGAGTAACAAGCTAAAGAAGAAAACTGAAGCAAGGGAACAGAGAATATGTTAAGAATTATAAATCAAGAAAATTCAATTATTACATATATGTATATATGACTTTAAGAAAAAATTTAAAAACGTCTGGTTTACTAGGGAAAGAATGTTAAATTATTATCAGGTTTTTGATAGCAATGATTTATTCCAGAAGAAAATGGAAGATCATATTTAGGGTATTCAAAGAAAGAAGATATAAGCCAAGACTTTACATCTAGCAACATTATCTTACAGGTATAAATGGCACAAACTGTTACCAATCGTTTATTAAATGAATAGTCTCTTGAGAACTGTCTGGAAAATATATAACAAGCTATCCAAAATGGCTAGAGAGGTGCCAAGATAAGGACTTGCAGTTAACATTAAATACCTATCTATCAGAAGTGGTAGTTTACTACTATGTTAATTTATCCAAGCTGGAGTTACATTTTCCAGCATTTCTTTCCATGTGTATTTCTAGACTACAGTTGTCTATAACAGAAATCTGCATAAATTTTGGAAAGCAGAAGTAGAACTGCAGGCATTATTCTGTGAATGTCAGTATGGGACTCCATGTACTACTACAACTTGCCCAAGTAGTTGCTATCTGCTAGCTCACCTTGTTGGTAACTGGCATCAGTCAGTCCTAACCCACTTCAATCCCTATCAAATATCTTTCTTCAGTTTTTCTGAGTCCTCAGTCAAGCATGTGTACAATTCTCTAGCAAAGGTCACCAGTTTCTTCTGCATATAACTACAGTGTTAGGGCTGTAGTGGTGAGGTATAAGACACAGGTTCTTCTTCTGGGTTCCACTTTTTGCTTGCTTCTTTTCTGCTTCATGTATGGTGTTTCTTCCCTCCTTACCTACATCAGCTTCAGACTTAGAGGAAACAGCCTTCAACAGACTTCTTTACTAGCGCTCACTAGTATGTAAAACTTGACCCTTAACGTTAAACCCATCCCCTACTCCATATTATTCAAAATGGTCTGCTTCCCTGATCAAACTCTAACAGATATACTTGTGGAACTAAATTAAATGAAGCCAGGAAGTAGAGAGCATAGTGTGTACGATTTTTGATGTGGAGAAAAAGAAAACAGAGTTTAAGTAAAAGTCCTGAAGTTTTTAATCTGAATTATAAGTATCACTATGAATTTAGAAGACTTGTGTATGTGACTATTCCAGTACCAGTGAGAACCTCTCACACAGAGATTGTGATCTTTTTCTTTGTCCTGTCAATTCCTCTCATATTTATTGCTGCTTTGTCTAGAAAGTTATAAAAGCTGCCTGCTTTGGCCATTTCTTTTGTCCCATCTCTATGAGACTTCTGTGTCTTGAATTACAGTTGCCTTTTTTTTTTCCTCCTGTTAATCTGTCTTGTGTCTTTTCAAAAAAATGTACTGGAATATAGTTAAATTACAGTGTTTTGTTGGTTTCAGGTATACAGCTAAGTGAATGGGTTATAAATATACAATACACATATTACTCTTTTTTTAAGATTCTTTTCCTATATAGGCTATTACAGAGTACTGAGTAGAGTTCCTGGTGCTATACAGCGAGTTCCTATTAGTTATCTATTTTACATATCGTAGTGTATATATGGGGCTTCCCTGGTAGCTCAGTGGTAAAGAAACTGCCTGCAATGCAAGAGACTCAGGTTCAGTCCCTGGGTCAGGAAGATCCCCTGGAGGAGGGCATGGCAACCCACTCCAGTATTCTTGCCTGCAGAATTCCATGGACAGAGAAGGCTGGCAGGCTGCAGTCCACAGGGTGGTACAGAGTCAGACAAGGCTGAAGTGACTAAGCAGCAGCAGCAGCAGTGTATATACGATAATCCTAATCTCCCAATTTACCAACCCCCGCCCCCACCGTCTGGTAACCAGAAACTGATTTTGAAATATCATTTCTCACTAAAATAAACCAGACCTTTTTGGAGAAAATTAACAGGTCAGAGGTAGGAAATATACCAGATGAGCCTGGAATACCTCATCATGCTTGATAGCAAGGAAGTCATCAACGACTACTAAAGTCATTTCAAAAACACCCAAAAGCCAAGCTGAAGAAACTCCCACAAGCCAAAGATAGAACAATTTGAGCTTCATAAAGATAATAAATGCAGTAGATTTAAACTGATCATATAAACTGATTGATGATGATAATAAAAATAAAGTAACTCAATCACATATGGAGGAAGAAGAGGAACAAATTATTATCTTGACACAAAAACAAGTGTAATAGGTGTACCAGAAGGAAAGAAGACAGAAGAACTACTTGAAGAAGTAATGTCTAAAGTCTTTCCAAATTTGATTTAAAACATTAATTTACACATCTAAGAACTTCAATAAACTCCAAATAGAATAAATACAGAGACTTAAATCAAAGCACATCATAATAAAAGTGTTGAAAGACAATGACAGAATGTTATAAGCAGCATGAGAAAAATAACTCACCATGTACAAAAACTCCAATGAAGTTAACAACTAACTTCTCATCAGGAAACAATGGAGATCAGAATGTAGTAGGAAGGCACAAAGTATGGAAAATAAAAAACTATCAACTAAGAGTACTATATCCAGCAAAATTATCTTTTAAAAATGAAGTCAAAATAAAGACATTCCCAGGCAAACAAAAGCTGAGAATATTTGTTGCAAATAGACTGTCCTTACCAGAAAAAAACTAAAGAAAATTCTTCACACTAAGAAACAAGTGATAGGAGATGTAACTAGGATACACATTATAAAACAAAGAGTACCATTAAAGGTAATTATATAGACAATTTCAAAAGATACTATAACTGTGTATTTCATTTTGTCTGTTCTCTTGACTCATACACAAAGCAATTACATAAAACAATATGATATAATTATAACATGGAGCCTATATCACACCAAAAAGTAATAACTTTGACAATAACACACAAAGGAGATTGGTCAGAAAAAAGTTGTTTTGGAGTAAGAAAATGAAACCAGATGACAACTCAAATCCAAAGAAATAATGAAGAGACCTAGAAAGGGTAAACAGGAAAGTTAACATAGCAAACTCACTCCAGGGGATCTTCCCAACCCAGGGATTGAACCTGGGTCTCCTATACTGCATGCAGATTCTTTACTATCTGACCCACCTGGGAAGCTCCCAATAAACATATACTCACATTCCTTTCTTTCCTTAGCTTAAGATATAAAAGATATAAAATTATACAAAGTGAAAAATACAATTATAATGTATTTTTGGTTTGCAACATAAACACAAAATGTATAACAGTAAATGCACAAAAATGTTGGAAAGATGGGATGAAATGGAGCCATATAAAAGTAACACTTCTATATTTCCCTGAAGCTATGAATAAATCTGAAATAGACTGTGATGAGTTACAATGTTTATTATAAGGCCTAGAGCAACTACTATGAAAAACAATAAAAAATTCAAAAAGGAATTAAAATGTTACACTAAAAATTACAGTTATGACAAAAGAAGGTAATAAAGGAGAAATACATTAAAAAAATACTCAGACACATTGAAAACAAAAAGCAAAATGGCAGCTATAAATTCAAATATATCAGAAATGTTACATGTGAATGGTTTAAACAATGCCATCAAAAGGCAAGGATTATGAAATGGGATATAAAATAAGATACAACTATATGCTTTGTGTAGGAAATGTGCTTTAGATGCAAGGATATAAATAGTAAAAGTATATAAAAACATATGCCAAGTAAACAACAACCATAAAAGAGCTGAGCTGGCTAGACTAATAGAAGAAAATAGATTTTATAACAATAGAGGTTATTATTCTTACATATAATATATAATGAGATTAATTATATTAGTTGTATATAATACATGAGAATTCTAAAAATATTATTCTCAAATAATAATATGAAAATTACTTTAAAACAAACAAAAAACACTAGAAATAAAGAGTGAGATGTCATGATAAGGAGCAGTCCATCAGGAAAATAAAACAATTATAAACATACAGTTGACTCCGTATTCATGATTCTGTACCCACCAATTCAACCAAATGCAGAACAAAAATATTTTTAAAAAACAGTACCCAGGAAGATCCAAGAAGAAAAACTTAAATTTGTAACATATTGGTAACTGTTCACATGGCATTTACATTGTTTTAAAATTATTTATATAGTATTAACTTTGTATTAGGCATTATAAGTAATCTAGAAATTATTTAAAGTATTTAGGAGTATGTACATAGGTTTTTTGTAAATAAACATCACTTTATATGAGGGACATGAACATCCTCAGATTTTGGTATTCACACGAGCATTCTGGAACCAATCCTCATGGATACCAATGAAGGGCTGTATATGCAATGAACAGCACATCCCCAAAACACATTAAGCAAAATCTGACAGATTAAAAGGGGATGAAGAAAAAAGAAAACTCAAAAATATTAGTTGGAGACTTTAATATTCACTTTCAATAATGGTTAAAACAAACTAGGAAGAATAAATAGAAAACTTTAACAATTCAATATATATATTTTTTTATATTTTTATATATTAAAAATATATAAAACACTTCATTAAACAACAGCAGAATATAATATTACCTTAATGCTTATTGATGAAAGAGTTACTATTATTAAAATGATAATAATCCATAAATAAGTCTGTAAATTCAAAACTATCCATATTAAAATCCCAAATGTGTTTTTCCCCCCCAGAAATTGGCAGGCTGATCTTAAAATTCAAATGAAAATGGATGGGACTCAGAATAACCAAGACAATCTTGAAAAAGAAGGGCAAAGTCAAAGGACACATGACTCCTGATTTCAAAGCTTAGTGGAAAGCTATCATAGTCAAAACAGTGTGATACTATATAAGGATAGACATATAAATTAATAGAAAAAATTGAGAGTCCATAAACAAAACTTTACATTTATATTTACTGGGTTTTCAATGAGTACCAAGACAACCAATGTGAAAAGAATAGTCTTTTCATCAAATGATATGGGGACAATTGGATATCCACATGCAAAATAATGAAGTTCGACTCCTATCTCACACAATATACAAAAAGTAACTCAAAAAATTTACAGACCTAAATGTAAGCTAAAAATATAAAACTCTTAGAAAAAATATACTGATATATTTTTTACCCTTGCATTAGCCAATGATTTCTTTTATATGATACTAACAGTATAATAAACAACAATAAAATAAGCTACATCAAAATTATCAACTTTATACTATAAATCTGCAGATGACTCTACCCTAATGGCAGAAAATGAAGAGGAACTAAAGAACCTCTTGATGAAAGTGATAGAGGATAGTGAAAAAAATTTGCCTTAAAATTCAACATTCTAAAAACAAAGATCATGGCATCTGGTCCCATCACTACATGGCAAATAGATGCAGAAAAATTGGAAACAGTGACAGATTTTATTTTCTTGGGCTTCAAAATCACTGTGGATGGTGACTACAACCATGAAATTGAAAGATGATTGAGGGCAGGAGGAGAAAGGGGTGACAGAGGATGAGGTGGTTGGATGGCATCATCGGCTCAATGAACATGAGTTTGAGCAAACTCCAGGAGATAGTGAAGAAAACGGAAGACTGGCATGCTGCAGTCCATGGGGTTGCAAAGAGTCAGACAGATACTACAGAGTGGCTGAACAACAACTGAGAAAGAAAAACAGATAACCCATATAATGGGATAAAATATTTGCAATTCATCTATCTGATAAGGTTCGTGTATCTAGGATATAAAACTCTCACAACTCAATGGAAAAGTAAATAAACCAATTTATTAAAAAAAAAGGACAAAAATAGACATTCCTCCAAAATCTAGACTCACTAGTCAACATCCATTTATGATAAAAACCCTCCAAAAAGCAGGAATAGAAGGAACATACCTCAACATGATAAAAGCTATATATGACAAACCCACAGCAAACATAATCCTTAATGGTGAAAAACTGGAAGCATTCCCCCTGAAATCAGGAACAAGACAAGGGTGCCCACTCTCACCACTACTTTTCAACATAGTTTTGGAAGTCTTGGCCACAGCAATCAGAGCAGATAAAGAAATTAAAGGAATCCAGATTGGAAAAGAAGAAGTAAAACTCTCTCTGTTTGCAGATGACATGATCCTCTATATTGAAAACCCTAAAGACTCTATGAGAAAATTACTAGAGCTAATCAGTGAATATAGCAAAGTTTCAGGATACGAAATCAACACACAGAAATCCATGGCATTCCTATACACTAACAGTGAGAAATCAGAAAGAGAAATTAAGGAAACAATTCCATTCACCATCGAAACAAAAAGAATAAAATACTTAGGAGTATTTCTACCTAAAGAAACAAAAGACTTGTATATAGAAAACTATAAAACACTGATGAAAGAAATCAAAGAGGACACAAACAGATGGAGAAATGTGCTGTGTTCATGGATTGGAAGAATCAATATAGTGAAAATGAGTATACTACCCAAAGCAATCTATAGATTCAATGCAATTCCTATCAAGCCACCAGAGGTCTTTTTCAAAGAATTAGAACAAATAATTTCACAATTTGTATGGAAATACAAAAAACCTCATATAGCCAAAGCAATCTTGAGAAAGAAGAATGGAACTGGAGGAATCAACCTACCTGACTTTAGGCTATACTACAAATCCACAGTCATTAAGACAGTATGGTACTGGCACAAAGACAGAAATATAGATCAATGGAACAGAATAGAAAGCCCAGAGATAAATCCACGCATCTATGGACACCTTATCTTTGACAAAGGAGGCAAGAATATACAATGGAGAAAAGACAACCTCTTTAACAAGTGGTGCTGGGAAAACTGGACAGCCACTTGTAAAAGAATGAAACTAGAACACTTTCTAACACCATACACAAAGATAAACTCAAAATGGATCAAAGATCTAAGCATAAGACCAGAAACTATAAAACTCTTAGAGGATAACATAGGCAAAACACTCTCTGACATAACCCAAAGCGGGATACTCCATGACCCACCTCCCAGAATATTGGAAACAAAAACATGAATAAACAAATGGGACCTAATTAAAATTAAAACCTTCTGCACAACAAAGGAAACTATAAGTGGGGTGAAAAGACAGCCTTCAGAATGGGAGAAAATAATAGCCAATGAAGCAACGGACAAACAATTAATCTCAAAAATATACAAGCAACTCCTGCAGCTCCATTTTAGAAAAATAAACGACCCAATCAAAAAGTGGGCCAAAGAACTTAACAGACATTTCTCCAAAGAAGACATAAAAATGGCTAACAAACACATGAAAACATGCTCAACATCACTCATTATCAGAGAAATGCAAATCAAAACCACAATGAGGTATCACTTTACACCAGTCAGAATGGCTGCAATCCAAAAATCTACAAAAAATAAATGCTGGAGAGGATGTGGAGAAAAGGGAACTCTCTTACACTGTTGGTGGGAATGTAAGCTAGTACAGCCACTATGGAAAACAGTGTGGAGATTACTTAAAAAACTGCAAATAAAACTGCCATATGACCCAGCAATCCCACTGCTGGGCATATACACCGAGGAAACCAGAATTGAAAGAGCCACGTGTACCCCAATGTTCATCGCTGCATTGTTTACAATAGCCAGGACATGGAAGCAACCTAGCTGCCAATCAACTGACGAATGGATAAGAAAGCTGTGGTACATATACACAATGGAATATTACTCAGCATTCAAAAAAAATTCATTTGAATCAGTTCTACTCAGATGGACGGAACTGGAGCCCATTATCCAGAGTGAAGTAAGCCAGAAGCAAAAACAACAATACAGTATATTAACGCATATATATGGAATTTAGAAAGATGGTAATGAGGACCCAACATGCGAGACAGCAAAAGGAACGCAGAAGTATAGAACAGTCTCGTGGACTCTGTGGATGAGGGCAAGGGTGGGATGATATGGGAGAATGGCATTGAAACATGTTAATTATCATATGTCTAATCAATCGCCAGCCCAGGATGATGCTCGGGGCTGGTGCATCGAGATTTCCCGGGGGGAGGGAGAAAGGAGGGAGGAGGGAGGGGGGTTCTGGATGGGGACCATATGAAAATCCATGGTGATATCATGGCATTGTATGGCAAAACTAATAAAAAAAAAAAAAAGGACAAAAATAGACATTCTTCCAAAATCTAGACTCACTAGTCAATAAATACACTGAAGAACTCCTCAAAATAATGAGTCATTAGGGAAATATAAATCAAAACTATAATATTATTTCACACCCAAAAGGATGGCTATAATCAGAAAGTCAGATAATAAGTTTTGACAAAGACGTGGAGAAACTGGACACTTTATACTTTAGAGGTAGAAATGTAAAATGGTGCTTACAATTTGGGAAACAGTGTAGTAGGTTCTTAAAAAGTTGAATACGGTTACTATATAATACAACAATTCTACTCCTAAATCTTACCGAAGAGAAGTTAAAATATATTCTCACAAAAAGGTGACATAAATGTTTATAGCAGCATTATTTGTTATAGGGAAAAGGTGAAAGTGTAACTGAAGTTGCTCAGTCATGTTCGACTCTTTGTGACCCCATGGACACTAGCCTACCAGGCTCCTCCAACCATGGGATTTTCCAGGCAAGAGTACTGGAGTGGACTGTTATTTACTTCTGAAGGGTGAAAACAACTCAAATATCCATTAACTAGTACATGAACAAACAAAATGCAGTATATTTATATAATGAAATGTTATTAGCTATTAAAAAAGAAATGAAGTATTCATATCTTCTCTAACATGAATGAACCTTAAAAACATTATGCTAAATAAAAGATATCAAGTACAAGATAGCATATATTGTAAGATTCCATTTATATGAAGTGTTCAGAATAGGCAAATCTATAATTATGGTTGCTTAAGGCTTGAAAAAGCTGTATGCAGGTCAAGAAGCAACAGTTAGAACTGGACATGGAACAACAGACTGGTTCCAAATCAGGAAAGGAGTATGTCAAGGCTGTATATTGTCACCCTGCTTATTTAACTTATATGCAGAGTACTTCATGAGACATGCTGTACTGGATATAGCACAACCTGGAATCAAGATTGCTGGGAGAAATATCAATAACCTCAGATATGCAGATGACACCACCCTTATGGCAGAAAGCAAAGAAGAACTAAAGAGCCTCTTGATGAAAAAGAGGAGAGTGGAAAAGGTGGCTTAAAGCTCAGCATTCAGAAAACTAAGATCATGGCATGTGGTCCCATCACTTCATGGGAAATAGATGGAGAAACAATGGAAACAGTGACAGACTTTATATTTTGGGGCTCCAAAATCACTGCAGATGGTGACTGCAGCCATGAAATTAAAAGATGCTTGCTCCTTGGAAGAAAAATTATGACCAACCTAGACAGCATATTAAAAAGCAGAGACATTACTTTGCCAACAAAGGTCCATCTAGTCAAAGCTATGTTTTTTCCAGTAGTCATGTATGGATGTGAAAGTTGGACTATAAGGAAAGCTGAGTGCCAAAGAATGGATGCTTTTGAACTGTGGTATTGGAAAAGACTCTTGAGAGTCCCTTAGACTGCAAGGAGATCAAACCAGTCCATCCTAAAGGAGATAAGTCCTGATTGTTTATTGGAAGGACTGATGCTGAAGCTGAAACTCCAATACTGTGGCCTTCTGATGCAAAGACCTGACTCATTTGAAAAGTCCCTGATGTTGGGAAAGATTGAAGGCAGGAGGAGAAGGGGATGACAGAGAATGGGATGGCTGGATGGCATCACCGACTCAATGGACATGAGTTTGAGTAAATTCTGGGAGTTGATGATGGACAGGGAGGCCTGCATGCTGCAGTTCAAAGAGTCAGACACGACTGAGCCACTGAACTGAACTGAACTAAGGCTTGAGGGTGGGCTGGGGTGGGATATGAAATAACTCCTAATAGGTACAGGGTCTGTTTTAAGAGGAGACAAAATATTCTAAAATTAGGTTGTGGTGATCTTTCACAGCCATATGAAATATTTTTAAATCCTTGTATTATACATTTTTAATGGATGACTTTCATGATGTATGTTTTACATCAACAAATGGTTAAAAATTAAGTAACAGAATCAGCATGTCACCATTTTACAAATCACAATGAATTAACAGATATAGGCATTAAATATCAAGGGTGATTAACCATAAAATAAATGAGAACCAGATATATGTTATCATAATGTAGCCAAGGAATCTACTCTGAGTTAGTTCCAACCTCCAGACTCAGCTATTATTTTGCATAAAATACAGAGGTCAGAGGAACATATTTAATTATTTGATGTGTTTGCCTTCTTCAGCCACATCCAAACTGAGAAACTTCACAGTTCGAAGAGCTTGAGTTTTCAAAAGTTTAATTATAATGCAAAGAAAGGGATGAATAAATAACTATGAAAATGCCAAATAAATATTTAGTATAAAAGTTAGAGTGATTTTAACTTTAAAAGTTATAAGGGGGAAGAAACGGATTATGTTTGTATTGGGACTCATAGAAGGGACTTTTAGAGTATCTTGTGGTCACAAAAATGTTTACTTTTGAATAGTTCACTGTCAAACATTTTGTTTTGTTTAGTTTTTTATATAAATGTGTTTTATAAAAAATGTTTCATTAATTAAATATATACTACTCTAAGTAATGTGGACAATAGATTTTAGATTTCAGCAAAATGAGATTAAAACTAAGAACAGCTAGGAAGCTAGTGCAAGTGGTAGGAGACGTTTGGGTATGTATGAAGCTGTCTAGGAGGCAAATTAATAGGATCTGGTGAGTGATGGGCTGGTATGAGGAAGAGCGCAAGATGATTATTTTCTCTGCCAAGCAGCCATTCTGACTAGTTCTAGAAACAGAAACCATATTTTCTTGGTGATCCTCATTCTTAGTCCATGGGGTTCAAATGATATCTCCAACTTTGCTCCAGTGAATACCTGGTGACCAAGGTCTGGCTAATCAAAGCATAATATGCCATGCTTATGATGTGCAAGTATGGGCACATGATCCAAGCTAGATTTGTTGGAATTAAAGGAATGAGACTACCTCTTGTTCCCTTAGACTAGGATACATAAAGCTTTAGCTGTGTTAGTGCTGTGGCCATCAGGAAGTGAGGACATGACTAGGAGTGAGGCCAGCACAGTGGAAAACAGCTAAAAGATGGACAGAGTTCACCTATATACTCACACAGAGTAATGACTTAGATTCAGTTCTTGGATTTTCGTCAAGTCTGAAGATAGGCTATTTCTGTACCTCTCATGAGCTATTGCATTCCAATTATTCCTATTATATTAGAGCAAGTTGAGTTGGATTTCGGTCCATTGAAAATGAAAATATCTTAACTAAACAAAGATCAAACATTAAACTATTTCCAGAGTACTCAACTATGTAACTGCTCTAGCCCAGCAATGGCCAAGAGATATATAATATGAGTCACATAAGTCATTCAAAATTTTCCAGTAGCCACATTTTAAAAAAGGTAAAAAGAAATGGGGGGATTTAATTTTAAGAGTATATTTCATTTATGGGCTTCACTGGTGGCTCAGACAGTAAAGGTCTGCAACGCAGAAGACCTGGGTTCCATCCCTGGGTTGGGAAGATCCCCTGGAGAAGGGATTGGTAACCACTCCAGTATTCTTGTCTGGAGGATTCCGAGGACAGAGGAGCCTAGCACATTACAGTCCAAGGGACTGCAAAGAGTTGGACATGGCTGAGCGACCAACACTTTCACTTTTTCATATATATATATATGACATAATTTCTACATGTAACCAATACTTTAAAAATTCCTAATATAATAATTTATAATCGTTCTTTTTGTACAAAATCTTTGAAGTCTACTATGTGTTCTACTTTTACATCACATCTCAGTTGAGACCAGCCTCATTTCAAGTGCTCAGCAGCCACAAGTGGCTGGCAACGACCTTGTCTGGCAACAAAGCTGTAAGCCATCTCTTATCTTTTCCCCAAGTATCCTTGCCTTTTCCCGAATCCTATTCATAGTATTTTAGGATTGTCAGATATCTTAAATGTCATGTGACACCTCCTAATTTTACAGATGAAGAGAGTAATAACAGCCCAGTCTGTTGAAAGTGGAATTCCAGTTTCATAAATTGTAATAAAAACTGCCATCGGCATGGAACATGTATTACGTGTAAGTGTTGATATTGGCAGGTAGGTTTGTTAGTTAATTTTTGTGTTTAGCTATCCAGAATCACCTCCTTCTTCTCTGAGAAAATTAATAATATAAGAGACGATGTTTGATGAGCTTATTGTATGTTAGATATCATTCTAAGCATTTTACACCAATGCATTCAATTATCAGGGTAATTCTAATAAAGTAAGTATCTTAACCATCCTCATTTTACCATGAAGCAAAAGTGGATTAAGGAGTGGCTCTAGGACTTGAACCCAGGGCTTCTGGATCCCAAATCCATGCTATTCATCACTCCATTTTCCTTCCTTCATGGTCTTGTTGGAGGCAGCATCACATTTCCCATCATAGAGGACAAGTGACATAGTTACTTCTTCTCTTATCCCTAGCACCCTGTGTACCAAGTTCTTAACTCAGGCTGGGCCAACTGATTACTACCCTCAGAAATTCAAACCTTGGGAAAATGGTGAAAATATGAAAAATATGTAAGCATATATTCACAGTGGAGACCAAGCGCATCCTAGCCAGATTGTACCTGTGACCAGCCTTCCAAGAGCCTCATTTATTGCCTGTTTTCTAGAACTGAATTTACAGCCTCCTGTTAATCTAAGAAGTCCTGATACATTTACAAAAAAAAAGTCCTTCTCCTTAAAACATTGTGAGTTCATTTTTATTATCTATAATCAAGAATGTTGATAGATGGCAGTAGGAAATATTATTATAACCATATGATGCAGGAAGAAACTAAATCTACAAAAAAGTTAAACATTTTCCCCAGTGTTGCCTAGGAAGTAGTTGACAGGATGGAATTTGGACCCAGACCGCTAATCTCTTAACTACCTGCTGTCCTGGGACTAGAATCTAGGTGTCTTGACCTCGAGGTCAGTTTTCCTTCCATGATATCAATCTCCTAGGCCATAAGCAACAGCCTTTTAGAGGGAGGACAAAGAGAGAAATAAAGTACATAGTTTTTCATATTGTCCCTAAAAACTAAATTCTTTGAGGAGAAGGTTCAATCCTATGACACAGCAGTGCAGGAGATATTTAGGGAACCAGATAATTATAAATGGTAATTGGCAGTCAACTCCATTTCTCACCACACTAGGTCAGCCTCTTCTAAACTGTAAACATTCATTAAAGTCCCACAGGACTTTAGAACAACAGAGAGGAAGAGAAGAGTCAGGACTTGGACTGCTTTTACTTTGGAGTCACATCTGGAAAATTGGTCACTCAGTTAAAATCAAAGTTGTTTCTCTGGGGAGCAAGATACAGATGCTCTATAAAGATGCTCCTACAAACACAGCTGCTCTGTGCGCTTTGCATGTGCGGATGGTGGAAAGCAGTGTGCTAGAGAGTGGTATCAAAATAAAACTGCACATAGACACACATACATACATACACACATGACAAGGTATTCATGGACACACAGTTACACAAAAACAACCATCACCATACAGCAAAATCACCTCTACTGATGCCAGCAAAAGTGCAGAGCAAAGGGAAGTCTCAGATAATATTAACAGAAGTGTAAATCAGCTCAACTAGTTTGAAAGACAATTGGTAATATCCATCAAACTTAAATACACAGATCCTGTGTCCTAGCTACCCCATTTCTGGTAATATGGAATGGGTATAAATGTAGGATATTTTTTGCAGAATTTTGTTTGTAATGGCCATTAGGCAACACAAATAGCAATAATGTAAATATTCTTTAAAAGAGGACTTATATTTATAGTATATTCACATTTTGAAAAATAAGGCAGGTGTTAAAAGAAAGAGATAGTTCTTTTTGTGAGAACAAGAAACAACACTGCTGATACATTGGTCTGGTGAGAAACAAGTGGAGGAATAATACAGTGGATAGATTAGATCCACAGAGAGATTCGCTGATCTGAATTGACATTGCTATAAGTCGTTCCCATATACTAATACATTTAAATCTCACAACAAATCTACAAAGGTGATAGTACTGTTATATTCGATTTACAGACAAGGAAACATAGCAAGTTATAGAGAGGTAAAATACATTAACCAGGGTCTTATCTGTTTGGTGGAATGAAGAGGGAAAGGAGCTAACTATGAGTTTCTTCTTTATACACTTCTACATGGTATTATTTTTCTTCAATTAACTACCATTTTGTGAAGCTAAAAAGAGTAAGAAAGGAAAAAACAGTAGCATGTACATCTTTTTAAAAGACCAAAAAACTGTGAACTCACAGATTTTCTATTGCTTATCTTTGGCCCTCTCCCCACCTAAACCCCACAGCACATTTCTCAGCTCCCCTCCTAATGTGCTTCCCTTTTTCACTTTGAAATGACACCAAGAACTCTGCTCCTCCTATTTTCCAAGAGATGGTCCATCCAGCTAATAGCCTTCATCTTTAGGAAATATGTGTTGATATTCAGACTAAAGGCACCTTCGCTCTATCACCTCCCACGTATGCCACATTAAAAATGCAGAGCAAAGTATTTTATGTGACCTATTAAACAGTAACTACCACTAAATCCAACTGTGCTATGACATGCATTTTAGATACTAATTAGGCCAAGAGTCTAATCACTTCAACTAGAATGAAAGAAACAGCTTCGGGAGATACCTTCAAAACATAATCAGGCTGCACCATTTCACATTCCCACCAAACAGTGCAAGAATGTTTCTTTTTATCCATACCCTCTCCAGCATTTATTGCTTGTTGATTTTTTTTATGATGGCCATTCTGACTGGTGTGAGGTGATACCTCATTATAATTTTGATTTGCATTTCTCTAATAAGTGATATTGAACATCTTTTTATGTGCCTCTTGGCCACCTGTATGTCTTCTTTAGAGAAATGTCTATTTAGGTCTTCTGCTCAATTTTTGATTGGGTTGTTGTTGGGTTGTTTTATATTGAGCTGCATGAACTGTTTAATGCAGCTCTATTTACCATAGCCAGGACATGGAAGCAACCTAAGCGTCCATCAAGAGAGGACATGTGGCACATGTACACAATGGATATTATTCAGCAAAAAAAAAAAGGAACAAAATTATGCTGTTTGCAGAAATATGGAGGGATCTAGAACTGTCATATGGAATGAAGCAAATCAGAAAGAGAAAAACAAGTATTGTATATTGATGCATATACGTGGAATCTAGAAAAACGGTATAGCTGATCTTATTTGCAAAATGGAAATAGAGACCCACCCATAGAGAACAAATGTAAGCACAGCAAGAGGAGAGAAAAGAATGGGATGAACTGAGAGATTGAGATCAACAGATATACACTACTATGCACAAAATAGATAATTAATGAGGACCTACTCTATAGCACAGGGAACTCTACTTAGTTCTCTGCAGTGATCAAAATGAGAAGGAAATCCAATAAAGGGAGATAAATGTATACACATAGCTGATTCACTTTGCTGTACAGCAGAAACTAAGACAACATTGTTAAGCAACTATACTCTAATAAAAATTAAAAGCAAACAAACATTATCAGGTTTGTCCATTTGCAATCAGTTCCTTGTACCAAATCCAAAAGGGTGTCATGTAGACAGTTTCATCAACACTGAAAAACAGAAGTGTAGGTAGATGAGATGAAGCATGAGGCCAAGGAAGCTTAGACTTCTCTCCCTCTGGCCTTTTAAGAGGATCACTGTAATTTACATCAGCAATAGTATTTCATGAGCTGCACATCCCTCCCTCATGTAACATCTATGTACTGAACATTATGTTTATGAATAGATATGCCCTCTAAAAATACAATTAATTTAACTATTAATCCCTGCCTCCAACATAAAAAATATGACTACTTCTAGTATCAAGTAAAGGGAAATTACTTCTCAGAGAGTGAATTTGGGGTTTTAAAATAAGAGACAAAGATTGCCCAGAAGATGAAAGTTGCCCACATGGTCAGCTCACTCTTTAAGGTTAATTATGTCCCAATAGCTAATACTTCTTAAAAAACAACAACAACAACAGAGATACGCTGTCACAGGTGAGTAATTTCCCAGTTCAACAAACTGGCTCAATGGATAGCTTTGTTTCATTGAAGAAAGCAATTAGGTTTTAGTGCGCTGGAAAGTGGGAAACAATTTCACAGATTAGTAGAGCTGAGGGCTCTGTCTGCTGGTGATGTCAGTGTGTGGCAAGAACCACCTCCCACATCCTTTCTGGGCCAGCATAATGAGCAGATGACAGCACAACACACAGGGAAAGCTGCTTCCACTGACAGGCTCTTAACCAAGGGAAGGCACTCTCTGAAAAACCTGAGGACAGTAACTACAATGACAAAGGAATAATACATACCGCCAGGTTGTTTTTCATAAACAAAAGGGTGTGACATAGTATTTAGAACAGGAAAGACAAAGTTTTAAAGACTTCTAACACCATCATTATTGTAGACATGATAACTGCTCCAGGCACGTAAGGAAGAATAGGGAATTTAATAAAGCATAAGGAGGAGGAACTTAACACAGTCTACTTGGGAAGCCAGAAAAGCTGACTGCTATGTCATATGCTGGTTTTCTATTTATTTTTAAATGTCAAGTAAGTAATAATTACAGAGTTAGAAAATAAGTGGCCTAGAAATTTGATTTGGCTGGCATACTTGTTTTCTTTAGCTGACACTTAAAAAAAATACTCTAAAACAATTTTTTTAAAAATTAAAGAGATGTTACATAAAAATCCAGAGTCCCAGATTTTCTTTAAAACTTAGAAAATCCGATCGCCCTAGATCATTATGTTCTCATGCAGCAGTTGGCTTGGAAGGAGTAATGACTGTTCCTCTAAATGTCCCAGTTCACCGCAGCCTGCGCATTGTTCCCGGTTGCTTCTTGACCCCAGGGATGGGCATTGCTTGTCCTTTATCATTAAACTTGAGCTATTCTTTTCTAATAGCAGAGAAATATTTTTTCTGTTCCCAGTTCCCTATATAAACTGGAAATATAGCTGAGGGACCAAGAGAGCCAAGTAATTTCTTTTTTAACTCCTGACCATCTCCGATCATTTTCATGGTTAGTCTGGCATTTGAGTTTGTGACACCTGCTGCAGCTGCTAAGAAGCTGAGAACAGGCTTTCAAAGTCAGCCAGACTTAAGAGCAAACCCTGGTTCTGTCACTTAGTTATGTTTGACCTTGAACAAACCATTTGTTCTTGCAATAAATCTGTCTTTCCAGGAATAAGAGGGCAATAATTATGGCAATGATATCTATCTTCTATATGAACTATGGAGATTAACTATATGTATGTATGTGTGTAGCATATACATACATTGGTAGCTATCACATAATGAGAACATAAAAAGTGATAAGAAAACTGAGGTAATTCAAGAAAAATGGGCTTGACAGAAAATGATATAATAGTAAAATTAGATTAGCTGATGAGAGCAATTTGGGTAAACTGAAGTCTTACCAGTCACCTATTTTTCCCAATATCTAGGAGAATTATATGTATATACACACACACACATAGTCTCTCTCAGGCTTTGTTTTAGTCTTTGCCACTGGAATATAACTCTGATCCAATAGAAAACATTCTCTCTGGCCCAGGTAGACTACTGGCAAGTTATAGTCATATTTGACAAATTACATTCAAATACATGAAGCTTGTTATAAAGCTTCAGTAAATCCTGACAACACATGTTCACTGCAAAATGGTCATTAAAATGTTAGACAAAAACAATTTCCAAATCCACTGGCTACTGGCTGGGTGACTTTGAGCTATTTATTTCTCTGAATCTGTAACTTCATCCATAAAATGGGTACAACAATTGCTTCTTAAAGGGGTTGTGGTGAGGCTGAGACAGCTATGAAGTACTAACATATGTTACTAACACATAAAAGGAGTGAACACGTGATTTCATTTACATTCTTAAAAGTTAATTTATGTATTTATTGTTTATTTGGCTGCCTCTGGTCTTAGCTGCAGCATGTGGGATCTTTCATTGCAGCCCCCGGACTCCAGCTGCGGTACGCAGGTTTGGTCCCTCTGTGGCACACGGGATCTTAGTTTGGGACTGAACCCATGTTCCCTGCATTGGAAGGCGGATTCTTACCCACTGGACCACCAGGGAAGTCCCAGATTCCGTTTACTTTTTTTCTAGTGATTCATTCAAAAAGCATCCTAGTCACAGTTTAAAAAAGAAAAAAAGGGATGGTTTTGGTTTTATTTTTAATGAAAACCAAACCAGAGCAATTTCAAACACTGATGAAATGGCACTAAGGTGACCTAAATGTCCATACCATCAAAAAGCACCTATTTGCAAGATGCATTAGAATAACAGGAAAAGAAAGAAGTCACCATGTCATCTATTCCATTTTTACTGAATTACAGAATGTTTATGGCTCCTTTTTCAGGATTAGAAAATGAGCAGCTTAAAATGATCAACATATTGAAAAAACATCGTATAGGAAATTGAGTTGTGATTCCTAAGACATATGGTTTGGTGCTAACATTTTCCATTGCTGCGTATATTATACTATGCAATGCTCTGCAAAACATTTCTGAGCCCAGGCAATTTTCCCATGATTCACTAAAACAGGAATAATTCAAGTTAATGAGCACTTATGATCTATTTTATACAAGATATTGTATCAGAATAAAAACAAGATACAATCTTTGCTTCATACAAGTACAGTGTTTCTCAAAGCAGGAATCCAGGATCACTTGCATGAGAATCACCAGGATAATATTTTTAAAATGCATATTTGTTGGCTCTTCTCACAGACTTAGAAATCCAAAATTTGGAGCTCTGGACCTGATAATGCACCTTTTAACCCACCAGGTATCTGTATGCCCACTAGATTGAAAAGCCACTCAGCTACTAACATCAAGTTAAGCTGAACTCGATTCCATTAGTAAATGGTGTGCTAGTGAATCATTTAACTTTGTGTGTGTGTTAGTCACTCAATCATGTCCGACTCTTTGTGTCCCCATGGACCGTAGCCCACCAGGCTCCTCTGTCCATGGGATTCTCCAGGCAAGAATACTGGGTGGGCTGCCAGGTCCTCCTCCAGGGAATCCTAACCCAGGGATTGAACCAAACATCTCTTATGTCTCCTGCATTGGCAGGCAGGTTCTTTACCACTAGCACCACCTGGGAAACTCATTTAATGATACACTAGAACATCAAGCACATTAGAACTGACACCAACCTTACAGAGCCATCCAACTACCTCCCTTGACTTGTGGAAAAAACTAAGGCAAGTCTCTTCACCTCTAAAGTGACTTGACTACTTAACCCAGTTGCTAACCTACCTACATGAAATAGCTAGTCATTAAAAAAAAAAGAAATCCTTGAATTTTTCCTATTGAAGGAACTAAACATGTAGTATGTATAGGCAGATAGGATGCTACTTAGTTTGACAGAGGTAACTTGATTTAAATACATAATGAGATTTTTTTCTAATTTCACAATTTGTAATTACAATTTTTTGACATGATTAATTTAAAGTAATACTGCACCTAATATAAACAGTCCTGGAGGGCATCCTTGGTGTTATATGGGTTTTTAGGAAGATTATGAAGTCCCTGAAATTTTATGCAAAAAAAAATGGGATATTTATGTATTTTGGTAGGTTCTCCTGGTCCATGACTATAATTAGATTTTCAAGGAGCTATGTATGTATCAGAAAACAGCACAAACCACTATAACATAGTAACTGGGAAAGCAATATGCAGAACACTGATTCCAGAGATGCTGCCAGTAAAGATGGAGAGATTCTGGGTTTGGCTGCATGGATGGGAGACTGGACCAGCTTCTTCACACCCTTCTCTGGTGGGGGGAAATGTCTCATCTTCACATGGAAAAATCCTAGCAAACCAATTCCCACTGAAGCACTAGTGACAGCTGATGGCTTAACGTGTTACCTGTCTCGTTGCTTGAAATCTTACTCACTGAATCCAGACATAATCCTTTTCATAGTTAATGGATCAGAATTGGCACTTATGATGAAACAGTTTGCCATCCCTGATTTAATTCAATCTCTCTCATTTTAGAGATGAGAAGTTTGAGATCCAGAGAAGTGAAGTAGCTTGTCTGAGGCCACACAGCAAATAGGTGTCGTAGCCTGGCATAGTAGCCAGTCCTTTGGCTCCTGATAAAATGCATCTGTCACAGCCAACCTGACAAACATGAGACATCATTTTCTCTCACTCTGCGTGACCTTGTCCCACCCCTTCCCTAGGCACTTCTATCCTGGGTGTTGCCCACCACCTTGGTTTGTCAGCAATTCCCATTCCAAATGTTTCATCTTTTTATTTTAAAGAAGCAGTGAGTTATATCTATAGAATATAAAATTAAGCTAAGTATAACTGGAAGCATATTTGCAAAGTAAGAAGGGAAAATGAGGTCTCTGGTGTTGCTGCTTTGCTTTGTTTAAAAAAAAAAATGACCACACAATGAATTTGCATAGAGACTATATCTTCTGAGATATTGTATACACTAGCTGAGCTCATACATTCCGTACTGGATTTACTAGTTTGTTTGTTTGTTTTCTTTTCCCACTGCTATCGTTTTAGTCTTCTTACAACATTATGTGTTTGTTATTCTATAAAACGGAGGCCTATATGCTCTCAACACATTTCCTTCTTTTATCTTTTCTGTTTCTCCTCATTTTTCATTTCTCTCTCTCTCTTTTCACTTTTTGCTTTGATTTCTGGATGTTAAAGGTATCTGTGAACATGTTTTAGTTTCATGACAGGACATATATTTCTTGAGTATAGTGTATATTTCTGAATCTCTGTCTACTTTATTCATCTTCATATTCCTCATTTTAGTTTCCTTCAGTTGTTCAGGGAAAGATTGCTATCACTTCTCACCCCCCAACTCTCATCTTTCCTTGTGATATTTCTTTCTTTTCTCTCCAACTGAAAACATGGTTCTTGTGGCAACTGTCAATCATGGTACCTGCCACCAACCAAACGTGGGTGCATGACTCACATCCGGCCAATCTTAGCGAGCTGTCCACCCAGGCCAACACGATTGGTTAAAGGGAGGTATATGACCCATGCTGGGCCACAGTTCATCACAAGATTGTTTAAGCTGAGCTGTCAAATCTTGGGTGACACAAATGAAATGGTGTCAGTTCACTATCTGAGGCCATGCTCCCTTGTGCTCAGAGAGGAAGCTCCAGTTGCTAAAGAGAATAAAATCAACTTGTAGAGGGAAACATAAGCCATAGGGGACCCAGTCTTCCTCTTGTCTCTGTATTCTGTAAGCTACACCAATATTGTTCCAATAAACTCTATCTCTTACTTGAGCTTGCTCAAGTTGAATTATTGACACTTTATAACCAAACACACTCATAGTGCCTTGCCCCAAATAAGTGCTCAATAAATATTTACTAAAATTTTTTTCTTTCAAATCAGACCATTTCTAGACTTGCTATTTCCTGTGGTGTATTCCAACAATGAATTAATAAGGCTTGAGAATAATATTGCTTATTATTTATAGAATACATAAAGAATGGATCACCTTGAAATTTCAAGAATTCTTGCAAAATGCCAATTTGATTTAAGTCATTTACTAGGTGAACATGATTCTTGGAACATCCTGCCAAAATCACACAGAATTAGAGGTCGTGTGATGGATGAGGGAGCAAGATCTGATGGTGTTTTAATAAATGTATTATGATTTGGTAATCTACATAGATTTATCAACACAAAATACCCCTGTCTAAATAAAATTATCAAGTTATGGTATAAAAACAATGACAAATGTCTCGTAATTGGCTTTTATACAAGTGCTGGCATGTAGACGATAGGCAAGATAGTGGTGTCAACAATTGTTTTCAAAATTCTGAGTAACAGATTAGTGACAGCAAAGGACAGCTGACCATCATTTTGTCTATTTCAAATGGTCCTGAGTCAGCCCCAGTAGAAATACAAGCTCTTACTGAGAAAGTCGTACATGGACTAATGAGCTTGGGAAGATACTGCCAATTAAGTCAGCATCCTTCCAGGTAGTCTAAGGAAAATAAAAGATTTATTATGTCTCTAAATGGAGCAAACACAGCCTTAATGCTGCCACACATCAAGAGCTAGGAACATCCCAATCCCACACGGAGGTATATATTCATCTTTGTAACCTACTTTTTTGGCTTAGCATTATACTATTGGTATCTTCCCATGTTATTAGGTATTCTTTTTAAACTTGTCATCATTTTAAATAGCAACATATTCCTCTTTAGAATACCAAAGTTTGTTTCCTTTCTCTCCCCATTATATAAGTTCTTTATCATCCATTCAATAGATTAAAGATGATGAGTGAATTTGACTTTAGCTGTTGTTCAATAGTATCATTCATTTCTCCAACTAGACATCCAAATCAAACATAGAGGGCTGTACTATTTGGAGACAGAGCTGAGATGGACCTATGCCAAGCAATAAGCATAAATAGCACTTGCTGAAAATTTTCAGTACAGCCTGTTGTATTTTTCACAAAAATAGGAGAGCATAAATACTTCCATTTGCGGATCTGTTTGAAATTTTTAAAATATGGATGTTCTAACTTGCAAGCTTCCTAAGTGGGAAGATGAGTACATGGCACCCCAGTCAGATTCCCAAATCAACACACAATCAAACAGAACACTTAGATGGAAATCAACAGCTCAGAAAGCCTGGTCCTGCCTTCTCTCACACAAAGGCTAGACCACAGCCTTGATGATTATCAGCTCAGCAAAGTTAATGGCATTTTCAGATTTTACATACCAAGCAGCCCAGAGTTTAGCCAGGCAATTTGTTTCTAATCTCACATTCTCTGCTTTGTCACTCAGAAGGCAGAGATTTTAGATGACATTTAAGAGTCAGAGAATGTGATCAGTAGACGAGGGACACTGATTGAAATTCTACCAGGGGACCCACTCCAGGTTTTTGATTAAAGTTTTACAGCACATATAAATGTTTTTCTGTCCAGGGCTTTTATGGCAAACCTAACATCTCAGGTCCCACATACCTTTAAGTACAAATGAGGTAAGATGACTCAAACCCTGTCCAGGTTTTGTCCAACTCTTTGGAGGGCTTCAGGCCCTCCTCATCAGAATCTCCCTCAGTTTCTTCTGGGGTTCCCCAGTGTTGACTCATATGTGCTCCAGTCTATTTCTATTTCTGTTTATCATTCTGCAACCAATGTCCATGCTTAGTATGGATGTTCCCACAGTCACCAGTCCTATACTGCAAGAGTAAGGGTAAGGTCTATGCAATGACAGTGACCTTCTCTCTGTCACATCCTCTCACTTAAGGCTTTGAAAACAAATTCCTTCAGCTCTGGCTCACTCTTTTACTCCATAAGCATTCAAACCCAGTCCACGGAGTCAGGTGGAATGCTCATGACACATCTTTTCATCATGTTCCACATCCTAGGTACACATACAAAAGTACTTCCTACTGCTTTAGCCAACGTACAGAGGCCCCCTTATAAGTCCAGCCATGCAAACAGATGCTGCCTGACTCCTCAGGCCCACAGACTCACACACAGCCCAACTATAGATACAAATTTGGGCTCCAAGGAGCACCCTCTTCAAACATGTCATGAATCACCTCCTTGCACGGAGAAGCAAGTCTTGGGAGAATCATTTCATTTCACTTTGAGATCAAATGATTCATCTGATTTTAAGAACCTAAGTCAGGAAATATCCACATTAAGTCATTCAGAGTTAAAGGACAGAAATTTCTTCTGTATATTCTGAATAAGATTTCCCAACTAAAAATAAGTGACTAAGACAAGCTTAGGCTTGCCCTTGTGGCCTGCCACACCACAGCTGGGTAAAGATCTGAGAAATCAGAAAAACAAAGTGGAGCTTAAAACCACCAAGGAAAAGAGGGACTGAAGAGAGGTGCTTGAGATGCTAGAATAGAACAGAGGCCAGAGCAGATTACACAAATCTCATTTCCTCTCCCCATATTCTTTCCATGGGTTTTTAGATTTTTTGACTTACATCAAGCATGAAATTCACATTCAGAGGGCAATCCAGTGCAACATCATGAGTGAAGTTATTGTGAGAGTAATCAGTGAGCACAAGACAGCTATTTTCCCCCAGTCTCTCCTTCATGATACATTAAGGCTGCTATAAGCAAGGTGTTTTCTCTTTGGATTCTTATCAGCCTTGAGGCAGAGATATCAGCCACATATACACACCTCTATAGTGTACATGCATGAGTGCTAAGTCTCTTCAGTTCTGCCTGACTCTTTGTGACTGTAGCCAGCCAGGTTCCTCTGCCCATGAGATTCTCCAAGCAAGAATACTGGAGTGGGTTGCCTTGCTCTCCTCCAGGGTATCTTCCTGACTCAGGGATCAAACTCAGGTCTCTTATATCTTAATAGGCGGATTCTTTACCACTAGCGCCACCTGGGAAGCCCCTTTATGGGATATGTCAAGCTCTTAAAGTGCAGTCCCTTCCCAAGATGGAAATTAAAGTTTATTCCCCTTCCTGAGAACACTCAACTATAGATTCAGTTCTTGGTTCCTATGAGAAAACTACAGCTGCCTGGTTTTAACCACTGTATCTGGAAAAGAGACAGAGAAACACAGACAGACAGACAGACAGACACAAGAAGAACTTCAGCGTGTGTACATGTGTGCATGATCAGTCACTCAGTTGTGTTCAACTCCTTGTGACCCTACGGACTGTAGCCCACCAAGAATACTCAAGTGGGTTGCATTTCCTCTTCCAAGGGATCTTCCCAAACCCAGGGATCCAACCAGAGTCTCCTGAGTCTCTTGCATTGTAGGCAGATTCTTTATTGCTGAGAAGGGGGAGAAGCCCTCCCTTCTCCCTTACTCCTAGACCCAATCAGTCATCAATCAAGTCTTGTCAAGGGCCGCTTCCTAAATATCACCATAATCTTCCTGTTTCCTCTCTATCTCTATAACTATTGCCTTGCTAGTTCAAGCCATGCTATCTTTCACTAAATTAATGCAGATCCTCTTAACCAACCATGCCCTCTCTAGCCCATCCCCCACTTCACATTCAGTATTAAAGAACAAATCTTATCAAGATTTAGCTCTACTTAATACCCTTCAGAGGCTCTTCAAAGCCTATAGGATAGGGTCTGTGCTGCTTATAATAGTACACCAGATCATGACCCAGCCCTAGGTACATTTTTGACCACTTCTCATCTCTTGTTGCTCAGCCAGACCAGGTATTATAATCCCCAGAAACACCATGTTCTCTGCCACCACCAACTCTGTGCATATATGGTGCTTTCAGACTGCAGTGCCCTTGTCACCTATTTCATTTCCCTTAGTCCTGCTTATAACTCGGCTTGAACTCAGTCCATTCCCCAACTGCTTCCCCACTTTCCCACCCTGGGATGGGACTGTACTAACTGTTGCACTAGGCAGACTCTGCTTCAACTTTATATTGACATATATATGTCTTCCCCATTAGACTGAACTTCTAAGGCAAAGACTGGTGGCGCTAGTGGTAAAGAATCCACCTGCAAATGCAGGAGATGCAAGAGACCTGGGATTGATCCCTGGGTTGGGAAGATCCCCTGGAGGAGGGCCTGGGAACCCATTCCAGTATTCTTGCCTGGAAAATCCCATAGACAGAGGAATCTGGCAGGCTACAGTCCATGGGGTCACAAAGAGTCGGACAGGACTGAGCAACTAGTACTTTCACTTTCACTCATCCACTAAATCAGTGATTCTTTGGGGGGAGGTGTACAATTTCACTCCCACAGAGAATGTTTAGTAATATATACAAATATTTTTGATAGTCACAACTAGGGCAGGGGGTATACTGGGCTCTAGTGAGTAGAAGCCAGGGATGCTGCCTGTCATCCTAAAATATATAGGACAGCCTGTCACAACAAAGATTTATCTGAACCAAACATATTTTGTATCACATGGCTTCCTTTAGGCCTAAGGGATGAAAGAGATGTGTATTCAGATATCATGGACAGAATGGCTTCCTGTCAAAATGTTCTGCAGCATCACTTACAGTCCCCACTGTCAAAAATTTAATTGCTGATAGCAGTAAAGAAGCTTGACATTTACAAGATATTTCAAAATAAGTTTTCAAGTTTGATCCCCTTAATAACCATGAGGAATAGGACAGTCTAGAATACTTGGCCCCATTTTCAAAGAGGTATTTGCCCAAAGTTAAAGAGTCAGGAGCTTGTCTGTGAACCAGGATTCTCTCCACTGTTCCTCAAAGCTTACTGTGGGTCTATTTCTATAGGCAAGTTTTCTGTTGCAAGTGACAGAACATGCAACTCCCAAGTATCTTAAACAACAAGGGAATTTATTGGCTCATAAAATTGATATGTGCAGAGGAAGGTCTAACTTTAGGAGTGGCTCACACAATGCTACTGGTCCAAGTCTCTCCCCATTTTTGGCTCTGCTTTGCTCCAGCTGACTTCATCCTCCAGGTCCCCACTGATGGCAAAATACAGTGGCCAAGAGCTTGAGACACAACAATCAGGTAAGACCAGCCTAATAGGAATATGTGTGTCTGTCTCTCAGCAGTGTGTCTCAGTGTAACCAGCCCACATGTCTATCCCTGAGTCAGTTACTGCAGCCACAAGAAGATGATGCTTTGATTTTCCCACTCTCATGGCTGGTAGAAAAGTGACTTCAACCCAAAACCCACTGACAAAGAGTTGGAGAGAGAGTGATACAATGGAAGAAAGTTGGGGTGTAAATGGGTCAGCAAAACCCATAAATATCAACTGCATTGTGATAAATAAAACTTTTCAATGTTAAACTGGCTAAGTCTTGTATGTTGGAGGTCATGTACCAGCAAGATTCTGATATTTATTCATTTATTTAGGTAAAAATCATGTGCTAAAGTGCCTATTTTAATATAATGCCTAGAGATTCAATGATTATACGACATCATCTCTTCCCAAGTTCAGTCCATAATGAGACTTGAGTTGGATAATGTCCTACCTTCACACCATTTCTGGCTCTAGCTTTCCCACTGCAAAAATAACATGGAACAGTTTGCAGGGACACACAGGCCATGGACTCCCAGTACACTCTGCAGGAAAGAAATGTTATCAGTCGTCATGACAACCCATTTGGGTTCTGAGGCTATGTAGCATTTTTCATACTATCAATCAGAAGATAGATTTATTTTAAATGTTATACAGCATTGACCCCACAGATAAGAAAATACAGATGAAATAACTAGAAGGACATTAAAGAAATGACAGTGTATAAAATTTCTACTAGTTTTCTACAGATTGACTTCTATAACTAGTAACTGGATGGATTGCTTTTAAACTCACCAAAAAGTCCAAGAGGCGTGAAATGTTTTTCACACACATTTACCCACTGGGAACACACATTAAACGTTAAGGATAGAAAGAACCTACAAAGTCATCCAGGACAATCCCTTTAGCTCACAGATGACAATTGTGAGATACACAGAGTTTCCACAGACCTACTGACAGATCTCACCAGCTCTCCAGATTTATATATCAATACTTATTCTACAGGCCCAATGGTAAAAAATACTCCTGCCAATGCAGGAGATGCAGAAGAAACGGGTTCAATCCCTGGGTTGGGAAGATCCTCTGAAGGAGGAATATGCAACCCACTCCAGTATTCTTGCCTGGGAAATCCCATGAACAGAGGAGCCTGGTGAGCTACAGTCCAGAGGGTCGCAAAGAGTTGGACACAACCGAGCATGCACACACACTTATTCTACAAGACCAACTAGAGAAACCACTAAAGACTTGTTTACTCAAAAAAGCACATACAAATTTTGTAAATTATAAACTGTATATTGATTCCAAAGCCTATGACATAATTTCAGCTCACAGCTCTCTATCTTGACCATGCCCTAAAGATGGGATGACTTGCCAGTATTATGGTCACAAACACCACAATCAGTCAATCAGTCGGTTCAGTCACTCAGTCATGTCTGACTCTTTGTGATCCCATGCACAGCAGGTGGACAGGCTTTCCTGTCCATCAACAACTTCTAGAGCTTGCTCAAACTCATGTCCATTGAGTAGGTGATGCCATCCAACAATCTCATCCTCTGCCATACTTTTCTCCTCCTGCTTTCAATCTTTCCCAGCATCAGGGTCTTTTCCAACGAGTCAGTTCTCATCAGGCAGCCAGAGTATTGGAATTTCAGCTGCAGCATCAATCCTGCCAATGAATATTCAGGACTGATTTCCTTTAGGATGGACTGATTCAATCTCCTTACTGTCCCAGGGACTCTCAGGAATCTTCTCCAACACCACAGTTCAAAAGCATCAATTCTTTGGTGCTCAGCTTTCTTTATAGTCCAACTCTTACAGCCATACATGACTACTGGAAAAACCATAGCTTTGACTAGATGGACCTTTGTTGGCCAAATAATATCTCTGCTTTTAATATGCTGTCTAGGTTGGTCATAACTTTTCTTCCAAGGAACAAGCATCTTTTAATTTCATGGCTGCCCTCCATCAGAGAGCAGACACAATGAAAACTACAATCACAGAAAACTAACCAATCTAATCACAGCCTTGTCTAACTCAATGAAGCTATGAGCCATGCCGTGTAGGGCCACCTAAGACAGATGGGTCATGGTGGAGAGTTCTGACAAAACGTGGTTCACTGGAGAAAGGAATCGAAAACTACTTCAGTATCCTTGCCTTGAGAATCCCATGATCAATATGAAAAGGCAAAAAGATAGGACCCTGAAAGATGAACTCCCCAGATTGGTAGGTACCCAATATGCTACTGGAGATCAGCAGAGAACTAGCTTCAGAAAGAATGAAGAGATGGAGCCAAAGCAAAAACAATGTCCAGTTATGGATGTGACTGGTGATAGAAGTAAAGTCAGATGCTGTAAAGACCAATATTGCATAGGAACCTGGAATATAAGCCCAGCGAACCAAGTCAAACTGGAAGTAGTCAAACAGGAGATGGCAAGAGTAAACATCGACATTTTAGGAATCAGCAAACTAAAATAGACTTGAATGGGTGAATTTAACACAGATAACCATTATATCTACTACTGTGGGCATGAATCCCTTAGAAGAAATGGAGTAGCCATCATAGTCAACAAAAGAGTCCTAAATGCAGTACTTGGATGCAATCTCAAAAATGGCAGAACGATCTCTGTTCGTTTCCAACACAAACTATTCAATATCACAGTAATCCAAATCTATGCCCCAACTAGTAATGCTAAAGAAGTTGAAGTTGAATAGTTCTATGAAGACCTACAAGACCTTCTAGAACTAACACCCAAAAAAGATGTCTTTTCATTATAGGAAACTGGAATGCAAAAGTAGGAAGCCAAGAAATACCTGGAGTAACAGATGAATTTGGCCTTGGAGTACAGAATGAAGCAGGACAAAGGCTAATAGAGTTTTTCCAAGAGAAAGCACTGATCATAGCAAATGCCCTCTTCCAACAACACAAGAGAAGACTCTATACGTGGACATCACCAGAGGGTCAATACCGAAACCAGATTGATTATATTCTTTGCTGCCAAAGATGGAGAAGTTCTATACAATCAGCAAAACAAGACTGGGAGCTGACCGTGGCTCAGATCATGACCTCCAAGGAGCAAGAGTCTTTTAATTTCATGGCTCCAGTCATCATCCACAGTGATTTTGGAGCCCAAGATAATAAACTCTGCCACTGTATCCATTGTTTCCCCATCTATTTGCCTGAAGTGATGGACTGGATGCCATGATCTTTGGTTTTTGAACGTTGAGTTTTAAGTCAGCTTTTTCACTCTCCTCTTTCACCTTCATCAAGAGACTCTTTAGTTCCTCTTCACTTTCTGCCATAAGCACAATTCATCATAACTGATTCAATTTTTTGAATTCTTCTTATATTCCCTTATTTCTCCCCTTCAAGAAGGTCTTATAGACTTGTCAGGGGAAGCTGATAACATTCTTGACAGCAAATATGGATAAAACATTCCTGCAAAAATACATGCGAATACTTCTCCCCAAATTAGTAAAAGACATACTAGGCTAGTTCATAAATAAATGAATGATGTGCAATCTTCAACGTATTCATATAAAAAGGGGGTCAGAGGTTGTATTAATTTTCAAAGACCATCATAACATCCTAACAAAGTACCACAAACTGTGTGTCTTAATTAACAGAAATCTATTTCCTCAGAGTTCAAGAGGTTGGAGCCCAAAATTAAGATGTCACAGGACTGTTTCTTCTGAGGTCTCTCTCAGTGGCTTGTCAGTGGTTGGACTGCCCATCCATCTTTTCATTAGCTTTCTTCTTTGCATGTCTGCGTCTGGATATCTTCTTTCTATAAGGACACTAGTTAAATTGGACAAAAGCCCACTCCTATGACCTCATTTAACCTTAATTATCTCTTTAAAGTCTATCTCCAAACACATTTGGGGCCTTCCTGGTGGTCCAGTGATTGAGAATTCACCTTCCAATGCAGAGCATGTGGGTTCTATTCCTGGTTGGGGAATTAAGATCACACGTGCTATGGGGCAACTAAGCCCATGTGCTGCAACTGGAGAAGACTGCGTGGCCAAACAAACAAACAAACAAACAAAAAAAATGAATTTGATGGGGATGGGGGATGGAATAGCCCCAAGATACTAGTCCAGAGCAGAATTGTATTCATGTGTTCGTAGAACAAAATTTCAAATTTTCAAACTTTGTCAAATAAACACAAGATAACATATTTGATGTTCATAGGCATGACCAAGGTTTTGGAAGGAAAAAAACAATCTCAGAAACGCTTTTTTTTCCCCAACAGTATATTGCCTAGTACCCAACCCCAAGTACCATGACAACATGGGCTGAGAACCTGGAGAACTTGACACATCAGATCAAGCAGGATTAAAAACTAAATGTCACAAAGCTAATGAATAAACACATAATTTGCCAGTAAGTGGGAACTGGCAAAGTTTGAAAATCCACTGTATTATCTAGTGTTATTTTCTACATCCCATAAGGGAAAAAAATGCAACTTCTCTGAAAATAGTCCTCTGAAATTATCCCATTAAATATGAGATTATGTGTACAGTATTATCATGAAAGCCAAATGAAATTGTAAGGCAGTACCAATCTTCTATCTTCTATACAATTAGATTTAATATGCTAGTGTTGTGGAGAATACATAATTTAACAGCCACCCAAACCAAGCAGTTTGTCCCCTTCTAGATCTTGTATCTCAGAAAACACTTATGAAGGCCCTTCCTTTAGAAATCAGAGAACAAACAACATACGATGACTTTGGCTTTGCCAGAGCCTTGTGCACAGCCAGGCTCAGCTACATTTCTGTCATCACCTTGCAGCTTCTGTTCCATCCAGTCTAGCCGCAAAGCTCAATGGAAGCATGTCATGCTTTCCCTCCCTTCATGCATGTTGCTGCCTCTTCACAGAAACCTGTTCCCCTCATTTCACTTCACTTCAAATATTACCCTTATGGTCATATTTGAACTGTCACAGCATCAGCTTCATGGGCATCTCCCTGATGCCTCTTAATTCTGTTAGGTGTTCTGGCAATGGGTCATCATAGAACACTCCCTCCTCATGGTACTTATCACTATACTGGTATTGCTTATAATAACTGTCTTCTTTTGAGTATAACAGCCTTGAGAGCAGAGGTCTGGCTCACTGCTATATTCCCAAAGCGACTTGTGTCTATTTATCAAAGAATGCTTATTGAATGAATGACAGATAACATCATTGTCCCAAAAACTAGGTCAAAGGCTCAGTTAGTGGGAGCTGTTCACAGATGTAAACGTGAAATGCTCTCGTGGAAATAGTCTTTTATGCCCCTAAGGTGAAACAGGATTCAATGAAGCACAGTCGATGTAAAAGCTTAAAAATCATGTGTGAAACTAAATGGAAATCTGGCTCAAATGTTTTTATTACACAACAGGTGAAGTTGAGACCACCAGAGTTCTAAGAAATAAAACAGTTTAATAATGGGAAAGGTGGAACAGCACACAGATCTTTTGACTTTCAATTCATTCAACTACTCAGAGTACTGACTAAGCATGTATATGTGCCAGTCAATGAAGATACAAAGGTGAATGGGAAAAGGACCTTAAGCTCATAAAGCATATATTTTGATGAAGGAAGACAGACAACAGAGTTAAAAAAGAAATTACACAAAAACGACATAATAGCTTGATGATACATGATATGGTTAACAAAGGCCTCTCTGAAGTGGTGGCATTTGACTTGAGGTTCAATAACGGACCTCCCTGGTGGTCCATTGGTTAAGAATCCACCTTGCAGTGCAAGGCGATTGGTTTCGATCCTTGGACCAGGATGATCCCACAGGCTGTGAGGCAATTAAGCCTGTGTGCTGCAACTATTGAAGCCTGAGTGCTCTGCAGAGTCCATGCTCTGCAATGAGAAAAACCACCACAACAAGAAGCCTGCACACCACAACTAGAGAGTAGCCCCCACTCACCGCAACTAGAGAAAGCCTGTGCAGAGCAACAGTGACAAATAAATAAATATATCTGTCAAATATATTTATTTGACAGCCAAAATAAATAAATATATATGTTTAAAGTGTCAGCCATCTGAAGATCTGGAGCTGCAATAAAATGGGATGTAGGCTGGAACACTGGAAGTAAAAAAGGAGGTTGGAGTGGTGGGAGCAGAAGGAGCAGTGAGGATAAGCATGGCAGATGAGGCGGGAGCTACAAGCAGGGGATTCATCATGCAAGCCTGGGACACCAAGATAAGCACAGTGGATTAATTATGAGTGCATGGAAAGTGATGAGAAGGAGTGATGTTGTTGATAAATTCTACCCCAAGGTCTTTTTCATCAAAGTATAGTGTCTCTGCTTTTGTTGTTCAGTTGCTCAATTGTGTCCAATTCTTTGTGACCCAATGGACTGAAGCATGCCAGGCATCCTTGTTTTTTACTATCTCCTGGAATTTGCTCAAACTCTTGTCCATTGAGTCAATGATGAAATCTAACCATGTCATCCTCTGTCATCCCCTTCTCATCCTGCCCTTAGTCTTTCCCAGAATCAGGGTCTTTTCCAATGAGTTGGCCCTTCACATCAGGTAGCCAAAGTACTTAAGCTTCATCCAGCTTGAGCATCAGTCCTTCCAATGAACACTCAGGTTTGATTTCCTTTACCCAGTCATCAATGTTGAACTGATAAGTGAACCAGGGTGAAATATTTGAGAAATAATGTAAAAAAAAAGAGGCAAGGATTCATCTCTAATGTATTTTTCACAAACATGGGGAAGATCGTATAGTTGTACATAAATATACTCCCATATATTCACTCTGGGAGCAATCTGACCAGAGAAAGGGTGCTGACACTGTGCAGTGGAGTAGGCCTTGCAAATTCCACCCAGTTATAGTATCCAAGATGGTGTTCCCATGAGGATTCTCTCAGCCAGCAATGTGCAGAGCAATGATTATTTACAAAGATTATTCAAATTCTAGCCCTTCTGCTCCTGGCTTAGTGCTTCATTCCAGCTAGTCAATGTGCAGAAGAGCAATGGAAAAAAAAAATGTAACTGAGATCTTAATATATTCCCTTAAATACACCTGATTACCCAAGGCCCCAAACTTCTGCTTTACATTAAACATAAATTTAATAAGTTTGTGATGAATTTATAAAGAAGCTCTAAATGAAATGCTTTCTACCTTATCTATTTTAAGGTTTTCAACTCAAACTTTGGTTGGTGGAACAGAAAAAAAAAAAATAACAACAAGCTTTTTCACTTGGAGAATCTTGAAGAATCTTGATAGTCCTGTGTATAGCATTTTTCCAGCTGCCTCTCTTCCTCTCACCCACTCCCATCAAAGGCATGAACTTTACAATGAAATGCCTACTGGAGAGCTCTTCATTGACTTTGCCAAAAGCTTTCCTCATGTTTACTCACCTAACTTCAGGGCCAAGGGAACCAAGTTCTGCCTTTAAAGATTAGCTTAAAATCCTATTTTTGTGCCCTCTATGAGACAGTTAAATAATGTTTGATGATAAAGAGTGATTGGTCACTTGGAAGTAGATCTGAAAAAAGATCATATCAGCCTGCAAATCCTAGGAAGTATCAAACTGCAGAATGACCAACAAGTTTGCCTCTCATATAATGGCAGAGAGAGGTAGGTGGCAGATAAAGAAAAGATCCCAGGAGATGCTTGCATTGATTGTCACATTACTGGCTTAGTTGAAATCTTCCCTGTCTAAATCCTCTGTCTTTTTCTAATAGTTTTCACTCTCCATCCCCATCAGACTGTACTTGCCCTCTATTGGTTGCTGCCAAATGAATGTTGTTGGCTAGGCTTTGTGAAACAGGTGCCTGCTTGATTATTTGCACCAATGTGATGTATGTGTTATTATGAAATGAGATGAACCATAACTAGTGCATCTGGACCACAGGATAATAAGGAGGGGGAAAAAATCTTACCTCTTGACAACTAGGGGAGAAAACTGTCACTTATAAATGAAGATTTTTTTTTTTGAATGGATCATTGGTAAGGCATTCAAAAGTCTATACCATGGAGTTGATTTTTAAATCCTTTCTTCGTTAAAATCATTAATAACTAACTGACCTTTAACGACTTGTTTTCCCTTCTTGGCATATTGTAACAAACAAATGTCCTTCTGTGACAATAAATTTGAGATGAAGTAAGGAACTAACCCACTGTGCTTCATGATGGGAAAACATCAATCACTGCCTTTCAGCCACTGCTTAAGGCTAAAATAACCTTTGTCCAAACTAAAACACTGTGCTTGTTGTGGGTTTTCTATTATTAGCCTAAAATAGCTTTGGGAATTCTCAAGATATTTCCTCAGAATTCCCACTGTAGTCAGGCACAAGGGCTACGACATTCACATCATTTGCTAGTGCAAATCGCCCTGTTTGTAGGACATTTACAACACTGTTACGAGCAAGCAGCTCCAATATTTCACCAGAATGAAATGGAGTATCAACCATTTTCCTACTTTCAGCAAATCTGTCCTATAAATAGAATCGAGATCAGCTTTGTTTTTCATCCACTCCCTTAGAAATTCAAAATGAACTGGGGTTGCTAATGGTGCTTAGTGCCACCAATGCCTTCCAGGTAGCTAGTGAGGAGACAGAAAGCTCACAGATAGCCCTACTGTATTGCGTCTTTCCAGTCATTTTGCAGGAGATCCCCACTGGTCCTCCTGCCATTGCAATCAATGGTGCAAAAAAAAAAAAAAACCAGAGCTGTCTGCCAACAAAAGCCCAGTGAAACCACCATCATCAGGGAAGCAGCTCCCTGCAGATGAGACGCTTGCTAGAAGGCTTAGCCCTGGAGGTGCACGTTCAGAGCTAACTGGTGAGCTGTGAAAAGAAGAAAGTCTAAGTCTCTACCTTAGCAGGACGAGGCTTTGTGTGTGTTACACAGAGAGAAAACTAAGACAGGAGTCCAAAGAAGAACCTTCAAGCACAATGAAGGTTTCTTTGAGGAAATAGTTACTGGCAGGTCTCCATCTCTGCTTAAGACAGATGAGAGGAATGAGATTCACGCTGTGACAGTGGGGATTAAGGCATCCTGGAAAGTAATTTTCTAAACATCACAGGGTCCCAGCAAAGTCTTTTCAGCTCATGACATTCTCATTGGCCTGAATTCACCCCAATTTCCAGCAAAATGGGGCCTGTAGGAAAGCATGCTTAAACTTTCTGTTGATTTTACCATAATTTCCATACTGCATGCTATAGAAAAAAGTACTAAAATCAGGTGGGCTTTATTTAATGTGGAATATGAATTTCCAGAGGTGATTATAGTAAAATGTTTTAAAGCTTGACCTTGGAGTTAGAAAGTCCTAGGTTCATATTCTGATTTAGGTATTTTATAGCTATGATCATGGACAAGTGACTTAACCTCAGTTTCCCTGGAAGGAGGAGAATCATAGTGTAAAGTACTTAAGAGAGCATCAGTGTAACGTACTTAATCAATATCAACCAAGTATTACATTACTATCCATTTCTGAACTCTACTCATGATATGGGAAATATCTGGTTTATTGTGTTCCTATCATAGAATGGGAGCCAAACGCCTGGATTTCCTGATAGTGCTCTGCATTCTGGCCGCAGTGTATCCAGCTGTGTGAGTGGAAGCCAGGGCTGGAATGATACCCCTCCCTCTCTCTCCAGTGGCTGTTTCTCCACCAACATAATAACAACCAAGTAAAGCTGTCACCTCTCAACCACAGTAAGATTCATAATAGAACATTCCCAATATGTCACGATGCCAAGTTCCCTGTTCTGGCTTCTCAATAAAGAATAAGGTCCAGTGGTCTTGCCTACTCAATTTTCCTCCATAATTACACATTTCTACTTTTCTCTTTCCAAAGCATGTCCACACCTGCCAACTCAGACGGATCACAGTCTTAGTGTTCTTGTGACACACACAAGAAAGAAGAGACCATGCACAAATGATGGTTGAGGGAGAGTCCCGTGATCAGAATGTCAACCAACCAAATGATACACATCTTCTCCAGACTGACGGGGAGAAATATTCACTGATTATGAAGGACAGTCAGAGAGTTGACCATCCAGGCTGCCTTTTCTGTAAAAGGCAGAATACAGTTCTGAACATGATGACAATAATATCAATATTCATTAATATTTATTGAATGCTTATAATTACTGGTGGACATGGGGGTGTCTACCCATTTTATTCTACATTTCCATATCTGTCCATAAAGAATAGAATTTTCCCCTTCTTCCAGTGGGTGGGGCATTGTTACATTGAAATTTTCTGAACTCTTTTTTCCATCCTCTTTGCTTCCCCAGAAAGCAGTGTTACTAAATGGATCCAGTAGAGTCAAAGACATTTTTCAGGCTCTGTTTGTTAGTGGTTAGTGAGAGTACTGGGTGTTAAAGATTGGATTCCATTCTCTGTCCTTCCAGGGTACATCCCATGCAGTGAGGCCCCGGGGGGATACACAAGGTCTACCTCCCAGGCCTAGTTTCCTGCTTTCATACTCCAAGCTCACTGCATGTATACATGGTAGAGTCAGTGGGCCAGGAGTTTGCTCTACCAATTCAGAATCAGTATGGGATATTTTTTTTATTAATTTTTAAAAAGTATTTTATTTATTGGTTGTGCTCAGGCTTCATTGCTGCAGTGTGGGCTTTCCCGAGCTGTGGTGAGTAGGGACTGCTACCTAGTTGTGTCACGTGGGATCTTTCACTGTGGCACAGACTCTCTAGTTGTGACCAGGCTCAGTAGTTGTGGCGCACAGGGTTAGTTGTCCCAAGGCATGCGGGATCTTCCCAGACCATGGATCAGACCCCTGTCCCCTGCACTGGCAGGCAGATTCTTAACCACTGAGCCACCAGGGAAGTCCAGTGCAAGATTTTAGGAGCCTCATTTACCCACAGTGTCAGAACTACAATTTATACCTTGGAACTGCTTACCAGAGTGTCTGGCATTAAGTGATTAGGGAAGGAGGTTTGAGCAACACGTGTGGAAAGTGGGTTGAATAATGGACTTTTCAAGTGGCGCAAGTGATAAAAAATCTGCCTGCCAGTGCAGGAGATGGAAGAGACGTGGGTTCAATCCTTGGATCAGGAAGATCCCCTGGAGAAGGAGTATTCTTGCCTGGAGAATTCCATGGACATAGAAGTCTGGCAGGCTACATTCCATGGAGTCACAAAGAGTCAGATGTGACTGAGCATGCACACCCTATGCCACACCAAAGATGCCTATGCCTTAATTCCCAGAATCTAAGGATGTGTTATCTTACACAGTATCTATGCTAGGGCTACTATAACAAGTTACCACCAACTGGTAATTTACTGTCTCACAGTCTGGAGGCCAGAAGTATAAAACCAAGGTATCAGCAGGGTGTTCGTTCTTGGAGGCTCAGAGGGAGAATTTGTTCTACGTCTCTGTCTTAGCTTCCAGTGATTGCTGACAATACAGTCCTTGGCTTTCCTTGGCTTGTAGACACATCGATCTCTGCCTCTGTTGCCATGCAGTGTTCTCCCTGAATGTCATCTCAGTCTCTATGCTTTCATATGGTGTTCTGTTCTTTGTATCTCTGTCCAAATTCCCCTTGTCATATAAAGACAACGGTCATTAGATTAGGGTACACCCTCATCCAGCATGACCTCATTTTAACTTGCAAAGTTGTTATTTCCGAATAAGGTCAAATTTGGTTGCACCAAGGATTAGAATGCCAACCTATCTTTTTAAAAGGCACAGTTTGACCTATAGTACATGGTAAAGAAAGACTCTGCAGATCTGATTAAGGATATTGAAATGGGCAGATTATTCTGGAGTATCCAGGTGTGCCCAATGTAATCTCAGGAGTTCATGAAAAAGGAAGACAGGAGGGTTGAGGTCATAGAGGAGAAGGCTATTTGATCAGAAAGGCAGATATTAGAGTGATATAGCCATAAGCCAAGGAATGCTGGCAGCTCCAAAGCTAGAAGAGGCAAGGAAAGTATTCTCGCCTGGAGTCTCCAGAAAGAATTAGCTCTAGGACACCATGATTTTAAACCATTAATACTATTTTCAGACTCTGACCTCCAGAACTGTAATAAAATAAATTTGTTCTGTTTTAAGCCACTACACTGGTGGTAATTTATTGCAGTAAAAATAGGTAATAAATATATTAAGTGATCTTAAAAATTAGAACTTTGTATTTTGTTTTCCACTAATACTTAAAAGATGTACTAATACTTAAAATAAATATTTGGTAGAATAATTTTTGAACACTAAAATTATGCCATCAACCTGTAACAACTTGGTTACCCCACTCATCTAAACGTTCTTGAGGAATTATCCTATGAAGTTTTCAGAACAAACTTTGCAGTAGGTATTATTATAATTCCCAAGAAAAGAAAATTGAAGGAACATTCAGTTCAGTTCAGTCGCTCAGCTGTGTCCAACTCTTTGTGACCCCATGGACCATAGCACGCCAGGTCTCCCTGTCCATCACTAACTCCCAGAGTTTACCCAAACTCATGTCCATTGAGTTGGTGATGCCATCCAGCCATCTCATTCGCTGTCGTCCCCTTCTCCTCCTGCCTTCAATCTTTCCCAACATCAGGATCTTTTCAAATGAGTCATCTCTTTGTATCAGGTGGCCAAAATATTGGAATTTCAGCTGCAACATCAGACCTTCCAATGAACACCCAGGACTGATTTCCTTTAGGATGGACTGATTGGATCTCCTTGCTGTCCAAGGGACTCTCAAGAGTCTTCTCCAACACCACAGTTCAACAGCATCAATTCTTCTGTGCTCAGCTTTCTTACAGTCCAACTCTCACATCCATACATGACCACTGGAAAAACCATAGCTTTGACTAGACCCACATTTGTTGACAAAGTAATGTCCCTGCTTTTAAATATGCTGTCTAGGTTGGTCATAACTTTCCTTCCAAGGAGTAAGCATATTTTAACTTCATGCCAGCAATCAATATCTGCAGTGATTTTGGAGCCCAGAAAAATAGTCAGCCACTGTTTCCACTGTTTCCCCATCTATTTGCCATGAAGTGATGGAACTGCATGCCATGATCTTAGTTTTCTGAGTGTTGCGCTTTAAACCAACTTTTTCACTCTCCTCTTTCACTTTCATCAAGAGTCTCTTTAGTTCTTCTTCACTTTCTGCCATAAGGGTGGTGTCATCTGCATATCTGAGATTATTGACATTTCTCCTGGCATTCTTGATTCCAGCTTGTGCTTTCTCCAGCCCAGTGTTTCTCATGATGTACTCTGCATATAAGTTAAATAATCAGAGTGACAATATACAGCTTTGATGTACTCTTTTCCTATTTGGAACAGGCTGTTGTTCCATGTCCAATTCTAACCCTTGCTTCCTGACCTGCATACAGGTTTCTCAAGAGGCAGGTCAGGTGGTCTGGTATTCCCATCTCTTTCAGAATTTTCCACAGTTTGTTGTGATCTACACAGTCAAAGGCTTTGGCATAAGTCAATAAGGCAGAAATAAATGTTTTTCTGGAATTCTCTTGCTTTTTCGATGATCCAGCAGATGTTGGTAATTTGATCTCTGGTTACTCTGCCTTTTCTAAAACCAGCTTGAACGTCTGGAAGTTCACGGTTCATGTATTGCTGAAGCCTGGCTTGGAGAATTTTGAGCCTTACTTTACTAGTGTGTGAGATGAGTGCAGTTGTGCAGAAGGAACATTAAGTAACTTATATAATAACTCATAAGTAGTGGAGTCAGAATTGAACCCAGATCAAAGATTGGGTTCTCTAAGCTTATGTTTGCCTCTATCACTAAGCTATACTCTTCTCCCATCCATCTGTAGTCATATAGATGACCTAATTGGATAAAGGGCATATAATCTGGCCTATAAATGTGGCAAAAACACCACACTTGCCATTTGTCTTCATGCAGGAATAACAGCCACTGTTTACCTGGACACCAAAGGGGAGGTAGAGAAAGAGAGGCCAAGTAAACCTCTTTCTGCCACAAATGCTATTTTGAGATAATCAATACTGCAGCAAAGCCTCTTCTGAAACCAATGAACAGTTAATGGTGCCAGTGTCCAATTGGCAGAAGAAGAACAGCCTTGAGTGCTGCTTGTGCCAGGAGACTCTGGCTTGTACACAAGCAACCGGTCCTGCTCTTCCAAAAATTGCATATGAGACAAATCATCTGCTTCTCTTCATTTCTGTGAGTTATTTCTGAGATGCTGGAAGGTTGTCCAGGACAGACTGCAAGATCCATGTCTGATGTCTCAATGCTGCTCTCTGGACCTAACACAGTCCCCCAGATAGAGGTACTTTGCAAATATTTGGTAAAGGAAGAAAAGAGGAGTCAGATATGCTTGGGTCCAGACACCAGTTCTATCATCTATCAGCTGTGTTAACTTGAGTGATTCAAGTTACTTGACTCCTCTGACCTTGTGTCCACATCTGTGAGAAAACAGATGTAAAATGATTGTCTTATGGAGCCTTCTAGAACTCAGCAAGGTGGGCTGAACAGAAGTTATTTCTTAATAAGTGGCCATGGACAAATGGTTGGATGGATGGTAATAGTACACTAAATACATCTTTGTTGGCCAAGAGTGATGCTACTATTGCAGGCAGCCATCTGTCTGCAACTGCCCAGAAAGCCCCTTTCCAATGCTGGCATTAGACTCAAGATGGCCACAGATTCCCCAGGGGACACCAGCTAGGTTAGAGTTCTGTGGAAAAATATTAGAATTACAACCGGCATGATTTTACCTCCTTTTCACAAGCAATGCTTTGTGCGTCTGCTGTTGCATCCATGCATTCTGCATGTGTTTCAGTGGAACATAAAGAAACATAATCCCACACCACAAAGAATTAAGGTAACAATGTTAGGTTGAAGTATTTGCCTCTGCCCTGGGCATGCTCTCAGTTCTTTTGCTTCTTATCAGTGTTGCTGTTAAGAATACCAAATGATTGGTGCTATTACCCCCATTATGACATGAAAATCAATGTATGATATAAGAGCTTAAGTGAACTCCACCCTTGGCAGGAGTGTGAGTGTGATGTACAGGTCAGAGCAGCAGGCGGAGCCCAGGCTGCCATTTACTGTCCTGGCCAAGGCATTCTGCCTCCCCAAGCTTGAGCTTCTTCACCTTTAGAAGGAGAGATTCACACTTGATGTTTCTTTTGGCCTACCAGGTCTCTTGAACTGTGGTGTTAAAGAAGACTCTTGAGATTCCCTTGGACAGCAAGGATATCCAACCAATCCATCCTAAAGGAAACCAGTCCTGAATATTCTTTGGAAGGATTGATGCTGAAGCTGAAACTCCAATACTTTGGCCACTTTTTGATGCAAAAAACTGCTCATCTGAAAATACTCTGATGCTGGGAATGATTGAAGGCAAGAGGAAAAGGGGATGACATAGGATGAGATGGTTGGATGGCATCACCGACTCAATGGACATGAGTTTGAGTAAGCTTCAGGAATTGGTGATGATCAGGAAGGCCTGGTGTGCTGCAGTCCATTGGACACAACTGAGCAAGTTAGACACGACTGAGGTAACTGAACTGAACTGAACCAGGTCTCATGATGTGGTTTCTGCCTACCTTTCCAAACTTCAGCCAGCCACTCTTCTCTTACTTTGCCCCAATCACACTGGCCTTTTCTCTGATCTCAGACACAGAGTTTTTTCCATACCTCATGGCTTTTGTGCTGGTTGTTCCTTCCACCTGGAAAAACTCATCCCACAAATCTTCATACTACTGGCTCCTTCTGTTCCACAGGTCTCAGGTCAAATGTCTCCACCTAGATAAGTCTCTTCCAATTGTCCAATCTAAAGTTGTCATCCAACTACCATCATATGATCTTGTTTCACTTTCTTTATTGTATTTATGAATAGCTAATATTTTCTTCATACTTATTGTTCCTTTTTATTGTTCACCTCCTTTCTTTAGATAGTAAGGTCCACCTAGGTAGGAGTTTTATCTGCCTTCTCTAGCATTGAACCCCTAGCACTCAAAACAATGCCTTGCACACACACAGGGTATTGAATGAATGATTTCCAAGGTTCCCTTCGGGTGTAATGTTCCAGATCATATTATAATCTACTGCTATTCCTCTCCCCTTGCTAGTCCAAGTAGTTAAAGGAGACAAGTGTGCTAATGTATTACACAAGGGTTTATGTGATGGCAGGTTCCCTGTGCCTCAGACAAGAGGTTTGGATACAAGCACTGTGCTTTGGAAGTCTACCTGACTGGCTGCTGGACAGTTCTAGCTGGCCACCTCCTTCCTCCCTCTTAGGCTTTAGAACGCTTCCTTGTTCAAGCCAGCAAGGACATCACACTACGTGAGCCAGCTGCGTGAGCACCTCTCAGTCCCTCCCCACTGCTCTTCCTTCTTCACTGCAAGGCCCTTGCCCCTACCCCCCCAAGAATTCTATCCTAGTTTAGCTAACCTACCTTTCTCTGCTTGAAGCAGAGCTGAAAGAAACTCTGCAAAAGCTGAGGATGAAATTGCATCATGCACAAAAAACAATCACAGCATTTAAAAAGTAAAGACAATGAAAATGAAGAGACACTGAGGTCATAGCTAGGCCTAGTTTATGGCTTTATGAATGGGGAAAAAATGGAAGCAGTACAAGTGAAAGGAAAAGGATATGGACTCACATTCACAGACCCTCAAAGAGGATGTGCTAGCATCCCACATTCCTTAGTTCCTTAGTAGTAGTAGTCTGCTACTAGAGGTAGGATCTATCTTAGATCTTTTCTCATGTGGAGATTTAGAAAATATGCAACTGTAGTACACTCTTGGTATTAGAATAAAGGCAGAGGATGAGAAAATAAAATGAGCATAAGAATGTCATAATAATTGTTGCTATATTCATGAGAAACTCATTTCTATATATGAAGTGCTGTTTGCTCATCTGATTTATCAATCAGACTAGTGAAGATTACAATGAATGCATTTCATGGACTGGACTGGTTATCAATGAAATATGTCTTTGACAAAATTTCTAGCATGAGGAAAATTTCCATAAGTTTTCATTATCTATTCAAATGATTGCACTTCAACAGAAGAACCCTAGTAATTGACATGGCAGCCCCCCAAAGATAAAACATGACCACTTTGCTCACTGAAAACTGATTCTGTTTAGAAAAGGATTAGAAAGAACACATTGCAAGTCAGAGAAGCCTAATTACTGTCTATTTTTTTAAAAAGTAATGTCCTGCTTTTGCACTAATACTAGATTCTGCCAAAACGAAAAAAGTATAGGAGAAAAAAATTCCCAGTTAATAGTGAGCTGCTTATAACTGAAGGAATGGAGAAAATAGCAATGACTTAGATAACTTGAGGGCACAACATAATTTTATGTGAATCATCTTCTAAGTTAGATAACTCTGATAAAACAGTACATCTAGGTCGTGAGTGTCTCTAAGGCTCAGTATGCACAGCACCGGTATTGCTTTAATCTTCAGATTCCCCCTAGCACCAGGCATCACGCTCCACACATAGTAGGAGTTCAGTCAACGCTGCTCCAAGAGAATACGAATCAGTACCTGCTCCTCTTCATTAGCAGACTTGCTGCCATTTCTCCCTCATACCTACAGTAGAGATACACATTGAAGACTTTAAACCATAGGAACCAATGGAGAATCTCATATTTTACTCTTCCAGCAAAAGTTTTTTTAAAGAGGTATGGTATATAGGACATAAATGCAAGGACTTACTGAAATACAACAACAATAACAGTATGTTTTTTTATTGCAGGCTTTGCTTAAAATCTTGAAGAAATAAAGATGTTTTGAAAAAGTAGTACAAGCACACAGCTAAAAAAAGAAATCTGTATTAAAGTCTCATTCTGGTGTGAATCTATATAAACATGCATGTAATATATGTAGTTATGTGTGTGTGTGATGTATTCAAAAGTATTTATATCAGGAGATTATTTGTATTAACTACTCTAAATCTTTTTATAGAAGAAGGCATTTTCACATCTAGTCAAACTTGAAAACTTGTGAACACATTTAAAAAACAACTTGAAGATATAAGATAGCTAATATTCTTAGAGCTCATCCTGAAAGGACTTAATGGAGAATCAGCCATGAACTAAAGAAAATTCTCACTTTTCTCTTAACAATCTGCCTGGTACTCTGGCTATGTAAATTAGTATGAGGTCAAAATCATATTGGGCCAAAATAAATCATATTGGGCATAAACATGAGAAGATTGAGGAAAAACAGGATTTAATAAAAATGTTAAAGTGCATATAATAATAATGCAAGCAGCTCTTTTCTTTACTAATGTGTTATCTGTATTTCAATCTATATATGAAATATAATAGTAAATACATTACTGAATACTTTGTAAAACTATCAATTAGCAAAATAGCTAGTCATTGCTGGAAAATGAAAAGCTGAGCAAAATACAGTTAATGGGTTTTGCTGTGGGATTTCCATTTCAAGCAAGACAGCCAGTCAGTATGTTCACCACACAGTTCTTTGGATTTGGGTATTAAGAGTACAAAACAATCAAAACCATGGTTTCATGGTTCAGCTATTTTGATTACTTTTTCATCAAATGAGCTCACCTACACAGTTTTGTAAGCTGTTGCTAGAGTGAGCCCTGGGCTTTAAGGGCTTATGTAACATGTTCTGTCCACATGGTCATTTCACTCTTTTGAATCATCTCAAATGGAATCCAAAACATATTCTCCCTACTATCATGGAGATTCTTTCTCATAGATTATTTTGTCTGTGTTTCTATTTCCATCATTTCCAAAATCACCTAAGACAAATACTTCTATAAAGTGAATCCAACAATGCTATAAATGAAAGTACATAAATAATAAACAAGGTACTTGACTGAAAGATGTTAGAAGTCAGTTTCCATCTCAAAAATTGGAAAGTAGGCTGATTTTCTCTGACACATAGGACCATCGATCAGCATGAAACCTGTCTTGGGCCTGTTTGAAAGAAACAGAGCAACGGTTGGATTTTTTGCTTTTCACTGTTAGGTTTGATCAGAAGACCTGATGTATATCTGAGAGGTGATTAAAATGTATTACTTGGGCAAGTCATCAATAAACAATCTCAGAAAACTTGTGTGTATCTCTTTAATGGTGCCTCTGATCCTCAATTATCAATTATGCAAGAAAATATCAGTTAACTTTTTAATTTAGCCCACAAATAGCTTCACTGCATTTCTTCTAAATCAAGATCTAGGTGTGTCATCTGAATTTTTTTTAATTGTCTAAACACAAATGTTGGATGTAAATCATAAATTTTGGCCAAGGATGTCAGGTGATAAGTTATCTTTGTTTGGTTGCTAAGTTGTGTCAGACTCTTTTGCGACACCATGAACTATAGCCCACCAGGCTCCTCTGTCTATGGGATTTCCTAGGCAAGAACACTGGAGTAGGTTGCCATTTCCTTCTCCAGGGTATCTTCCTGACCCAGGGATTGAACCACATCTCCTGCATTGGCAGGCGGATTCTTTACCACTGAGCTACCGGAGAAGCCCCAGGTGATAAGTATCAGGTCAAAATAAGGAACTGAATTAAATTGTGTGTTTTCAAAAGGTATGGCTAAGACCTGCCTTATAACTCTTGGACTACTGACTTCCATCAGGGGAACAAAAGGGTTGAAGGCTGAAAAATAAAGAGGGGACTTATACAGGGATTTATTGGATTGAGCAGCTATGAGCTATTGAGCAGCTATTGGTAGCCGTGTGGCTACCTCCTTCCCTGAAAGGTAACGGAGGAGTAGGGCTGCTTCAAGGAGACCACCTAGAGATCTTAACAAACTTCTGGAGTTTGAGAGGCAAAAGGGGCTATGATCCAACTTTCCATTACTTCCTCCTATTTCCTTCCCCTTCTTCTCCCCTCCTCCACCCTCAGAAATCTAGAACAAGAGTTGGCAAATAGTTTTTGCAAAGAGAGTGCAAATATTTTAGACTTTGAGATTCATGTAACCTGTATCATGTTGTAGTGCAAAAGCAACCATCGACTATACAGAAAACAAATGGATATGGCTGTGTTTCAATAAAACTTTACTTAAGGAAAAAAAACGGGGGCAGCAGTCCAGAACTGGCTCATGGACCAGAGTTTTCAAGCACCTGGTCTAGATGCGAACAGACATCTTGGGTAGCAGAGCCTGCAGAGTGGCTGCTGCATTGTGGTCAGTCTACTTGACCACAGCTGTTGGGCAAAGATGCTTGAGGGTTTCCCACAGTCCAGATTAGGACCATGTTGGGCAGAGAGAGCCATCCTAGAACTGCACCCAGAAGGGCACTAAGACTCCACCAGGGAGAATACTGTGAAGGGTGTTGTCAGAAAGTAAGGGTTGACTTACATTCCAGGGAATGGAAGGACTGAGTAAGGAGGAAGAAGTGAGTGAGGAAGAACAAAGAAGCCTGCAACGGGTTCCCCCTGTAGCCAGCCCAGCTGGGGTGAAGGGAGGACTGCATTGAGGCTTATTTCCCCTTAAAGTGTCCATGAGACAGATGCCTGGAGAGGGTCTCCAGGAGCTTTCTGCTCAGGGCAGGGAAGACCCTCTTTCACTGAATAAAATTTAAAAGAAGCTTGAAAAATGAAAATCAACTTGCATTTTGATTACATTCCATGTTATTTGATCCAATGTATCAGCTCCCAGAAATATCCTCTCCTCATCCCAGGCATGAAAAAAATAGATAATTGAAGCAAATATTAGGGTTTTCAACTCAAATAATGTTTCCATACCCACTTCAGTTTAAATCAGTAGTTCTCAAACTTTTATAAACATCAATATCACCTGGGTCGGGGAGGGGGCTTCTTAAAAACACAGATTTCTAGGGTCAACCCCCAAATAATCTGGCTCAGTAAGTCTGGAGTAGGCCTGAGAACGTGCATTTCTTAAAAAATTCCCAGGTGATGCTGATGTTTCTGGTCCAGGACCACACTTCGAGGTGGTTCAAGCCAAGCCTTGTTTCCAGCTGTGAGTTGTCATCTCATCAAGAATAGGAGGTTCTAGTGTTGGCACACTTTACTTGTTCACATGGGTCATTAGTCACTCCAGTTCAATGTTCAGAGAAAAGCTATAGCTACAAGTGATTCACTTATGTCGCCAACACCATCCATTTCTTCTGTTACAACACCATCCATCTCTTCTGGGCAACTTTTCTCAAGGAACTTGGATTTTCCGGCCTTGCCTCTTCTTTGCTCACATATAACATGAAGGTAGTTACCTACCAACAGCAAACATGTTACATAATGTCACCAATCTATCCAGTGCAAAAAAGGATACTGAAAGGAGTTTACTGACATATTGTCTGACATTGTCATGATCCATGAGTGGCAGAAAATAGACACCCAGTGAGTAGGCAGATTTCCATCTGGCAAGTAGATGGCTGTAATGAGCACCAATGTGAAATGACTGATAGTAATAGAGACTAGAAAGTCGATGGGAAAATTAGCTTTCCTCATTTCACATCTGCACGACAGGGGGAGCTGCCAATCACAGTCTCCAGAGAGAGAGAGGCTTATCTGGGTTCCCAGTCACGTGCAAAGCCATGTTCTCCGAAGTTAAAAAAAATCATGAGGGAAAAAAATAGAATCAGTCTGTTAGAGAGCTTTAAACAAATGTGGGACTGTGAAACAAGCTGTCACAAATTGGCACAGAGAATGCAGAAAATCAATGTGAAATGAAAGCTGCCTCTCCCAACAAAATAAAGCAGGCAATTAACCCTTCCTGTTCCTGCTGCAGCCTCCAAGCCATTTAAACTGCAGAATGCAGGTTGCTAGGGAATGGGCTGATGCTTTAAATATACAGCCTACTCTATCCAATAGCATGGGTGGGTATGTGGGTGAGAAATAGGCATGCAGGTGGCAAGGAAGAATCAAGTTGGCTTTTATATATACCTAAAAATATCTATATATTTTATATATAGATATATTTTATAGTTACATATACACACAAATACACGCATAAGTGTATGTATATATGTACATGCATGCATCTACATGTGTATATACACATTAAATAATCACATGAGACTATGAACAGATACATGAATCCCCAAAATTATATGTGTTTCCTATGTCTAGTAGGAATGATACAGGAGTAGAAAAGCATTTCACAAGAGTCTTAGTAATATTCACCTAGAGAAATATACAAATTCACCGCTTTAAAAAACAAATTTAAAAAACAAATCTCCTGTATGCTTTGCTGTTCAACTCTCTGTTTTGAATGACATATAAATGATGATGCATAAAAGAAGGTAACTAAAGCAGTAACAAAAGTCTTGAAAATGTACTTCTCAAAGGCTAGGATATTGATATAGTTCACTAATTAATATTATAAGAATATTGCTCTAAATCAGAATATGAAGCAAATAATAAAAAATGAGCTATAACTCTGAGAACAGAATTCAAAAGGGTCATTCATTACAGTATCAAAGTCTTTGTAAAAATGCAAAGTTTATTTGAACATGAATTAGTAGGTTTATGTGTAGGGATAGGACCAGTCAGGACACTTTCTGCTGCAGTAACAAACAACCCCTAAATCTCAGGGACTTCACCCCACAAAGGTGCACTCTTTTCTCCTGCTATATCCGATGTTCCTCAACAGGGCACTCAGTTAGCCCTCGGTTAGTCACTCAGGGAGCCAGATGGATAGAAGCTCCTCATGGACATGTATTTATAGGAACACAAGTAGGAAGAAAGTGAACATCAAAAATCACACATTTGTTCTTAAATTTTCTGTCCAGAAGTGACAAGTCACTTCTCAATCTCACTGACCAAAGTAAGCTTTAAGAAGTTCATAACCTAACTTTAAAAGGAGTTGAGGACTGAAATCTTACTGGGTTCTCAGAAAAAGTGGAGCCAGAAAAACATGGTAAATGGCACCAAGAGCAACCAATCATCTCCATTTCCTGCCTGCCCGTATACTGCAATAAACTCTTCACCAGTTTCCACCTCAAATCTATTGGCACTTCATCCAGAGAATGAAGTGCTCTCATCAGACTCATGCTTTAATACCCTTTAGTGGCTTGCAGTGAACTTATTTAAGACTGAGCATCTCAACCTTGGGTTACAAGGTTTTGCATGGTCTAACTCCTGCCCACATACATGAGCTCACCCTCTTATCCACTATTTGACCCAGTCAAAGCATTTTCATCACCCACCTCACTCATAGCCACCTTGGTTTTCTTCAAGTTTTCTGAGGTTATGAAGTTTGGTTTATGTGCTATTCCCTTTGCATCCTTCTTCCACTCCTGACTTGGCTTTACTGCTATTCATTTCTCCTTCAGCATCAAGCTTTACTCTTCATCCCTGCTCTCTCACAGACCAGCAACTCACCTGATTTTAATTATAAATTTATGATTATATAGTTATGTATGTGTTTATTTAAAGTCTTCCTCTGTCTATAAATTCCTTAAAGGAAGAGATGTCATTTTATTTTCACCATCTATAAACAGCACTTAGTACATTACCTGCTGTTCACTAGGTACTCGACTGCCACATGAATAAGTAAATTTGATACAATTCAACCTCTATTGACTAATAACAATCAACAAATCAGTTGAAATGTAGCTGACAGCCTACAGTTGAAAATGTAGCTGTGATTAAAGGTGAAAAGCCAAATATCAGAGTTGAACGTGCATTTATGTCTTTGTCTACAATTCAAAGTTTGTGAAGGAGATGCTTATCTGCTACGACAAACAATCCTTCAGATTCACAGTAACATAGAGTCACCGTTTTATACTAAGGACATAGAAGCTGGGAGAAATGAAGAGACTTGCCAAGTATCCTACTGCTAGTAAGATGCAGAGTAAGAAGGTGAAAAAGAGACTTCCAACCATACATCTGCTTCATTTTCCAGACACCATCATATCTCTCAATTCAAGAAGTTCAGCCTTGGGAGTATTCATGTGGAGACAGTGTTAATGAAAGGAAAATTATTAATATAACACCTGGGTCGGTTTCTGAATAGATATGCAGAGGATGACCTTCAGTCTCACTATGCATTTCAGAATCTCTGCCCAAAGGAATTGCTTCGGCAAATGAAAAACTTCATCAAGGGTTCAGCTTTATAAATACATTTCCTCCTGATATCTCTAAGGACCCTGAAAGCTCCACCTTTAGATCATGCCAAGGAATGTTTCTAAGAAGTCTTTTAAAAATGTCTGTGGTATTTATGGTTTACCTATTAAGCTATGACCACATTTATTCACGAATTATATTTTGAGCACCTATTGTATCCCAGAGGTTGTACATTACACAATACACCAGGTTAGCTGGGAATGGAATCAGGAGGCTTATGTTCTAATGAAAGTAAGGATACTTGGACTGCAAGGAGATCAAACCAGTCTATCCTAAAGGAAATCAATCCTGAATATTCATTGTAAGGACTGATACTGAAGTTGAAGTGCCAGTACTTTGCCACCTGATGTGAAGATCCCACTCATTAGAAAAGACCCTGATGCTGGGGGAAAAAATGAATGCAGGAGGAGAAGGAATGACAGAGGACCGGGTGGTTGCATGACATCACTGACTCAATGGACATGATTTTGCGCAAGCTCCGGGAGATGGTGGAAGTACAGGGAAGCCTGGTGTGCTGCAGTCCATGGGGTCACAAAGAGTAGGATATGACTGAGCAACTGAAACACAAAAGGATTATAGTTGACAAGCAGGCTGGGTCTGGGTGGAATCTCTTGGGAGAAGATGGAAGAAGAAAATGAGCAGTAATTGTTGAGGGTAGGGGCTATGAGGAAGTTCATGAAGGAACCAGCTACCCTGGATCAAAAGGAGAGAAAGGAGAGCAGAGAGGGAAAAGAGAACCAGAACACAGAAGACAAATGTCACAATTATGTCCTAGATGTCACTAACCAAGTAAACTCTGGTTTGAGAAGAATGCTCTTATGACCTGTTTGAGCTTACCTGATGAGTTTATTTAATACTTTAATGACAGAATTTTTAGCTGCTGTAGAATGAGCTCCACTTCCAACCCCAACGTACAGACCTCCCAACACTACTTGGCGCTAGGCTCTTTTTTCCTCTCTCTGCCTCCTCAAAGTTTCCATCTTCAACTTTTCCCTTTTCTTTTTAACCAGTTCCATTTCCTGCCACATGGGGTCCCCAGTGCATCCTTCTCCTTGTTCCCCAAAAGGAGGTTTAGTAATCAGTATCAGATAGTCCTGCATTAGAAATGAGGAAATCCACCTGCCTGGGAAGATACCCACGATGACTTCTCACACACAGAAGGAGGTACTAAATAGTTAGATTGGCTATAATTCCATTCACATCCATAAAAAAGAGCTCTATAAAATATTAAATGTGTGTAGCCACTTGCTTCAGAGATAAATGATAAGACTCATTAGTCTAGTCATGACAAAAGAATTTTTAAAATATGAGATTAGGTAATGAATATCCTTAAGAGGTTCTGTAGAAGATGGTTCATATTCACAGACACTCTACATGCTGGAATCCAATTTTAATTAGGTCATTACTCCATCAATAACAAAGAGCTTCGGAAGAAACAGAAACTAACTTTTCTTTCTCCCAAGCAGGGAAAGGATCAAATCACTTCTGAACTTAAAACTTTTATAACCAACAGAAAGGGAAGCTTGATACAATCAAGAGAATTTTTATAACCATGTCTATACATCACAGAGGGCTTCCCTGATAGCTCATTTGGTAAAGAATCTGCCTGCAATGCAGGAGACCCTGGTTTGATTCCTGGATAGAGAAGATCCCCTGGAGAAGGGACAGGCTACCCACTTCAGTCTTCTTTGGCTTCCCTTGTGGCTCAGCTGGTAAAGAATACGCCTGCAATGAGGGGGACCTGGGTTTGGTCCCTGGGTTGAGAAGATCCCCTGGAGAAGGGAAAGGCTACCCACTCCAGTATTCTGGCCTGGAGAATCACAGAGAGTCAGACAGGACTGAGTGATTTTCTGTGAGTGAGTGATACATCACAGAGGCTTTCCTGGTGGCTTGGGGAGTAAAGAATCCATCTGCAATGCAGGAAACCCAGGTTCAATCCCTGGATCAGGAAGATCCCCTGGAGAAGGGAATGGCAACCCACTCCAGTATTCTTGCCTGGTGAATCCCATGGACAGAGGAGCCTGGCAGGCCACAGTTCACAGGGTTGCAAAGAATCAGAAATGACTGAGTGACTTACACCTTCACTTCTTTCACTCATACATCACACTCTTTATATATTTCTTATGTACTGGGTGTTATTTACTTGATGATTTCTGCCTTTGGCAGTTATTTATTTCTAATGACTTGCTTGCAGAGCAGATATGTCCATTTACTCTGGGAAACACTCAGTCTGCTACAATAGGCAGCTCCAGAGGTAGCGTGCCGGTTGGGAAGGTGGGAAGGAAGCTACCCCCAGAGGTTAACTTCCCATAGCTCTCAGAGGTCCTCCATGCCCACCTGCACAGAATACCTGCTTACATCTATCATTCTGCATCACTCTAGATGTAGATTTTTTTTTATCTCCAGAACACCTGCAATCCCTCAAATACTCATATGTAAACACACCTATTCACACATATACATGCACATACCCTTATCTGTTTTATTTAGTAGAATGAAAATTTGGCGAGAACAAGGTCTTTGTTTAGATCACTGTGTCTTGAATAGTGCACCCTCAAATACTGTAGATATTCAATAATTATTTGTTGAGTGAATAAATATTTTCCCTATGTTTCTGCCTCTCAGAATGGATGGGAAGAAGAAATGGAGTAACAGGCTAAATAAATAACTGAGAGACAATTCCATTCTACTCTAAATCATGAAGACTTAAAATATAAATGAAGACCTCCCTAAGGTTTGCATGCAGCTGAGACTGTTTATATTATAATTCTAGGGTTAAAATGGAAGTTTTCTTCTGCATTAAATGGTGGGTATTCTATGGTATCCAACTCTAATAAGATGAAAGCTGAGGAGAGCAATCTCAAAAAAGTGTATTAAACCCAAGATAACATTCAGAGTAAATCATTAAAGGAAAAGTGAGAGATTAGTAATGAAAACAAAGCGACGATACCTAAGTTCATTCATTTTAAAGGTTTACCCTAGAATTGAAATTAGGCTTGTTTTCTTTTTTTGATTAACTATAAATAACGTGTTCTATGTAATATTTCACCTAAAAAAAGTGAGAATAATTAATGGAGACTAGAAATGCTGGCTTTGCTGCTTAGTAGTGTTGTGTCCTCAGGGGAGTTATTAAACCACTCGGACACCAGAATGATTGGTTAAACAAGGGAGAGAGGTCACTGATGAGTTCCTAATGTATAAGTACTTGCGGAAGTACCTATTGCTTATAGCCTGAGCTGAAGAGTTATGTCCACTTGGTGACAAAGTTGTTGCTAGGTCATGTTTTAAGGAAAGAAATCTCCTTTCAAGTTACACCTACATAGTCATTCATGTGACTGACAGAGATTGTCACACTCCTAAACTCTTTAATGCCTCAGCTCTCACCAGAAACCTCCATGCCTAGCACTGGGCTCAGATATAATTCCAAAACCTGTGGGTTGGGTGACTTCCTTTCTGATAAAGCAAAGGGGTACCCAATTCTTCTTTAAACTTTGAAAAAGTAAGAAACATCATTACTCATTAAAACAATGGATTATTACCCCGCAATATTTTGTTCTACTGTAGAGGGAGTTCAGACTTAGATTCAGAAAAACAGAGCTTGAACCTTGACTTCGCTATTAAGGTATACGACCTCAAACCAGTGACTGTCTCTCAATGAATGCTGCTTCATCTGTAACACGGAGATTACAACATAGTGCCCTCATGAGGCTGCTGAGAAAACTGAAAGGTAGACTAGAGATGAAAGCACTTTGCAATCAGTAAAGGGCGCTATTGGAAGTAAGCTATTTTAGTTGAGGGGAGCCTGGTGTTGTCTTTTGTAATAATCACATCCCTTTACCACTTACCAAGTCTTCTCATGTGCATTAATTCATTCAAATCAATGTAGTCTCAGTTCCAAAATTAATTCTAATTCTTTGAGGAAAGGCATTCCCCCCCACCAATAAAGTTTCAAAAGTACTTTATAAAGTGCCTACTTTCATTCCTTATTTCCTTCATCCACTATGTAATAACTGAACATTGTTATAAGTATTCCATTAGCCCAAGACACAACTCTACCCATGGACATCACTAGATGGTCGATACAAAAATCAAATTGATTATGTAGAAGTTCTATACAGTCAGAAAGAAAAAAAAAAAAAGACCTGGAACTGACTGTGACTCAGATTATGAGATGCTTATTGTAAAATTCAGGCTTAAGTTGAAGAAAGTAGGGAAAATCACTAGGTCATTCAAGTGTGACCTAAATCAAATCCTTTATGATTATACAGTGGAGGTGATGAATAGATTCAAGGAATTAGACCTGGCAGACAGAATGTCTGGTAACTTTGGACACAGGTTGATAACATTGTATAGGAAGCAGTGACCAAAACCATCCCCAAGAGAAACAAATATAAGAAGGTAAAGTGATTGTCTGAGAAGGCTTTACAAATAGCTGAGAAAAGAATAGGAGCAAAAGGCAATGGAAAAGGGAAATGAATGCAGAGTTCCAGAAAACAACAAGGAGAGATAAGAAGGCCTCTTAATGAACAATGAAAAGAAACTGAGAAAAACAATAGAATGGGAAAGACTAGAGATCTCTTCAAAAAAAACAACTGTTTCATGCAAGGATGACCACAATAAAGGACAGAAATGGCAAGGACCTAACAGAAACAGGAGAGATTAAGAAGAGGTGTATTAAGTATAAGAATACACAAAAGAACTATACAAAAAGGTCTTAATGGCTGGATTTAGTCATGATAGTGTGGTCACTCACCTAGAGTCAGACATCCTGGAGTGTGAAATCAAGTGAGCCTTAGGAAGCAAGATGAGAAACAAAGCTAGCAGAGGTGATGGAATTCCAGCTGAGGGATTTAAAATCCTAAACATGATGCTGTTAAAAGGCTGCATGCAAAATGTCAGTAAATTGAAAAACTCCACAGTGAGCAAAGGATTGGAAAATGTCAGTTTTCATTCCAATTCCAAAAAAGGCCAATGAAAAGAATGTTCAAACTACTGTACAATTACGCTCACTTCATATGCTAGCAACTTTATACTCAAAATCCTTCAAAGTAGACTTTAGTAGTACATGAACCAAGAACTTCCAGGAGATTTCGAAGAGGCAGATGAACCAGAGATCAAATTGCCAACATTTGTTGAATCATGGAGAAAGCAAGGGAGCCCCAGAAAAACATCTATTTCTGCTTCATTGACTATGCTAAAGCCTTTACTGTGTGGATCACAACAAACTGGGAAAATTCTTAAAGATATGGGAATACCAGACCACCTTACCTGTCTCCTGAGAAACCTGTATGCAGGTCAAGAAGCAACAGTTAAAACCTGAGGTGAAAAAATAGACTTGTTCAAAATTTGGGAAAGGAGTACAACAAGGTTATATATTGTCACTCTGATTATTTAACTTCTATGCTGAGTACATCATGTGAAATGCTGGGCTTATAAGCTGAAATCAAGATTGCTGGGAGAAATATCACAATCTCAGATACGCAGATGATACCACCCTAATAGCAGAAAGTGAGGACGAACTAAAGAGCTTCCTGATGAAAGTGAAAGAAGACAGCGAAAAAGCTGGCTTAAGCTGAACATTCAAAAAACTAAGATCATAGCATCTGGTCCCATTACTTCATGGCAAATAGAAGAGGAAAAAGCGGAAGCAGTGACAGACTTTATTTTCTTGAGCTTCAGAATCACTATGGACAGTGACTGCACCCATGAAATTAAAAGATACTTGCTCCTTGAAAGAAAAGTTATGACAAATCTAGACAGCATATTAAAAAGCAGAGACATCACTTTGCTGATGAAGGTCTGTATAGTCAAGGATATGATTTTTCCAGTAATCAGTCATGTATGGATGTGAGAGTTGGACCATAAAGACGACTGAGTGTTGAAGAACTGGTGCTTTCAAATTGTGGTGCTGGCGAAGATCTTGAGAGTAACTTAGACATCAAGGAGATCAAACCAGTCAATCCTAAAGGAAAGAAACTCCAAATATTCATTGGAAGGACTGATGTTGAAGATGAAGCTCCAATAGTCTGGCCAGCTGATACAAAGTGCTGACTCACTGGAAGAGACCCTAATACTGGGCAAGATTGAAGGCAAGAGGAGAAAGAGGTGGCAGAAGATTAGATGGTTAGATAGCATCAGGAACAACGTGGACATGAATTTGAGCAAACTCCAGGAGATAGTGGAGGACAGAGGAGCTTGGCATGCTGCAGTACATGGGGTTACAAAGAATCACACATGACTTAGTGACTGAACAACAACAACAACATAAGCACTGTATTAAGATAATAAATCTAGGGGATATTAAAAATGAATATATGTTCCATTTGTAAACACACACATTCATTCACTTAATAAATATGCATTATTTCCAACAGACTGCAAAGGCATATGAAGTGCATCAATCTCAAATCACCAATCACTAGTCTTTTTACAATGCCTAGAGATCTGTAATACATGCTCAAGAAATTCCTCTCCTCACTAACTCCATGAAGGTATTTGGTTTACTAGCATTGGTTACAATGCAGCTGGAGTGCTTACATGGTGAAACTGCCATTCAGAATATGTGCGGTACCCATTCTAGACACAGTCAATTTAGAGAGCCTTTTATAATCAACTGAGAGGGAAAGTCAACAGTTATTCAGCTCTGCAGAAGTGAAGAGATTAAAAATTATTTGCCTTGCTCTTAACTTAGTCTTTCTGCCAGTCCAGTAGACACATTCATTTTATCATTTTCTGTCTGTGCACATTTCCAGAGTACTATCTCTCAGTGGCAGCTAGATGATGTGAAACCTTATAAGAACAATCTCTAGAGTCCCAAACAATGGTTACTAGATACCTCAGACTCACTCTCTACCAATAATATGTTTAATGAAGAGCAGATGGCATGTAAAAATTTTTAAAGGTAACCTGCATGCCCATTTAAAATAAACGTCACTATGAGACCCTATTAGGCCCACATAGGAAGCAGGGGACATCCCACTCTTGGGGAAACAGTTTTTCTTTGAAGGAACCTACCCCCAATCCCACTCCACCCCCTACAAACACACCACACATACACTTACATGATTTGAGTGGGAGCAACATTTCAGTACAATATGAGCATTACTCATGGAGTAGCTGAATGGTCCAGAGACTTACATACTTGCAAATTTAGGATTGGGTTATGAGTTGATTCAGTCTCTTCTGAGTGGCTGGACAAGTAATACATGAACTTGAGAGCTTATGGCGGCCACATCCATATTTTCTATTGTGAGAATGAATAGAGATTTAATATGGGGAAAAAAAGAGCATTATATTGGGTCCATTCCATCCATTGTCAGTGAAGGTAGAATAACATCCCAGAAAAGAACAGGGAGATGCACTCAGAAGAAGCAGAAGTGGATGTGCAAGAAAGAAAAAATCTGTAAGGCTTAACCCCAAGCCTATTACTGAAGACTATTTAAAACTAAATATGGAAAAGTAAGCAACAAATGCATAGGTCATATACCTGAATACACTTATGTTTCAATGATTTGTTGATATTATGCAATATATTCTCTTCACCAAAGTTATCAGTACCTATGAGAAAATAGAGATATTTTTCTAAATTTGTGTGTCTTATATTTTACTGAAAGGTTATGGCTTCAGTCAATATTCCCCTTTAGTGATGGCTATAATCAAGGCAAATGGTTTTAAGCTCATATATTATTATTTCACAATGAACTGTGAAAGGAGTCATGATTCATAACTTGCTGATTGTTTGTTCCCAGCTGCAGACAACATCCCCTTTAGCCAAAACACAAACTATAATGCCTCACTTATCAGGATGTCAGACTTCAGCAATGAATCCAAAAGGGAATGAGCTTCTCAACAGCTGACACAGACACCACAAAATGTCTGTACTTTGCACTATGAAAGAGTCCATCCAACAATTGTATTGGCTCTCACTTAAACATCACCTTATTTTACATACCTGATTATTTATCCAGATTTAAACAGTATTCAAGTGACCATCCTTTTAATGCAAAAGATGGAAGCCAGAAACACAATCTTAAAAATTGGCCACAATTATCATAACAATCCATTAGTTTAGTAGCATTCAATCTCTACACTAAATAAATAACACTTCAAATAATAGTAATGCTACAAAATTACTGGATGTTTGTAAAACCCATCTTATGTCATTGAAAAAGGATAAATTATTTTCAATATATTTTGTCTTGAGATGATAGCAAAGTGGGAAATATACACTGGAAGATGTGTATTTTAAAGTTATTTGGAAAATAAATTTATGTTGAAAATGTCATTGTGAGGAATTAGACTCAGCAGTAATGTATATTGTTGGAGAAGGCAATGGCACCCCACTCCAGTACTCTTGCCTGGAAAAACCCATGGACGGAGGAGCCTGGTGGGCTGCAGTCTATGGGGTCACTAAGAGTCAGACACGACTGAGTGACTTCACTTTCACTTTTCACTTTCATGCATTGGAGAAGGAAATGGCAACCCACTCCAGTGCTCTTGCCTGGAGAATCCCGAGGATGGGGGAGCCTGGTGGGCTGCCATCCATGGGGTCGCACAGAGCCGGACACGACTGAAGTGACTTAGCAGCAGTGCATATTGTGCTGCCGTTTCCAGTGGATGTTTGAGGGAGACAAGTGAGGATGGAATTTCAAGTATGGGGCGGCCCATCACCTTTCCAACCCTCTTCCTCAGCCTTCAGTTTTGAAGTCTTACCTTTGCCTCCTTCCCAGCTTTTCACACCTGCAAGGATGTTGAAAAGGGCCTAAAATTTTTATTATACATTCATTGCAAGAAAATGACTGACAGCCATTGCACAGAGGTTTAAAGCGAGCCATCGGATGCTATCTGATCATGGGCATCATGAGAGAAGCCTGTGGACATCAAATCCTCCATCCCATTTCACTGGCTTCTATTCAGTTTGAAAATCAAACCCAGTGTTTGATTTCTTCCATTGCAGAAGGACTAATACTTCACTACAAGAAATCACCTTTTCCTATCTGTTAATTCATAGCTGCCACATTTACTACTTTTGCTTTTCTGACCATAGAGACGTCTACAACTCACCATTTTTAATGAACAGATTTTTACATATGCATCATAATACTGGTTTTTAACCCTGTGTTTCACATCTTCCAGAGCTGCTGCTAAGCTTTAGATTCAGTGGTCCTGAAGTCAGATGACATGACTGGAACCAAACATAAGATGAGTAAGACAACCCTAGGGTAGTCACAATAATGCATTTGAAATTTGTTTAATGTGTGACTCTCATTCAGCTCTATGATGAAAACCTACCAGCCACCATTCGTTTTGCAAGCACCCATCTTGGAGCCTCATGGGCTATTGTAAAACAGAAATAAAAACAAAATCTCCTGAGAAAATATCGCAGTTTTAGGAAAGCAGCGTTTTCAGCTGCTGTAATCATTCTAATTACTTTAGAATGTTTATTTTTTTTCCCCTTCACCCTCTGGGGCCTTTTTGCCTTCAAATCAGCTACAGAAACAAAGCAATTTAGCACAGTAAAAAGCTTATTAACACATGATGCAGTTCAATGGCATGAGAAAAAGCTAGGGAGAAAACAAGTAATCCATCCCATGAAAAAAGGTAGATCTGAATATTTCAAATAAAAGAAGCTGAGCTGGGGAGTGAATAACTCAACAAAATGTGAGAAGACAGGTCAAAATGGCAGCTCTGACTGCAGAGAAATCTCAGCTCCAAGAGATGAAGGATGGCAGTTTAATTCCTCAACTTGCCCAGCAAATGCAGTTTACAGCTAAGGTGGGCAATTTTCTAAATCCTCATTTATCATTTCAGAGAGTCCCCAGGTTCTCATCAACTGTGATTTCTTCTGCTTTTTGCAACTTATCTGTGAGACACCAGGGAAGGTGAAATGGCTCCAGTGATGTACAGAAAATGAATCTGAAGGTTTCCGCTTCTCTGCAGAGGTAGTAGTAAGAAGGGTGAGGGTAGCAGCAAAGTGCCAAAGCCATTTCATCAGAGTAGAGTGGGAAAACAACCTGATGCTGCTCGCCAGAGAATCTTGGGTGCTTATAACAGAAAGGAATGGTGTGCGAGATATACATAAGTTGGACAGACCAGTGTGATGATTTAGTGGTGACTTTATTATCACAGTCTCATTTTCTGGAACAACATGGAGGGTTTTGCTGCAGATACAGAGATCCTTTGTCTCCCCACAAATAAATGTTCATCAATTCACCACATGGCTATTGTGCATCTTTTATACACTGAGCATGGTATTAGCAGAATATATGGACATGAATAAAAAAAATTTCCAGTTTTCCTGGAGCTCATAGTCTAATATGAGAGAAAGGCTACATATCTATTCAATATTTACTCATTCAATACATGTCCACTGAGCAACTGCATACTGTAAGCTCAGTAAGAGGAGCCGAAGTGTGATGTCAAAGGAACAAGGGATCCAGGGAGCCTTCTTGGAGTTGCTGGTGTCTGCTCTGGGTTCTAACAAAGAATTCTGTATTATGGTGAGCAGAGGAAATTACATTCACAAATGCATGTATGCACAAAACTGGCACACTGCTGGTGCACAGAATTTGTATGTGAGGAAAATGAGAAAGATTAAATATATAGACAACTTATATGATATAGTACATATAGGTGTTGGAAATACTTAAATAGTTGGCTTATTCTTTCATCTATACTTTGTTAGGTTTGAATACAACTTCCTTGGCATATTTCTGAAGGCAGTGATATTGTGAGGAGAATTTGAATCTACCACCACTGATAGACTTGAGCAAAAATTCTCAATGTCAAACAATAAAATCATGGGGAAAAGCACATGTAATCTTATTTGGTGCATTTTGTAGGAGCAAAACGGAAGAATGAATAGCTCCACATTGGTATTTCCTTTCATGCCTGTACAAAGAAATCTATCTGAAAAATTGTCAACAATATTATCTTTGAAAATAAAATAACTATATTTAGGACTGTAGCAAGTCCTGAGTCCCCCTGATGATCTCCTGGTCTCTAGTCTCGCATGATGATGTCCTTAAAGATATCCTCCACAAGTATCCTCCAAAGATACCTCAGAAATGGGCTCTGTTCTCTCACAAAGTTTATTTACAGAACTCCTAAATTCCTCTCATTACAATTCTAAGCCCATCTCAAGTAAGCCCCTCTTCTCCCAGGACGTCAAAGATCTCTTTATTTATTAATTCCCCAATCCTTATCCAAAGTCCAATCCAACATGTAGACTGATAGTTGATTTCTAAACTGAATGCATGAATGCTCAGTCACTAAGTCATCTCCAACTCTTTGCGACCCCATGGACTGTAGCCCACCAGGCTCCACTGTCCACGGGATTCTCCAGGCAAGAATACTGCAGTGGGTTGCCATGCATTCCTCCAGGGCAGCCTCCCAACCTAGGGATCGAACCTGTGTCTCCTGCGTTGCAGGTGGATTCTTTACTGCTGAGTCACTGAGGTAGCCACCCCACATGTGACCACAGCCTAAATAACTAAAGAGCCTCCTTCCCATGACTGTCTTGTCATCAGTCAAATGCCTGAGGAATGTAGCCAAGAGTAGTCATAAAAATGGGAAAAACGAATGGGCAAGAGAGAATGAATGGGTAGGTAATTGTGAAAATCATGAGGGTGCCTTGAACATTTCATGATAAACTGAATCCACTTTAGAACACAAAACATACTAAGGGCAGAAAGTTCTGGTCCTATCCGAAGTGTGTATCTCTTTCTCCCTCAGTGTTAAATGAATATTCACTCTGAAGCCAGGCACCTGAGAAAGCCTGTAATTAGTACAGCAAAATCCCATCTCATGAACACTTTCATCTTTTCCTATGATGAATATTAGTTTAGGATCAATGCATTGTAAAAAGTCATCTAAGACAAAGCAATCATGTGTTTATACTCAGTGAAGCAGAGAGAATAGGCCAAATAACACAGTGGTACAGCTCAATCTATGCCTGGGACGTTGGCTGTTTACTTGAATAATTTAAAAACACGTGTCTATTCTGTGGCCTTGACCAGAGCTAAACCTCATGATATTAAGCTGCCATCGATGACACATGCGAGATGATTCTTTTTAATGCACTTAAAACATCTTATTTAAATTATACATGAAAGTAACAAAGGCATAGAAATGACATGGCCAATAAAGTCGGTTTCCAAAGCTGTTTCAAAAAAAAAGAACAAAGAATACTGCAGATCAACTATAGCTTGTCTGCACACATCTGAAACAAAATAACTACTTCTCTAACTTGACTGCAGAAATTAAAACCACTTCCTGATGAGCTAGATATAAATTTTCAGCATGATAAGAGCTTATAATGGCTCAGATGTGTTATCAAAGAAACTGAAAAAGACTGACTTAAATCCTATAAACCACTTAATGATCTGACAAAGCAGAGAACTAGATTTGGTAAATTTTTCACTTGATGGTATATTGACTTATCCATATACACAACAGGCTCATTTCACTCCTGTGTCTGGAATTCCTTAGCTATAAGTTATAACTTTTCACTACAGGTTTTTCCTCCAGCTCTAACATACCTCTCCCCACCCCACCCCACCCCAGCCTCGTGGCTAGTAGTGCCCCAAAGGGAGGGCAAACAGGAGGGAAAACTATATTCTTTGAAATTCATGAAAACATGTTGAAAAGTCCAAACTATGCTTGGACAGAGGCTGAATTGTTCAAGCTCTTTTATTTCTGTCAATTTTAATGCCCCCCAACAGATTCTTATTAATGACATGTATGTATGTGAGGATATACACCATGCAAACACAAACCACATACATCACATACACACACCTCACACTTCACATGCACATCACACACCACACAAACATGCAACACACACATAATCCTCACACACATCACACAAATACCACACATATACACAACACATACACCTCACACACACTGAACACACCACACATACATACTCTATAGAAACATCACACACATCATACATATACACACATTCCACACACAAATAACACACACCCCACATATACATCACACACCAGGCATACACACAATACACACATGCACACCCTATACAAACATCACACACACCACACATACACACATACACACTCCACACATACACATCACATGTACAATATACACAACACATACCATATACACCAGGCACACACACACTAAAAAAATACACCAGACACAACACAGAGCATACAAACCACACACACGCTCAACAAACACAACACATACACACAAACACACTACTCCCCTAGATGTGATGGAAGTAAGTGAGTAAAACAAAAAGTCTGTATAGAAAGATATGGGAAAGACAGTTACCCAGTGAGCTGCACAAAACTCTGGCATTGTAGAAAGAGAGACACTGCAGATTGTGTAATTATAGTTCTCATCCACATGTCCCTACTCATTCCTGAGTCTGGGGACCTAGTGAACCTGAGATAACACTCTTAGCACAATAGCCTGCAGAAGACTTGTCAGCAGGATGTTTTATGAGTTCTGTGAAAGGGCTGACAGATTTTTGGATAAGCTTCCAGAGGCCTGAACCTAGCAGGGGGTTTCTTCTCTCCCTCTTCAACTTGCAGAAGCTGAAATGTGTGCAGAAGATTGGGTAAATTTATAGAAGAACGTATTAAACCAAGCATCACAAATTGATGAAATGTGGATTGGCTCAGACCCCAATGCTGTAAAATTAATAAATATTACATACAGTTCCTACTTTCCATATTCTGTTGAAAATCAGGTCTGGCTACATTGGATCAATATATATATATATATATACACATATATATACACATATATATAGATAGATAGATATAGATATAGATATATAGTATAGTTAAAATATATATGGAGTTCCCTGCTGGCTCAAATGGTAAAGAATCTGCCTGCAATGCAGGAGACCTGGATTCGATCCCTGGATCAGGAAGACTCCCTGGAGAAGGGAATGGCTGCCCACTCCTGTATCTTTGCCTGGAGAATTCCATGGACAGAGGAGCCTGGCAGGCTACAGTCCATGGGATCACAAAGAGTCGGACATGACTGAGTGACTAACGCTTTAAAAAAAAAAAAATATATATATATATATATAAAGACTGTCGCTCAGCAATCATCTAGAGCTGAGCATAACTGTTTCCTCTGTCCAGGATATAAATTCACTAGTTTACCACAGGCCTCGCCATTCCATATAGTTTGACAACCAGCCACTTTAGTCATGTGCAGTATATCCAGGATCTCTAATAACACTTGACTTGAGCATGTTATTGTTAGCACAATCAAGGAACCCCAGGAAAAAGTAAAATGAGATAGAGCTCAACAGGGGATCTTTCTCCTTTAACACAGAGAGACTCTGTGAAGGATAGTCAACATGGCAGAGCTAAGATTACAGGCCTATTGGGAATATGGGGTAGGAAATGAGTATAGTAGAATAAAGGAATATAGTAGATAAACCACTCCCCAAATTCCACCACCTCGTTTGATGTTATCCCAAATCTGAATGGGCAGGTACATGCATACAAGCCTCCAGTAAAGGATATTCTTTTGGAATTATTCTGTGAGCTCACGTGGCTAACAGAAATACTGCTCAGTTACGGAGGGCATAAGGAGCACAGCACTGTGGTCACACCAAAGCAAAGCTCACCTTGTCGTCACTTTGTTAGTGACAACAGCCAATGAGATGATGATATCTAGTTTATAACATTCAATGTCTCATCTTAATACGCAACTCTGCCTTTTAATAAGCTTCTGCTGGAAAGCTAAACAGATCAAGAATATTGTAGAATTCTTTTAACTGAAAAAGTAGGGCTCCCAGAGGGGTTCACATTCTGGCTTATAACACATTTCACTTAAAAATATAACTATGATACATGAGTCTTCTTTCAGGAATCCCTTGCTCCTCTGTAAATCAGCTCCTTAACTCATCTGCCCCATCCTTTTCCCTGTGTAAATCAGAACCCTTTCCTTTCTTCTCTCACTACTTTATTACACAGAATAACCTTCTTCTGCATGAAACTTCGGAGAAGGCAATGCCAACCCACCTGGTGGGCTGCCATCTATGGGGTCGCACAGAGTCAGACCCGACTGAAGCGACTTAGCAGCAGCAGCAGCATGAAACTTGGGTGCCAGTTTCATGCCTAGAACCCAGAGGCTCATTTCTTCTCTGTGAAGGTCTTATCAAATCATTTTCTCAGTAAAATCAATCTCTCACTATAAAAGAATCACTGGATCAACTACCAAGATTATAATGTTTTATCCATCTCATTGCACATGTATTCAGTATATTTCTTTTTGATAAGGAGTGTGCCTTCTATCCATACAGTACAAAGCAAATGCACTTGAAAACACGTATATATAATGAGTTAGCTATCAACCAGCAGAAAGCTAAATCATAAATGAAAAGAAAAGTATTGGGGTCCAGATGTCCCAAGAGAAGGAAAAAGAATTTATAATAAGAGAAGAAGAAAGTCGAAATGCATCAGAATGAAGAAGGTTTATATAAGAAAAAGGGCTTAATGTGACTGTATTAGAGTACTGGCCCTAGAAAGTGCCTCTTGGAGATCAACTTCTCCATTTCCAGACGGGAACATTGGGGCAGAGTTCTCTGTAGCAAAACACACAAAGAAAATTGCTGAAATGAGGATTTTCTTTCTTTCGCATTCCATATACCTTTCTGATCCCCTGGTTTCACCCAGCTGGTGGTTCCACATCACTTAGGAAGTTGTTCTCTCCTGCACAATCAGCATGGCATGACATGTCATACATATATCCTTGATCATGCAAGAGGAGAAAGACAGAAAGTTGAAGTCAAGCATTTTCCTTTTAAGCAACTAACTTTTATTACCATGGGTGAGAAATAGGACATATACCTATCATACCTGCAGAGAGATGTGCTACTGAAAGCCCCATTCATTCAGCTGAAATTCTATTCCAATGGAAGGAAGCATGCTTTTGCAGGGACTGTGAGCCAACTGGTGTAGATATCAAGGAGGTAAGACACTTGCCAGAGGTCACGTGCTGTTCTAACTTTTCCAGGGTCCAAGCCAAGGGTGATGGCACTCTTCTCTATGGCAGCTGACTTCTCGAAGAGCAAGGCAAAGAATCCCATGAACCAGGGAGAAATGATACTTTGGGAAGTAGATGAAGAGGTTGCAAATGAAGGCCACCCCTGAATGGCGGACCCTTCTGAATGCAGCCAAAGCTCTTGCCTGGAACAAAGCAGCACTGAACTTTGCTGACTTCAGAGGGTTTGCAGTTAACTGCATTATTTCTGGAGAGCATCACAGAAAGCAGTGTGGATCAGAGGACATGAGCAGTCCCAAAGTAAAAACCCCTAGTCTGCATTGGGTAGAAACTAATGAAGTAGATTCAGACTAAATCTGTCTCCAGGAAAAGCATAGCACAGAAAACAGACTGTGTTGACAAGGGCTATAGGCATATCATTCACATTAGCTGAGCAGAACTTTATAAGAAAAAAAATAGCTATTTTTGTTTCTTGGGAGAGCATAAAGACCACAAGACTGACTATAGGCTATCAAAAGAAATAAAGAGTCAAGGAGATTGTCAACCCAGACTCTTCTACTTTCCTTTCTACACAGGCACATGTCATTTCCATTAGACAGACATTAGAAACTAAAAGTTCTAGTGTGAAATCTCATTTTAGCAAAAGAAGTTAGATCTGTAAAGAAATCTGAATTCTTTTCCCTTCACCCTTCCATTTAGTCTATACCACAACATTATGGAGCTTCCCTCATAGCTCAGTTGGTAAAGAATCTGCCAGCATTTCAGGAGACCTGGGTTTGATTTCTGGGTCAGGAAGATCCCCTGGAAAAGGAAATGGTAACCCACTCCAGTATTCTTGCCTGGGAAATCCCATGGACAGAGGAGCCTGGTGGGCTACAGTCTGTGGGGTCACAAGGGTTGGACATGACTTAGCTGCTAAACCACCATAACATTATGCTTCCCCCAGGTGGCACAAGTGGTAAAGAACCTGCCTGCCAATGCTGGAGTCATAAAGAGACATGGGTTTGATCCTTGGATGGGGAAGATCCCCTGGAGGAGGGCATGACAACCGACTCTAGTATTCTTACCTGGAGAATCCCATGGACAGAGGAGCCTGGTGGGCCACAGTCCATGCGGTCACAGAGAGTCGGACGTGAAAAGACTGAGCATGCACAAGCAAGCACAACATTATGAGGTGATGCTATTTTATCTTGTGACTCTTCCTACTGTTTCAAATTTTAACCTTGCTCTCCCATAATTGCTAAAAGTGCTAGAATTTAATGTCTTCAGATGTTGATGGTATCTCATAGTATCTACTATATTCCTCAGTACTTAGCAGAATGCATCAGATATCATTCTTTGCCGTCTCTTCTAAAGGATGAGGATGCGACAGGTCCTAACTGAGATGACACTTCCAATCTCAATCACTTCTTATGGGAATTCTAGCATTTTGGTTTTGAAATATTCATCATGTTATTGGCTGAATAACGGGCTTCCCAGGTGGCGTTAGTGGTAGGTAAAGAACTCTCCTACCAATGCAGACCTAAGAGATGCAAGTTCGATCTCTGGGTCAGGAAGATCCCTTGACCCTATTCCAGTATTCTTGCCTGGGAAATCTCATGGAGACAGGAGCCTGGAGGGCTCGCAAAGAGTCAGACACGACTGAAGTGACTTAGCACACATGCATGCCCAGGCTGAATAATGGCCTCCCAAAGATGTCCACATCCCAATATCTGAAACCTGTGAATATATTACTTTATGTGGCAAAAGAGACTTCATCCACATGATTAAGTTCAAGATGCTGAGGTGGGGAGATTCTCCCAGATTATCCATGTGGGCCCTAAATGTAATCATAAAGGTCCATATTGAAGGAAGAAAGAGGGAGAACATGATGTAATGGCTAAAATAGAGACTGGAGTGATGCAGCTAGGAGTCAAAGACCACTGGGAGCTCCAGGAGCTGTAAGAGGCCAACCCTGCTGATGCTGCAGGATTTTGGCTTTTTAAGATTCAGTTGACCTACAGAACTGTAGAAAAATAAATTTGTGCTGTTTTAAGCCACTGAGTTGCTTCTAATTCGTTAATAGCAGCAATAGAAAACTAACACACATATCCTCCCAACTTCCCAGTTGAAGTGTAATCCCATGGGCTAACTGACCTTATTTTACCGATTATAAGATGTAAATAGGAAGATGTGATTTGTCAAATGTAAATGCCTAAGCGAGCAACTCCATGTCTAGAAATATTTCATAAGGATGGTTATACAATAGGATTTCAAGCATCCATTAAAAAGAATGAGAAAGATTTACAAATGTTGACCTACATACTGAGATGTAGATGGTGTATCATGTAAAAAATAATAAGTAACAGCATACATGTAGGAACTGAGTATATCTCTCAAAGATATACATGCAATTGATGAGGGTGGTTATCTCTAGATGGTAGGACTACAAGATGACTTCCTTTACTTTAATTCTGTAGTGTTCTTTTTACAATGAACATTCATTGTTTTATCAGTCTAAAAATCCATGAAATTTTTTCCATCTTGTACAAAAGGAAGGTTTTATTTACAGATACAGATTCAACTTAGTGATTTTCTGTGGCTGCTATAGCTACCAGCCCTGTCTTGGTCTCTTCTACCTCCACATCAATGTCCTTCTGTTTCTATTATCTGACTACCAACCACATCACCAGTCTATTTTATGGGAGAAATGAAGGCAAACTCAAGAGTCAGAAATACCACCAAATTTAATATAGGAGCCTCCATTTTCTCCCTGACCCAGTTCTGTCTCCTGTTTTTCTCTGTTTTGGTTAATGACACCACCACCTACCTAGCTGCCTAGCTAGAGTGTCAGGACTGTTTTGATTCCTCTTTACAACCCACATCCCATGATTCACCAAATTCTCCCATTCTATCCCCTCAGTTTATCTTAAATCCATTCCTTATTCTCCATCCCCATTAGTAGTGATAAATTTAGATCATGTTGCTTGATCATTTCTTCCCCAGACTAATGTAATACCCTTCTTTAGCTGGGTTCAGTAACTTTAAACTGTGTTCACCCAACTCCCCTTGTCAAAGGCAAAATAAATAAATAAATAAATAACAAAGTCATCACCCTCCTTCTTATAAATCTTCAAAGGCTCTGCATTCTGGGCCAAGAGCCCTCCAAAGGGACTGACATGAGTTTTTTATGATCTGGTACTTCCAATTTTTCTGTCTTATTTTTCCTACTATTCTCCACCTAGACACCTCGGATCCAGTGATTATTACAGTAACCCAGAACTTCTCTTCCTGTCCCCACTGCCAAGCTATTAAAGATGCAATTCCCCTGCCTGGCACACCCACCTGTTTATACCTTTTCACCCTTTAGGATTTGGCACAGATATTGCTTCCTGGGTCACCTGAGTTAGATGTCTTAGTACCTAAACTCCCAAGGTATCTCGTAACATAACGAATACAGATGTAGGCTAGAGCATTTGCCATCAGAGTATAATTAACCACTATGGAATCTGCAGCCCCACCCCTCCCTACCCAATCTATGAACTCTTAAAAAACACTGTTTTTTATTTATTTCTGTATCCCCCAGCTCATGGCAGTTACTGGCATAAACAGAGAATTAATACATGGTCACCAAATGATTTCATAAATAAATGAATGGTTAACTTTTACTGGAGGCTTACTCTGTAGTAGGCATAGTATGAACATTTTTGAATTGGGTCCAGACAAAAATCCTATGGGTCATACTATTATTTGCATTTAGATTAGAAAACTATGGCACAAAAGGGTTAAATAAATGTCCTAAATTTACCCACTTGGAAATTGCATAGAGGGAATTTGCTGGTGATTAGGACTCCATGCTTCCACTGCACAGGTTTGATTCCTGGCTGGAGAAATAAGATTAGGCAAGCCACATGGAACAGCCAAAAAAAAAAAAAAGAACAAGAAGAAGAAAAAAAAGAAATTGCATAGAGACTGAGGCAATCTGACTCTGGGATATTAGCTTCTGTGCCAGATGAATGGATGAATTAAAGAATGAATGGGTGAGTGAGAGAGCTAACAACCTCCTGACCCTTCCTATTAAGATTTAATATGTAAGTATTCACTCTAATCTTTATCTGTGAGATAGACATGTCCAATCCATCATCCTCATTCCCTTTTGCTTTGATAATATGGTGAGAAAGTGAGGAGAGGTATTATTAAACAGAACATAGGTGAGAACCCATGACAGCTTGTGGGAGGAGAGGAAGGGGAGATTTTGAGCTATTAAGTAGAGTGTTAATTATTCATTAATAGTAAGTTGAGGCTCTTGCCCAGCAGCTATCCCATAAATGGCATGACAGAGAAAAAAAACAGCAATGGTTTTGATCAAATATTTCTTAGGTCTAAATTAAGAAGACAGCCTCCAAGGTGAATTTAATTCCTCACCACATTCTTAACTTCCCTGGAGTTTTTCCATGAACGTCAGTGCTATGGAACTTAAACTAAAGAGAATGCTTTTAATTCCAGCTGAGTTCACTAACCATTTCACTTTGGTGACATATATAGAGTCAGCAGCTTCTGGTTGCTCTGCTTGTGTCTAGGAATGGGGAACATTCAGATCCCTTCCTGGTAGATATGCAGAAGGAGCAGATAATAGAGCTTCATCTTCCGAGACAGAGACAGAAACAGAAAGCTTGAGAGGCTGTCATGTGGGCAAAGTTACACAGCAATTTAGTGCTGGACTCTCAAATCCCTTAACACTCCTGAACTACATGCCTCTCGGTCACAGTAGAAATGACCAAGCAGGGACAATTTCCATTATGCCATACCACTGAAATCATTATTTCAGATTGATGGTTGAATAAAAAATTATCTCCAGAAATATCTCAAAAGCCCAAAACCATTGTACAAATAAAGAATTCAAGTAAAGAGAAGAGTAAATAAGAGGTTAGCAAGCCCATCTTGTCAAGACACACAGGCAGAAATTTTCAGTCACAGTTGGTAAAAACCACTCCAAACTGTCTTAGACCCCAAAGGGAGAACTCTGAAGTTCCTATCACTGAACAAAAGGAGAGACAGGGTTAGTCAGAAGCACAGACTCAACTCCAGCAGAATCTTTGCATCCTCATTCCTCAAATGATAGCATCCGTGAGGAAACAAACTGGTTCCATGGTTAGGACTGTGATGGATGGCTGAGGGACTAACAGAACCCTCGATACCCTTTCAGCAACATCTGCATTTCCTTGAAAACATGTTTGTTTCTGAAGTATAATAGAGGTAATGCCAGTAAACAAGAGAGCCATTCCAAGACACTAACCAATTCATCTTCCATCTTTATTGCCTAATAAATACCATTTGTATTCCCATGATTAAGAATCTGTGTAATACCTTGTCTCCAGATAGATGCCTAAGGATTAGCAGCAGATTCTTTCCCACATAAACAATTGTTCCTACAAGCTAAAGAATTCCAAGTCTATGAAATATGGGAAAGGCAACTAGGGGGCAAAGGCAGCAGAAAGAGTACTATTTCTAATAGGACTCCGGCATACTCGTTCAGGTTGCCTGGCTTGGAGAACTTTTAAAACCTCCTATCAAACTTGTCAAATGCTGTTTAAACAAACCTTTACTAGGAAGGATATGCAGAATTGTAATTAAGGGAGTTACAGGAAGAGAAGCTGCCTACTCTGAGCACATTCTCCACAAGCAGCTTTTCCACTATTAAAATTTTAAATATATAATGTTATAATGGCTTTTAAAATCATGGGGATGAAGCATAAGAGGGGGAAGTATTAAAGCAAAAGCATAAGACTGACAGAGAAGAAGGCCAGGATTGGAACACTTCTCTCTATTTGTTCTCTATCAAATGTCCACACAAAGCTTGGGGTTTAAAATTCCTTGTCTGCCTCTGACAACGTCTGTATCAGGATGAGTACATTCAAGAGGGAATCACCAGTCACGGACTGGAGTCTGCGAGATCTTGGAGAAATCATTTACTTTCCCTGTGTCCGCGGTTTCTTATCTGTAAAATGAGGAGGATGAACAGGGCCCTTTCGGCTCCAGCATTCTGTGACGGCTACTATTCCATCAGATGACACCAAAGTAAATTCTGCCAGCACAAAAGAAATAAAAGAATCTCTCGGTGCACAGCCTGCTGGCAGGTAAAGCAATTTGAAAGCCACAGTTACTCTCTTAGGCCAATGGGAATCACATTCATTTTTCCTTCAGTCTGGGTAGAAATAGAAGAAAAAAAATTTGAAGGCAGTCACACTTGACATGAATGATCTCAGACTTCACTGTCAGGGGTCTCTCTATCCTGTCTGCTGTGGCTCCTAGCAGACTTGGCACTCACTTCTCCATCCTCATCTTATTCTTTGGAAGACCAGGATCATTTTCTCTTCTTTCTCTCTTCTCTTCTCTTCACATCCACCTTGAAACTAATCTGATGAACTGAAGAGAAGTCACACTAAAGCAGAGATTCCCAAATATCCATTACCCACAAACTGCCTTCATACTGATCTCCTGTTTGTACTCCCTATAAATAATTATAATATTTTCCTTCCAAAAGGTATACTATTTTTACCTACTACCAACTTTAGTTATGTTAGAAATCACATCCTTAATATGCTATGTTATGTTTTCTTATAGTTTGTATTAAAATATATAACTATTAAAGTCATTTGTTCATCTGTGATTCACTAAAATCATTTCACGTACCTCCAGTAGCATGCATTTGAAACCTGAAAAATGGTTTATTAGAGTATGAATGACAAATGTCTTTTACCAGGGGTATTAGGTTTGGATTGAATGAAAATCCCTAACATCTTTTAAGCTATCTGCTATTTTCTTATAATGATGTGCCTTTCATAAGTGTCAGGGAACAGATGACAAAGGTAAGAAAACATTTCACAGGACATTAATCTGAAACCAGAGGAACGGGAAGATCCCTTAATTGTGACTCCATACATTTTGGAGGCCAGGAGCGTTTCTCCAAGCCCCTGAAATAATCGTATAATGATAGTGAGGTAATAATAACAGGAATGACTGCCACATACTGTGCGTTGACTGTTGCTGGGCTTCAGAGAGCTGCCCTGTTTTCCCTCTGTTTGTATTCCTGCCTGCACTGCTGGCCGTCATAGCGTACAGAGAACCTGGGAGACCTTTTTCATGCCTGTCCTTATTTCATCTTTAAAAACAAACAGCAGGGGGGAAAATAGCCAAACCAAGCTCAATGCACCGTGTCTCTCAGGCTTCAGCGCAAAACCCCATTTCATGCTTCGGAGCCTCGACGATGACACGGCGCTCAGGTTGCCAGGCAGGATGGGAGCCAGGCCCCAGATGAGCTCTTGCCATGGACCGACTGAGGCTAAATGAGCCCTGCGGGCTGTGCGGTCATTCCTACAGGTCAGAGCTGCTGCCCGGCTCCTCTTGTCTCTCAGACAGGCAAGCAGAGTGGGGGTAATATGAGCTGCGAACCAGCACAGTGGGCCCTGGGACTCACTGTGTCTCCCAGGATGACAGGGCAGTTCTTGGTTACAGCTGGCTGAAGTGTCACATCTCATCTGGTGAACAACTTCAGTACAGGCCTCTTACAGACAGATCTGGGTTCAAATCCTGGCTATGCTGTTTATTGAAACTATTATTTTGAACCACTTACTTAACCTCTCTGTGCCTTAATTTCCTCATTTATAACAGAGATGCAAGAGTCTCTACTTCTAGGGGCCCTTGATGATTCTGGTGGAGTGACTATAAAGCACTGTGCATAGCAACACGGTTTCCTGTCACTGCTGTAACTACACATGAGAAACACGGTGACTGAAAACAGTAGCCATGTATCATCTCACAGCTTGCACAAGTCAGAAGTCCAGGCACAGGCAGGCTCCATAGTTCTCTCCTGAGGATCTCACAAAGCCAAAATCAAAGTGTTGGCTACAATGAGTTCTTACCTGGAGGCCTTGGGACAGAATTCACTCCCAGGCCCATTCAGGGGGTTGGAAGAATTCAGGTCCTTTTGTGACTGTAGGTCTGAGGTCTCCATTAGCAGGGGCCCCCTCTGCTCCTAGAAGCCATCTAGAAATCAGTCCTGCCCAGTCCCCCACATCTGCCTTTCTCCTCTATTTTTAAGGGCTCATGTAATTGGGCTCTCCTGGATGATTCAGAATAATCTCCCTACTTTAAGTTAACTGAATAACTTTATCATCGCCTGCAATTTCCCTTCTCTGTGTAACTTACATATTGATATTTGTGAGTGTAACACCAGGGGCAAAAGTCATGGGGACCAAAAATCTGCCTACAATCATCATTCTATATTAATTACTGTTCACAGGCCAGCTCTACAAAGGAACACCATTACTTACCGTGACTGCCTACAATGCGTAGAGATTAAAAACCACAGTAATAATCCCTTACTTTAATCTTTGCAATAGCTCCTGAGTGGGAGAGGTCCATTGTTACTCCCATTCTACAGATACTAGAATGTGTTTGAAAGGTTTAATATTTGGAGATTTGAAAAGATTCAGGGGTATGGCAGAAAAAAAAGAGATAACTTTCCTCAATGGGGATTTATGGCGAGGAACACTGGGGTGATAAAGTTTGGCCTCCTTGTAGGCATTTGAGATTATTCTGGGTCTCAGAGTAACCTTCTGAGACTGAGAGGCATGTCAGTGACTATCACAGAGAGCCAGCTCTTTTGGTTGTAAGTAATGAAAATCCCTTTGACAAAACATAAACAAAAAAGGTTTTAAAAGATTCGCAGACTTAATATTAAGTGTACAAAGGACTGTCAAGTAACCCACAACCCAAGACTAGAGCCAGGCCCAGGAAAGCCTCAGAATGTGGCAGCTGCTCCTGCATGGTCTCTCATCTTTGCACATCCGCTTCATTTTCACCTCTGCAAAAGGCACCTCCTTGCACAGTCCCACACCCACCCTTCCTTCAGGTCCAGAGTGTGCCTGTCTGCTATTCAAGTTACCAACTTGATGAGGGAATCTAAGTTCTAATTCTATATTCATGGAGGATAGTTTAAGCCAGATGTACATCTCTGTTCTAATCAGCTACAACCAGAGGAGCAGTCATACGGGACAGAAACGCCTACCAGGCCCAATGTGTGTGTGAATACATGAAGCAGAGGACAACTCTCAGACAGGAGGAGACCAAGAGCTGGGTATATAATGCCAAAGAGCGCTTCTCAGCCTTCCTCTCAATACAGCCAGAACTCAAAGGATCTACTTGTTCTATGTAGTTTCTGAGAAATTACACTTCCTACAGTGAGTATCTGAATGGATCTGACTGCCACCATCTATATGATCAGGCTAGAAACTTGTACTGAGTCGCTTTGGGTGACAGGCCTCCTCTGTAGCCTGTCCATATATGGCCACGTATGGCTGGTTTGTACCTCTGCTCCATCCCTTCTGAGCAGGACAGTAGGATTGCTTTCCTTCTAGACACACAGTGTAGACCCCTGAGACTTTACTAAAGAGATAGCCTCTTTTTCCTCAGAAGAGGTCCACAAGCTAAGTTGCATCCCGAATCTCCATCACTGGCCCACAAACAGAGCTGGGTCTTTATTGCAGATGTTAGGACTCCAAATTTCTTATTCCTTCAATTCACTCTCTAGAAAAGTTAAAGAATTCATGGAAACATCTCACAACCACATGCTCCATTTAAAGCAAATAATGATAGTAAAGGATGTCAGGGGACATACTTATATTCCTTAAGTAATGTCTGGCACAAAAACCCGTGGTCTGGCCATTTAATGTCCTTACACTCCTCCTTGGGATCTGCAGGTCAACAAGACTCCAAAGGTGAGTTTTCTGAGCATCAGTGATTTCAAGCAGGCAAATCTTGACAGGGTACTTGGAATTGTAGGTGTTAGCAGTATTCCAATCATGCACCAGCTTTCCGTGACTGAGCACAACAGTAATAATAGCTTATCTTCACTGGTATCAAGTATATGTGTTTATATGTATATATTCCAAGTAGGTAAAACATGCATACATAAAAGTAAATACATTAATTAAGCAGTAAAAAATGCTCTCACCCTAATCCCATGAACCCTTCTCAAAGAGAAACTGTTAACTAGTTTCTTGGTACACTGAAAAACTCCACCATTCTCATTGCTATTCATATCCCACTGCCTTTTACACTACCTGTAACAGGAGGATTTTTCAGGAAAATAACAGACTAGTGTAACCTCAAGCAACTAATGAAGAGTATTGATCCTTTTTGGTTTTGTGACTAAAGATGCATGCAATTATGTTGCCTAAATTTCAAATGGGAATAGGAAACAAGTAAAAAAATAAATATTCTGGCATTGTGGGTTTAATTGGTTTACCACCATCTTTTTTTTTTAAACTAACTTGAAAACAAAAACCTCATTACTGATCTAATGATAAGTGGTTATTAAATATATTAAATATTAAATAAATAAATTGCATAGTTATAGAATACAAGATAGTTTAGAAGCTTTGCTTGAGTAAATACATTATCTTTCTCTAAATCACCACTTCCAGTAGCAAATAAATTAGTGGCAATAGTAAATCAGAATAATCTCCAAGGGGAATCTTTTAAAGATTTCCTCTTCTAGAAAGAACATCTCCCAATAAGAAAGTTTGGGTATAAAAAGAGTTGTCCTAACAATTGTTAAAAATAACAAGCGGAAATGCTCCTAGGACTGATAAGCTCACTACTGAATCTGTGGTCATGACAACATATAAACGAAACAAATAAGTGAAATGTTAAAAAAAAAAAAAAGAAGTTAGCTGTTTTGAATTAACTTGCACCCATTTAAAAAGCAACCACTAATGATAACCACTAAAAGAGTCATAAGTAGGATTTGTTCTACAGAAATTATTCTACTGTCCATATTGCTTCAAGTTAAAAAAAATGAATGAATAAAAATAGCATGGAATTTTTCTTGATATGACTACATGGTTTCTGATAGCTAGACAGTGTTGCCTATCAAAGGAAAGATTCATCTGTTTACCTCTCACTATTTTACTTGGAACAATTCCTTTCCCAAAATAATTATAAAGCAATTACTCGTCGGTTTTCACTTTACTGGTTACTACTTTTACTCAAAGAATAGCAGTTACTACATAATTACAGTACATAGTTATCTGAACAGTCTTAACTGTGCCTACCAACAATAAATTGTACAGTCAACATAGCTCTAATTATGTATTCTACACTGCATAAATAACTCTGTAGTTACATATTAATAAGTCCCTCTTTATTTTTCAGAGTCTAGTACAATAAAAGACCATTTGATCTCCTTCCATAGCATAACCTCTGGAGTCAGGCATATTGTTCTGTTTCTATTTCTGGAAGCCAATGGGCTGCAGTGTGCATTTTGCACTTGCCACCAGTTCTCAGTCTCATCCAAGTACACCCACTAGGACAGAGAGAAAATTTTAAAAATGAGAAGTAAAAATTTGCTTCTAACCCTCCTTTTTAGGATGTGTCCTCTTTGATGGAAACCCAGCAGCTATGGCTTAGATTCAAGAATTGCAGGTGCAGAAGCTTGAAAGTGTCACTGAAGCCTTACCTACACATAATCACTGCACCCAAAATGTCCGGATTCAAAAGCAGGAAAGAGGATGGAAAATGTGGTTTTGAACCATAAATACATTGTGTATGTTCTTAGGATATTATTTTGGTTCTTAGTCTATAGTGCTGGTTCCTAAATTGATCACAGGGAATCAAGTATCTGAAATTCAAGGAGTTAGAAGTGCAATTCTCTAAAGGACATTTAATTTTTTTCTCTTTAATTACAAAACTAAATTTCACAAAAACTAAGTTGTATGAAACAAGCATGTCACCATCAAGCTAAACAAAACTCATCAGATGGCATTACACCTGGGCTGCAACACAAAGTTCATCTGGGACACAAACAATGGAATAGAATGGATGGCAAGAAAGAGCTTCACAGAGGCAGAAGAAAAAGACAAGAAATGGCTTTCCCAGCCTTAACTGATGCTCTCTGAGCAGTGTCACACTGAGGGCTGGAAGCTGACACACACAGGTGAGGTGCGAATCAAACGAGGGGAGACAACTTAGCAACAAGCCCCCTGCCCTTGGCTACATTCCGTCTCCTGCGGCCACTGCTCTCTGAAAAATTGCTCCTTTCCATTGTGCCCCTGGTGTTCCTGGAGCAGAGATCATGCTGACTTGCCAATTATTCCTCTCACAGGGAAGGGCTGTAAGAGACAAGGGCAGAGAACACACATCCCTGAATAGACAGCCAAGACCACGACTACTGGGGTCACCAAAGAAGAAAGACAGTGAAAAGTATTAGACCTATCTTCCTTGAATACTAGCCTTGAGGTCTGGATTCAGGTTAGTCTGCAATGAGCAGCTTTTAAATAAATAATAAGTAAATGAGTAAATAAGGAGCTCTATAGAAGTTTTCAGTCAGGGAGCAATGTAAATCAAAGAAATGGAAAGGAATTAAGGAGAGAGAGAACACTTCTAAAGAAACTATTACTAAGCACCCATCACTCAAAATACACCTTTTTTAAAAAATTTATTTTTTAAAAGCATAACTGATTTACAATGTTGTGTTTGTTTCTGCTGTATAGCAAAGTGATCAGTTATATGTGCGTGTGTATATATATTCTTTTTTAATATTCTTTTCCATTATGATTTATCACAGAATATTGAATGTACCCCCTTGTGCTACGCAGTAAGACCTTGTTCTTTACCCATTCTTTGTATAAGAGTTTGTACCCACTAATCCCAAATTCCCATTCTGTCCCTTTCCCAACCCCCTCCCTTTAGGCAATCACAATTCTATTCTCTATGTCTGTGAGTCTGTTTCTTTTCGTATCAAATAGATTCATTTGTGTTATATTTTAGATTCCACATATAAGTGATATCATATAGTATTTGTCTTTTTCTTCCTGACTTACTTCACTTAGTATATAATCTCCAGGTCCATTCGTGTTGCTGCAAATCATATATCCTCTTCAATCTTTGCAAGGACTCTGTGTACTGGGTATTATTAATCTTGTTTAACTGATAAGGAGGCTGAGGCTAGGACTGATGAAGTCCCAATATTACACACTAAGTGAATGGCAGGGCTTGGATTGTACCTAAGTCTGCCAGACTCAAAAACCTCATGTTCATTCAACTCTGGACTTACTGCTAACAATACCCAAGAGTACTAAGGACTTTTAATAAGTACTTACTAGTACTAAGGATTTTTAATAAGTACTTACTAGTGCCTTACACACATCATTTTATTTAATCCTGTGAAGTAGGTATGTAAAAGAATTAGTGATAACTCTATTTTCATTCCCAATCCACAGATAACGAAACTTGTTCTTTAATGAAGTGAACTCTTTTGCCCAAGATGACGTAGTAAGTCCTAAAGCCAGGATCAAACTCAGATCAAATAGCAAAGCCTGTGTCCTTAATCACTACCTCTGCCACTCTTATTCCAGAGGTGCACAAGAGAGGTGTTTCTCTGCCCCAAGGAGGTTTACAATGTAGCCTAGCTTTGGCCTTCCCACAGGAATCATCTTACCACAGATTCATTAGTGAATTATATGCAAGTGGAAAATGAGCACGTTTTCCTTTTCTTGCCTGAATCACCTTTCTTTTGCCCCATCTGTGTTAGGGATTCATTTCTACACTCCCATAGCAGCCTGGGTATGGACTTGTCCTCTTTCCCTACTGGGCTCTGATATTTTTGAGATCTAAAAGGGTAATCTTTATTTCTATACCTACAGGGCCTGGCTGAGAGCAGGTGCTCAGCTGCTTTTAAGTGATGAATGAAAGAGTGAATGAATGAATGAATGGATGCATGGATAAACACATATAGAATTCAAGACTGGAAGGGCCTTGGAAATAATTTATTCTGGTTATCTTATGTTATAGAAGTACTTTCTTAAATTCAGAAAAAATTCAGACTTGACCAAGAATAACTTACATGAGAACATGTTCACACACACACATACACACACACACACACACACACACACACAAATGATACCAGCTCATAACAAGAGTAAAGTATATAAAATGTGGCTCTCCCAGGACCAATCTTTGTGCATATTTTGAATTTCTTACAAAATTTTTAGCTATATAGGCCACAGAGTGTGATAAGAACACACCCTAATGTGGCAAGTGTTCTGTACCCATAATGAATTTTCTAAGTGTTATCTGTTTTTACCTTATAAAAATATCCTAAGTAAAATATTTAATGCAATTGTAGCACTTGTCATATACTTTCCTTCTTCTATACCCAAAGGATTAGATAGCCTGAGGTGGAAGTAAGCAGGGAAGAGATTCTGTATATTTGTGTATTTTTCCTGTATGCATTTTTTAAAACATACAGTTTATGCCTCAGCAGTGAGGAATTCCTAAAATCATAGACACAATATGTCTGACTGACCTGGTAACTCACCATCCAAATCAGGTCCAGACACATGTGAGAATGAATGGGGATGTCATTAGTAATTAAGTCTGATACAGATAGCCAACAAGCGCATGAGAAGATATTCAACATGACTAATTATTAGAGAAATGCAAATCAAAACCACAATGAAGGAGCACCTCACACAGGCCAGATGGCCATCATTAAATAAAAAGTCTACAAATAATGAATTCTGGAGAGTGTGTGGAGAATAGAGAACTCTCCTCCACTGTTGACGGGAATGCAAATTAATACAGCCACTATGGAGAATAGTATACAGGTCTCTTAAAAAACTAAAAACAGAGTTACCTTGTGATCCACTAATTCTATTCCTGGACACATATCTGGAAAAAATTCATAATTTATAAAGTTATATTCATCGCAATGTTCAGAGCAGCACTATTTACAATAGCCAAGACGTGGAAGTAACATAAGTGTCCATCAACAGATGAAAAGATAAAGAAGATGTGGAACATATATATAATGTAATATTACTCAGCCATAAAAAAGAATGAAATATTGCCATCTGCAGCAACATGGTTGGACTTAGATCATATTATAGTCAGTGAAGTCAGAAAAAAGACAAATATTATATGAGATCACTTATACATAGAATCTAAAAAATAATACAAATGAATCCATATATAAAACAGAAACAGGAACAGAGACATAGAAAGTAAATTTATGATTACCAAAAAGGGATAGAGGAAGGGGGGAGGGATAAATTAAGAGTATAGGATAAACAGGTGCAAACTATTACATGTAAAATAAATAAACAATAAGAATTTATTATATAGCACAGGGAACTTAATCAACATGAACTATAACGGAAAATAATCTGAAAAAATATACATATAATTGAATCATTTTTCTGTATACCTGAAACTAGCACAATATTATAAACCAACTTTACTTCAATAAAAAAAGATAATTAGGTCTGTTAGGTCCCAAGCATCTTAGGACAGATAGTCACCTTGTCACCATCTGAACACACAGAGCAATGCTAAATAAGTTTTAAATGAAGGTGAGAGACATCGCTGGAAAACAGGCAATAGTGAAAACATTATTGGTATGGAAAATGATAGAGACATAAGTTTTGTAATCTGTCACCTTTGAGAGATTTGAGAATCTGATAGAAACCACAGACTGTCTCCCCCAGACAACATATGTACACATAAAATTTTGCCCAAATTTTGGAACTTCCATAAACCGAAGTGCATTTCAATTTATGGAGTAGACTATTGAATAAGACCCTCAGATTAAGAATCATCATTTCAGAATGAGATTTCTAAAACTTGGCATTACTGACATTTTGTGCTGAATTAATGCTTTGTCATTAGGGGCTGTCGCACATGTCCCTAGTGGTAAAGAACCCTCCTGGCAATGCAGGAGACATAAGAGACATAAGTTTGATTCCTGGGTCAAGAAGATCCCCTGGAGGAGGGCACAGCAATCCACTCCAGTATTCTGAAAACTCCCACGGACAGAGGAGCCTGGCAGGCCACAGTCCATAGGGTTGCACAGAGTTGGACATGACTGAAGTGACTTAGCACACATGTACGAGCATCACAGGACATGTAGCAAGATCCCAGTCTCTATGCTCCAGATGCTAGTAGCACCTCACCCTCAGTTTTGACAATCAAAAATCTCTCTAGGCATTACCAACTGCCCCATGGGAGGCAATACTGCCCTTAGTTGAGCTCACTCTTCTAGAGGTATGAGCACAGAAACATCACATAAAGGATAAAAATTAGACATAACTATTAGTATCTAGGGCTTTCCAGGTGGCTCAGTGGTGAAAAATCTGCCTGCAATGCAAGAGGCCCAGGTTTGATCCCTGGGTTGGGATGATCCCCTGGAGAAGGAAATGGCATCTCACTCCAGTATTCTTGCCTGGGAAATCCCATGGATGGAGAAGCCTGGTGGGCTATACTCCATGGGGTCACAAACAGTCGGATACGACTTAGCAACTGAGCACTCACGCACATACTAGTATACAAACCATAGCAAATGAGAGTTTAATATAATGTGAAGCAGTGCTGTACAAAAATCGCCAAACTCCCCCTATGAATCTGCCTAAGCTCTTAATTCATGACACAGTTAACCATTTTCTTCACAAAGGAGAGTAATGATACCCACTAAGGAGAATCTTGATCCATTGAAGAACTCCTGGGCCCCACCACCTCTCACCATCGCCTGACAGGTGTCGAGCGGAAATGATTCTGCAGAAAACATTCCGAAGTGTTTGTAACGAGGAGAACTTGTAATCTAAACTGTAAGAAACATTCTGGGAGGCTGTTCCATTTATAATCAATCCTACAGAGACAGGGCATATTAAGCACCTGGAGAAGTGTAGTTTCCAATTCAGTAAGTCTATTTATTAGGCACACATGCATCTTCTCATTTGGAGACACATGATCTCAAAAAACCATTAAGCCACAAAGTTGTTTTTTTTTTTTTAATGTAGGTATAGTTGCTTCACAATGTTGTATTAGCTTCTACTGTACAGCAAAGTGAATCAACTATACGTATACATATTTCCCCTCCCTCTTCAATCTCCTTCCCACTCCATCCCCATCCCACCCATCTAGGTCACCACAGATCACTGAAATGAGCTCCCTGTGCTATACTGAAGGTTCTATAGTGTGTGTGTGTGTGTGTGTGTGTGTGTGTGTGTGTGTGTAGTTACTCAGTCACATCTGACTCTTTGTGACCCCCATGGATTATACCTGCCAGGCTCCTCTGTTCATGCAATTCTCTAGGCAGGAATACTGGAGTGGGTTGCCATTCCCTTCTCCAGGGGCTCTTCCCAACCCAGGGATGGAATCCAGGTCTCCTGTGTTGCAGGCATATTCTTAACCATCTGAGCAAACAGGGAAGCCCAAGGTTCTATTTTACTGGCTATCAGTTTTACACACGGTAGTGTATACATGTCAACCCCAGTCTCCAAACTCACCCCACCCTGCTTCCTCTTACCATGTTCAAATGTCTGTTCTCTATGACTGCATCTCTATTTCTCTGCTTCAAATAGGTTAATCTGTACTATTTTTCTAGATTCCACATACATGTGTTAATATACAATATTGGTTTTACTCTTCTGACTTATGTCATCTGTATGACAGTCTCTAGTCCATCTACATCTATAGAAATGACTCAATTTCATTCTTTTTATGGCTCAGTAATATTCCATCACGTATATGTACTACATCTTCTTTTCCATTCCCCTGTTGATGGACATTCAGGTTTCTTCCATATCCTAAATTTGTAAATAGTGCTGGAAGGAACATTGGGGTGCATGTGAATCTACAAACAATAAATGCTGGAGAGGGAGTAGAGAAAAGGCAACCCTCTTTTATTGCTGGTGGGCATGTAAAATAATATAACCACTGTGGAGAACAGTATGGAGGTTCCTTAAAAACTAAAAATAGAACAACCATATGACCCAGCAGTCCCACTACTGCTGCTGCTGCTGCTAAGTCGCTTCAGTTGTGTCTGACTCTGTGCGACCCCATAGAGGGCAGCCCACCAGGCTCCCCTGTCCCCGGGATTCTCCAGGCAAGAACACTGGAGTGGGTTGCCATTTCCTTCTCCAATGCATGAAAGTGAAAAGTGAAAGTGAAGTCGCTCAGTCGTGTCCGACTCTTCAAGACCCAGTGGACTGCAGCCTACCAGGCTCCTCTGTCCATGGGATTTTCCAGGCAAGAGTACTGGAGTGGGGCACCA